>CM042672.1:10529947-10877041 GCA_023638005.1 Forsythia suspensa | reverse complement strand
AAACTAGGATATCATCTATGTAAGTTACTACAAACTTACTATGTTTATTAAAAATACTATCCATCTTTCTTTGGAAAATGCGGGCGTTCTTTAATCCAAAGCGGCATGACTAACCATTCAAAGTGTCCTTACGGACATGTGAATCTTGTCCATTCTATACTATCGGGATGCATCTTGACTTGCCAAAATCGACTTAAGATCAAACTTACTAAAAATCTTGCAACTTTGAATTCTATTGATAAAAACGTCTTGTATTCGGTAATTTATAGGCATCATCTATAGTATTATCATTAAGTCTTTTATAATTAAATACCATCCTACTTTTACCTCTTACTATCTCCGAATGTTTTCTTACAATAAAAGCGGTGATCTATGGGACTCGTCTCGATTTTCTAATTACTCCTAACTTAAGTAAGTCTTGAGTATGCATCTTAAAGTCTTCAAGATCTAAATTTGTTGCTTCTATATTCTTACATCCGATTATATATTCGGATTCTTAATCTTAATCTCACATGTTACCTTGTCTTTTCCCAAAGGTATTTTAAAACATTCTCTCCTAAAATTTCCATCTTTTCTAACTTAGAAATTAAACTTTCTATATCCTGTTCTGTTATGAGAGTATAATAAATCTTTTCATTATCTAAAAAGTCTATTGGGTCAAAATCAGATTCTTCTAAATTATTGAATTCATTTTCTAATTCATCCTCTTCTAAATTCTGATTTTCTATATGTTCTACTAATTGACACTCTCTTTCTAATTTACAGGGACATTCTTTCTTATTACTACTACCACCACGCTTCTCTGAGCACTCTGATGGAAAATAAATAGTCTGCGCAGGGCTGAATAATGTATGTTTTTGGAAATGTATAAAATCTTTACTAATTGTAATACTACCATTGTCTTTTAATAAAAAACTTAATCCTAAGATAAAGTCTGAGTCTTTAAGATTTAACGGTCTAACCCACGTTGAATCTCTTGGTAATGTATATTCTATACTTAGTCCACAATTAGTTTCAAAACTAATCTTACTATTATGTCTTAATAAATCAGATATAAGTATAATGCTTACCATCATCCATTTGTTGGGCTTCAATTGGACTTTTAGCCTTTACTAAGTATCTATCTGGGATTAATTTCTTATTAATTATACAATTAGTACAACCAGAGTCTATTAATCCTAAACATTTAATAACATATTCTCCTATCCTAATCTGGCATTTAACTTTAATACTCTTAAGCTTTTCTGAATTACAAACTATCTGAACTAATTCTGAATTTTCTGAAATTGATTCTTTTTGACATGATTCTTCTATCATTATTGCTTTACCTTTATTATTAGATTCTAGGATTTCTAATCTCTGAACTAATAATTTCTGCATATCTTCTATGTTTTCAATTCTTCTTCTAAGGATTCTAATTTCTGAAATCTCAATTTGTTCTATTGTAATTTCTGGCTTAATGTCTTCTTTCTCAATTAAATTGTTTTCTTCTAAACATTTAATACAAGCTTCTCTATAACATTCTAAACATTTGGCTCTAAGCTTTCTAGTCGGATACCAATTACATAAAAACATCTTTGTACTATCACACTGTTCTTTTATCAGAAGAATCGTCTAGACCAAGTACATCTAGTACTGAGATAGAACTTTGTTAGATAGGTACATTAAGAAGAAGAAGAACAAAATGATCGAATATAGAAGAAATCTTAGATCCAGATCAAGATTATCAAAGATTTCAGACACATGGTTTAAGATTACTTAATCCAGAAGTCCTTTACAACAGAGGAATTTTTGAGTCAAGAACCCAGTTCTTTAGACATAATAGACAAGTCCCTATTCAATGCATAGGTAATCAAGTTAGAAAGTTAAATTTAATTTCAGATGATTCTAGAAAAGAATTAAAAAAGAGAAATTATAAATTTATGCATCTAGGATTAATAGTCATAGGAATTAGAGGATTAGCAAGAAAGAATTTAGGTTGTAAGACTTTAATTACTATATATGATGAAAGATTCAACAATATAGATAAGAGTCAAATAGCTAGCATGGAAGTAGATATGAATAGTAATATAGGTATAATTTATTGTAATCCGAGACTTTTTAATGACTATTAAAGACTTTTCGAGATAAGATAAAAATAGGAATCCGGACTAAAGGTTATGAAGACGTAGATAGTGGAGATAACCTCTTAGTTCATATAGGATTTTTAGGTAGAGATGTTAGTGCTAGGAGTAAATATAAAGTTTACATAGATAAAGTAGTAAATTTAATGAGCAGATAAAAGGTATAAACATGGTTAAGCCAAAAGAATTTTTCGCGAGAACAATTAGCGAGGATTAGAATGGGACATGGATAAGTTCCTAGAACAAAAGACAAGACAACCATAGCCCCTCTGAGAATCTTTGACTTATAAAGACATACATGGTAGAACTAGTTTAAGATTTATTAATTATGATCAAATAGAAAGGCAGATAGAAGATACTGAAGAAAACGAATCAGTAAGTGAACCTTTCATAGAAAATGTCCATATAGAATTAGTAGGAGAAGATATAGATAGAATTATCTTTCCCAAAGAATTAGGAATGGACCTTAATAAACAAGAACTCCTTAAACTAGAAGACCAAATGTTTTTAAGTAGACAAATTCAAGAGAATGAATATTTATATTATGATTCAGAAAAGAACGTAAGACTAGGAACTACTCAGGAAGATTTTAAGGATAACATAGAAGAACTTAATGATGATAGTTCAGAAATAAGTTGTGAGAAGAATTTTATGGATACTCAGACTTATAGAACCATAGACGATACCCCTTTTGATAAGACGGTAAAACATGAACCTTTTACATACGGACCAGGATTTCCTCCCAGAGGATCATATAGTAAGTATGAAGAAATTCCACAAGACTCTAGATATGTAGCAAAAGGTAGTGAAAGACCTTTAGAAAATAAGATAGAATTTCAATCACGTAAAAGCGCAAATCTTAAATTTGACCGCTCATGATCCGCAGATATGGACAAATGTAATTGAGGTATGGAAGAATACTATAATAGGTCATTACATTAGAAGTTTCCAAGACATGGAACCTATAGACATGTATAGATATTTAGAGACATTTTTAGGAGAAAGTACAAAGGCTATGTGGGAAGCCTATAAGCGAGATAAGAAAGAAGAATTTGAACAGTTAGTTGCCTTAGGAAGTAATCCTTATAATTTTGTTAATAAGATTCAAGTACTTATTACAGGATCAGACCCTAATTCAGGTCAGATGAGTGTACAAAGAAAAGCAATGAGAGATTTAGAACAACTTAGTCTATATAAATGGACTAAGGGTAAGTATGTTAAGCAGTTTTTAAATGAATATCATTATTTAGTTTCCATTTCAGGTAATACATTTAACCAAGAATTAGGACAAAAGTTATTTCATAAGTTGCCAGGCCCATTAGGATTAGAAATCACAGACAAATGGAATGAATTAACCTCGGTTAAGGAATTTCCAGATAAAAAGTGGAGCATAGGACATAGAATTCAACATGTAATCAGATGTTTAGAAGAAAAATGTGTAACATTACAGATTCAGAAACAACTTAAAAAGACAGACTATAAGTTTTGTAAAGATATTTTTACTCCTCAGACTTATGGTACTTCAAAACCCATAAAGAAAAAATATAGGAAAGATAAGAAGGTTAAAAGAAGACCTTTTAAGAAAAGATATTTCCTTAGAAAATCTAATAAGAGAAAACCTTATTTAGATGAGACCAAACATGTTAGAAAGTTTAAACCAGATAGAACTTATAGAAATAAGCTTAGTTGTTTTGTGTGCAATAGTAATGAACATTTAGCAAAGACATGTCCTAAAAGACTTAATAGTTATGATAAGAAGAGTACTTTAATAGAATGTACTAATGAAGATCTTATTCAATTAGATGAATATATTTCAGACAATGAATCTATTTATAGCATTATATCTATAGAAGATAATGTAGAAATTCAAGAAAATTCGTGATAGACTTAAGTTTTAGATGAATTCTCAAATTTTAGAATTAGTGAAGATTCAGAATCTGAAGAAGACTTAGATTTCGTACGGACTTTATTAGATGAATGTAATCATAATTGGATAAAAAGAACAGGTGCTGATAGTACAGCATGTTTTTTATGTAATTGGTATCCAGCTAGAAAGCTTAGAGCCAAATGTTTAGAATGTTATAGAGAAGCTTGTATTAAATGTTTAGAAGAAAACAATTTAATTGAGAAAGAAGACATTAAGCCAGAAATTACAATAGAACAAATTGAGATTTCAGAAATTAGAATCCTTAGAAGAAGAATTGAAAACATAGAAGATATGCAGAAATTATTAGTTCAGAGATTAGAAATCCTGGAATCTAATAATAAAGGTAAAGCAATAATGATAGAAGAATCATGTCAAAAAGAATCAATTTCAGAAAATCCAGAATTAGTTCAGATAGTTTGTAATTCAGAAAAGCTTAAGAGTATTAAAGTTAAATGCAGATTAGGATAGGAGAATATGTTATTAAATGTTTAGGATTAATAGACTACGGTTGTACTAATTGTATAATTAATAAGAAATTAATCCCGAGATAGATACTTAGTAAAGGCTAAAAGTCCAATTGAAGCCCAACAAATGGATGATGTAAGCATTATACTTATCTGATTTATTAAGACCTAATAGTAAGATTAGTTTTGAAACTAATTGTGGACTAAGTATAGAATATACATTACCAAGAGATTCAGCGTGGGTTAGACCGTTAAATCTTAAAGACTGGGACTTTATCTTAGGATTAAGTTTTTATTAAAAGACAATGGTAGTATTACAATTAGTAAAGATTTTATACATTTCCAAAAACATACATTATTCATTCCGCACGGACTATTTATTTTCCATCAGAGTGCTCAGAGAAGCGTGGTGGTAGTAGTAGTAAGAAAGAATGTCACCGTAAATTAGAAAGAGAGTGTCAATTAGTAGAACATATAGAAAATCGAATTTAGAAGAGGATGAATTAGAAAATGAATTCAATAATTTAGAAGAATCTGATTTTGACCCAATAGACTTTTTAGATAATGAAAAGATTTATTATACTCTCATAACAGAACAGGATATAGAAAGTTTAATTTCTAAGTTAGAAAAGATGGAAATTTTAGGAGAGAATGTTTTAAAATACTGGGAAAGAGACAAGGTAACATGTGAGATTAAGATTAAGAATCCAGAATATATAATCAGATGTAAGAATATAGAAGCAACAAATTTAGATCTTGAAGACTTTAAGATGCATACTCAAGACTTACTTAAGTTAGGAGTAATTAGAAAATCAGACAGTCCCCATAGATCAGCTGCTTTTATTGTAAGAAAACATTCGGAGATAGTAAGAGGTAAAAGTAGGATGGTATTTAATTATAAAAGACTTAATGATAATACTATAGATGATGCCTATAAATTGCCAGACAAGACTGTTCTTATCAATAGAATTCAAAGTTGCAAGAGATTTTAGTAAGTTTGATCTTAAGTCGAGATTTTTGGCAAGTCAAGATGCATCCTGATAGTATAGAATGGACAGCATTCACATGTCCAGAAGGACACTTTGAATGGTTAGTCATGCCGTTTGGATTAAAGAACGCCCCAAGCATTTTCCAAAGAAAGATGGATAGTATTTTTAATAAACATAGTAAGTTTGTAGTAACTTACATAGATGATATCCTAGTTTTCAGTAAAAATAGGAGAGAACATAGAGGACACTTGCAAATTATATTTTCAGAATTTATTAATCATGGATTAATAATTAGTAAGAAAAAGATGGTTCTTTTAAAGAATTTATAGATTTCTTAGAGTTAATATAGGACAAGGAAAGATTTCTTTTCAAAATTTCATATATACGAGAAAGCTTTAGAATTTCCGGACAAGTTAGAAGACTTAAAGCAAATTCGAAATTTTTAGGATTAGTCAATTATGCTAGGCCCTTTATTAAAGACTTAGGAAAATAGCGGGACCCTTATACTCTAAGACATCTCTCCTACTGGGACAAAGACATTTTAATCTAGAAGATGTTAAATTAGTCCAAGAGATTAAAAATAGAATTAAAAGTTTGCGAGAATTAGCAATGCCCCCTAGACACAGATTTCTTAATAATAGAAATGATGCGGTAGTATTTTAGGATGGGGAGCCATACTTTTATGTAAGCTCAATAAACGCAGAGATAAAAGTACTGTAAAGAATATGTAGATATAATAGCGGTAGTTATAAAGAAAAAGGTAATTTAAGTAGTATAGATGCGAGAATTACTTGCAATTAATTATGCTTTAGATAGTTTTGAGTTGTTTATAATTTCTAGAAAAGAAATTCGATTAGAAGCGATTCTTGTGACAATTGTTTCTTTTATAATAAGCTTAAATTAGATTCTAAGAAAAGTAGTAGAAGAAGATGGCTAAATTTTGTAGATAGAATTACAAATACAGGAATTAGTATAGATTTTGAGCATATTAAAGGAATAGATAATAAGGCAGCAGACATCTTAAGTAGAATGATTATTTCTAAGGACTTTTGATCTAACAGTTTTGTTTTCCTTTAGAGATGTCCAGACCTCCTTTGAGACCAGGGAATCCCTTCAGGGAATTCCTTTGCTTCTTCTGCTTTACTTCAGACTTCATCTAGTCAGAACAGACTTTTTTACCAAGACAAGCTTAGATTTGGTAATCAAGAACTTATATGCTTTCCTACAAGTAATATTTCTTTTAAAAGTTTTCCACATATTTCTTTATCAAAAGAAGAGAAATGCATTTTAGACAATTTATGGATCTCTTATAATAAGAATCCAAAAGACCGAAATATTTCCTTGCATGCATGAACGCATTATCGTAATTCTTTAATCGAATAAAAATAAGTTTAAATTTTATGTAGTCATCAAAGGAAAGACACAGAATTTTCCACACCGGATAGAAGTAGTTGAGAATATTAATAATTTTAAAGACCCTCTTTATAAAGGCTTTACAAGTTTTCAAGAAGCATTAGATTGTGCGGACATCTCATAGGATTAAATTTCTTTATTTCTCCTTCATTAAGAAATTTTCAAGATGCACCATTAGACTTCTCTCCTAGTAAAGACAAAAAGATTTTTTGCACTTTCATCTGCGAGTGTATGCAAAAGAATTTTAAAATTTTGAATGAATCAAATGAAGCATTAATTTTAGAAAGAATTTCTTTACAAAAGAAAGTTGCTTCATTAGAAAAAGAAGTTATGAACTTAAAGATGATTTATCCAAAAGGTACTCTTGAGCCGATTAAGTGGGTAGCTAGTCCAGGTTCAAGCGGTGGCAGGAAAGACTCATCAAACCCGTTGATAGTCGTGGACTTGCCCAAAGTTCACCGCACTCGAGGCATTGATTTCCTACTCCTTTAGAACAAACCCAAACACAGGATTTACTTGGCCGACCCCCGGTGGCAAGAAGTTTGATTTATTAGTTAATTATTACGCAAGCCCATCTCAAAGCCCGGAACATTTAACCCGTGATTCAAATTTCGAAGCTCGGTGTTCGAAACCCAAAACACCCAGATTTCCAAAGGAAAAGAGATCCTTCAAGATAGCCAAGACCCAAATGACAGTTTTATTTCTGTAGAAAGACTTCTTTCCCAAATAGAAAAGTATCAAAAGAATGAAAAAATTTTGAAAAGAAGAATTATTTCAAAAAAGAATAAAAGTAAAAAGAAAGAAGAGAAAATCTTGAAGAAAAAATCGAAAAAGTCTTAGAAAAATTGTTACAAAGAAAGCAAGTAGCAAAGAAAAAAGACATTCGGTGTTCGAATCCGAACCGGAGAAATCGAGAGAATTCGGAAGAGAAGAATTTTAGAGGAGAAAATGAAAGATTAGGTTGTGATAATTGATTCGGAATGTCATTTTCCCCTACAAATGAACACAATCTTGATACATAGAACAAAAGAAAGTTGCTTGATTTTTGATTCTCTTCCAAACAGAAGGCGACAATTCGAAATTCATTTCATTGCGAGGCATGCATTTTTTTCGAGATAAGATCAAGAAATTTTACTTTTGAAAATTTGCAAGAAGCCGGAAGAAGAACTGTTCAAACATTGAAATTTTGCCAAAGATCTTGCAATTATTCAAGAAATTTGTCGAAGAGGCAAGTGCAGAAAAGAAAAAGAAAAAAGCTGTTCCTTTTGAATTTACGAAAGAAGACAATTTCAATCAGACGGAAAAAGTTTTGTCGGAAGAAATTTTTCAAAGATGCTCGAGACATGATCTTTGTAGACTTTTGAAAAGAGAGGCAGACGGTGGCTTAATTTTCTGAAGATTTCTCATTTCAAGACTTGGCCAGATGTTTCTCGGTGAAACGCGTGCCAATTTCAAACAGAAGATTAGACAGAAAGTTTAGATGCTTATCTTTTAGATTTACTTTAGACTGTTTTTGCTCCCAAGAATTTTATTATATAAGGGGAAGTTTTCATTTGAAAAGAGCATGGTTAAAAAATGAATGGTTAAAAAAGTTCAAAAAACTCGATACCTCAGAAATACTTGCTCTTTCAAAAAACCTCTTGTATAAGCAAAATTCTCAATCCAAATTAGAAAGCTTGTATTCAGGTATATGTTCATAACTTTGTAATTTAAAGTTTTTCATTAGAATTCGGGATTTTCAGAAAAGGAAATCTTAGTAGTATTTTCTTTTATGTATTGTGAGATCTCCAAAAATGTTTACATTATTGTAATTTTTATGAAGTTATTTTAACATTTTGTTGAAATGTTTTGTTGATATTTGTTTTATCATCATTTCATCCTATGCATGTTATAAAAGCATAACTTGATTTTTAGAAGCCATCTGTTTCTAAGTTAATCCTGAGTGACCCAAATAAGTAAGGATTGTAGGTAGAGATGAGCCTTAGATGTCCTTTAGATGTTGGGAAAGGGAATCAATTGATTTAGAAATTTATTAAGGGAGTGCCAGTGGTAACCTTAATGAAAGGAATCAGGTTCAAGTTAACATGTCTTAGGTGGTGATATTTGTTTTTGGTATTTATATTTTCGTTAAAAAAAAAAAAAAAAAAAAAAAAAGGAGATTTGTTAAGAACATTTAAAAGAATTTATGAAAAGGGAAGTACCGAGTAGGATATACAAAAATTTGAAAAACAAGAAAATTTTTATGAACCCATCAAGCTCAGACAAAGCCTCTACATCAGAACCAACTTTAGCAAGTAATATTTATATTATCGCCTCCAAAAATCCTTGAAGAATTTAGTTATCGTTAAAAGAACATAGAAAAGAATTAGAACTTGTAAGAAATAGAATAGGAACTAATTTTAAATTATTAGATTTAAAATTTAGAAAATTCCCAGAAGTAAACTCTTATTTACTTGAAAGAACTATTATAGAACAGAATAAAGACATAACATTTTTAGAACAAAGAATTGAAGAAATAGAAATAATTTTAGAAGAAAAAACTATAAATCAGAACAGTCAATTTATTGAGTTTCTTATAAAAATATCAGAATTATTAGAAATAGAATTTTAAAAGACTTCCGCATTAAGCAGATTAAACAAGACCTCTGCTAACCTTGCCAACTCTGCAGACTAACTTTAAGAAAGACCCTTCTACGCCAGTGGCTGAGTCTCTCTTATCGCACCCCCCCCCTTCGAATTGGTGGTAGTAGTAATAAGAAAGAATGTCCCTGTAAATTAGAAAGAGAGTGTCAATTAGTAGAACATATAGAAAATCAGAATTTAGAAGAGGATGAATTAGAAAATGAATTCAATAATTTAGAAGAATCGATTTTGACCCAATAGACTTTTAGATAATGAAAAGATTTATTATACTCTCATAATGTAATGGGATATAGAAAGTTTAATTTCTAAGTTAGAAAAGATGGAAATTTTAGGAGAGAATGTTTTAAAATCTTTGGGAAAGAGACAAGGTAACATGTGAGATTAAGATTAAGAATCCGAATATATAATCGATGTAAGAATATAGAAGCAACAAATTTAGATCTTGAAGACTTTAAGATGCATACTCAAGACTTACTTAAGTTAGGAGTAATTAGAAAATCGACAGATCCCCATAGATCATTTGCTTTTATTGTAAGAAAACATTCGGAGATAGTAAGAGGTAAAAGTAGGATGGTATTTAATTATAAAAGACTTAATGATAATACTATAGATGATGCCTATAAATTGCCGGACAAAACATTCTTATCAATAGAATTCAAAGTTGTAAGATATTTAGTAAGTTTGATCTTAAGTCGATTTTGGCAAGTCAAGATGCATCCCGATAGTATAGAATGGACTGACATTCACATGTCCAGAAGGACACTTTGAATGGTTAGTCATGCCGTTTGGATTAAAGAACGCCCCAGGCATTTTCCAAAGAAAGATGGATAGTATTTTTAATAAACATAGTAAGTTTGTAGTAACTTACATAGATGATATCCTAGTTTTCAGTAAAAATAGGAGAGAACATAGAGGACACTTGCAAATTATATTTTCGTAATTTATTAATCATGGATTAATAATTAGTAAGAAAAGATGGTTCTTTTAAAGAATTTATAGATTTCTTAGGAGTTAATATAGGACAAGGAAAGATTTCTTTACTGACCTCATATAGCATGTAAAGCTTTAGAATTTCAGACAAGTTAGAAGACTTAAAGCAAATTCGAAAATTTTAGGATTAGTCAATTATGCTAGGCCCTTTATTAAAGACTTAGGAAAAATAGCGGGACCCTTATACTCTAAGACATCTCCTACTGGGACAAAGACATTTTAATCTAGAAGATGTTAAATTAGTCCAAGAGATTAAAAATAGAATTAAAAGTTTGCGAATTAGCAATGCCCTAGACGCATTTCTTAATAATAGAAAGCAGACGGTAGTATTTTAGGATGGGGAGCCATACTTTTATGTAAGCTTCAATAAGCACGTGAGATAAAAGTACGGAAAAGAATATGTAGATATAATAGCGGTAGCTATAAAGAAAAAGGTAATTTAAGTAGTATAGATGCGAATTACTTGCAATTAATTATGCTTTAGATAGTTTTGAGTTGTTTATAATTTCTAGAAAAGAAATTACGATTAGAACCGATTCTTGTGACAATTGTTTCTTTATAATAAGCTTAAATTAGATTCTAAGAAAAGTAGTAGAAGAAGATGGCTAAATTTTGTAGATAGAATTACAAATCTGAGGAATTAGTATAGATTTTGAGCATATTAAAGGAATAGATAATAAGGCGTGAGACATCTTAAGTAGAATGATTATTTCTAAGGACTTTTGATCTAACAGTTTTGTTTTCCTTTACAGATGTCCAGACCTCCTTTGAGACCGTGAATCCTTGCCAGGAATTCCTTTGCTTCTTCTGCTTTACTTCAGACTTCATCTAGTCAGAACAGACTTTTTTACCAAGACAAGCTTAGATTTGGTAATCAAGAACTTATATGCTTTCCTACAAGTAATATTTCTTTTAAAGTTTTTCCACATATTTCTTTATCAAAAGAAGAGAAATGCATTTTAGACAATTTATGGATCTCTTATAATAAGAATCCAAAAGACCAGAAATATTTCCTTGCATGCATGAACGCATTATCAGAATTCTTTAATCAGAATAAAAATAAGTTTAAATTTTATGTAGTCATCAAAGGAAAGACACCAGGAATTTTCCACACCTGGATAGAAGTAGTTGAGAATATTAATAATTTTAAAGACCCTCTTTATAAAGGCTTTACAAGTTTTCAAGAAGCATTAGATTGTGCCAGACATCTCATAGGATTAAATTTCTTTATTTCTCCTTCATTAAGAAATTTTCAAGATGCACCATTAGACTTCTCCCCTAGTAAAGACAAAAAGATTTTTTGCACTCACTGCGAGTGTATGCAAAAGAATTTTAAAATTTTGAATGAATCAAATGAAGCATTAATTTTAGAAAGAATTTCTTTACAAAAGAAAGTTGCTTCATTAGAAAAAGAAGTTATGAACTTAAAGATGATTTATCCAAAAGGTACCTCTTGAGCGGTTAAGTCAAGTAGCTAGTCAGGTTCAAGCGGTATCGCGGTAAAGACTCATCAAACCCGTTGATAGTCGTGGACTTGCCCAAAGTTCAATGCAGACTCGTGGAACTGATTGATTTCCTACTCCTTTAGAACAAACCCAAACACAGGATTTACTTGGCCGACCAAGTGGCAAGAAGTTTGATTTATTAGTTAATTATTCGCAAGCCCATCTCAAAGCCCGGAACATTTAACCTTGATTCAAATTTGAAGCTCGGTGTTCGAAACCCAAAACACCCAGATTTCCAAAGGAAAAGAGATCCTTCAAGATAGCCAAGACCCGAATAGCGGTTTTATTTACGTAGAAAGACTTCTTTCCCAAATAGAAAAGTATCAAAAGAATGAAAAATTTTGAAAAGAAGAATTATTTCAAAAAGAATAAAAGTAAAAAGAAAGAAGAGAAAATCTTGAAGAAAAAATCGAAAAAGTCTTAGAAAAAATTGTTACAAAGAAAGCAAGTAGCAAAGAAAAAGACATTCGGTGTTGAATCCGAACCCGGAGAAATCGAGAGAATTCGGAAGCGGTAATTTTAGAGGAGAAAATGAAAGATTAGGTTGTGATAATTGATTCGGGAATGTCATTTTTCCCACAAACAGAACACAATCTTGATACATAGAACAAAAAAGAAAGTTGCAGATTTTTTTTGATTCTCTTCCAAACAGAAGACGACAATTCGTAATTCATTTTGTCGCAATGATTTTTCCAGATAAGATCAAGAAATTTTACTTTTGAAAATTCATGAGAAGCCGTAAGAAGAACTGTTCAAACATTGAAATTTTTGCCAAAGATCTTTTAATTATTCAAGAAATTTGTCGAAAGAGGCAATTGCAGAAAAAGACAAAAGAAAGCGTTCCTTTTTGAATTTCGAAGAAGGCAATTTCAATCAGACGAGAAAAAGTTTTGTCGGAAGAAATTTTTCAAAGATGCTCGAGACATGATCTTTGTGAGACTTTTGAAAAGAGATGCAGACGGTGGCTTAATTTTGAAGATTTCTCATTTCAAGACTTGGCGAGATGTTTCTATTGAAACGCGTGCCAATTTCAAATGTAAGATTAGACAGAAAGTTTAGATGCTTATCTTTTAGATTTACTTTAGACCTGTTTTTGCTCCCAAGAATTTTATTATATAAGGGAAGTTTTCATTTGAAAAGAGCATGGTTAAAAATGAATGGTTAAAAATGGATGGTTAAAAAGTTCAAAAAACTCGATATCTCGTAAATACTTGCTCTTTCAAAAACCTCTTGTATAAGCAAAATTCTCAATCCAAATTAGAAAGCTTGTATTCGTGTATATGTTCATAACTTTGTAATTTAAAGTTTTTCATTAGAATTCGGGATTTTAGAAAGGAAATCCTTAGTAGTATTTTCTTTTTATGTATTGACAGATCTCCAAAAATGTTTACATTATTGTAATTTTTATGAAGTTATTTTTAACATTTTGTTGAAATGTTTTGTTGATATTTGTTTTATCATCATTTCATCCTATGCATGTTATAAAAGCATAACTTGATTTTTAGAAGCCATCTTGTTTCTAAGTTAATCCCTGAGTGACCCAAATAAGTAAGGATTGTAGGCGGAGTGAGCCTTAGATGTCCTTTAGATGTTGGGGAAAGGAATCAATTGATTTAGAAATTTATTAAGGGAGTGCCAGTGGTAACCTTAATGAAAGGAATCGGAGTTCAAGTTAACATGTCTTAGGTGGTGATATTTGTTTTGGTATTTATATTTTCGTTAAAAAAAAAAAAAAAAAAAAAAAAAAAAAAAAAGGAGATTTGTTAAGAACATTTAAAAGAATTTATGAAAAGGGAAGTCACAGAGTAGGATATACAAAAATTTGAAAAACAAAAATTTTTATGAACTTACCAGACAAAGCCTCTACATCAGAACCAACTTTAGCAAGTAATATTTATATTATACCGCCTCCAAAAATCCTTGAAGAATTTAGTTATCTGTTAAAAGAACATAGAAAAGAATTAGAACTTGTAAGAAATAGAATAGGAACTAATTTTAAATTATTAGATTTAAAATTTAGAAAATTCCGTAAGTAAACTCTTATTTACTTGAAAGAACTATTATAGAACAGTAATAAAGACATAACATTTTTAGAACAAAGAATTGAAGAAATAGAAATAATTTTAGAAGAAAAACTATAAATCGAGCAGTCAATTTATTGAGTTTCTTATAAAAATATCGTAATTATTAGAAATAGAATTTTAAAAGACTTCAGATTAAGCAGATTAAACAAGACCTCTCTGCTAACCTTGCCAACTCGCAGACTAACTTTAAGAAAGACCCTTCTACGCCCGATGGGTTGAGTCTCTTATCGCACCCCCCTCGAATTGGTGGTAGTAGTAATAAGAAAGAATGTCCTGTAAATTAGAAAGAGAGTGTCAATTAGTAGAACATATAGAAAATCAGAATTTAGAAGAGGATGAATTAGAAAATGAATTCAATAATTTAGAAGAATCTGATTTTGACCCAATAGACTTTTTAGATAATGAAAAGATTTATTATATTCTCATATGATGTAAGGATATAGAAAGTTTAATTTCTAAGTTAGAAAAGATGGAAATTTTAGGAGAGAATGTTTTAAAATCTTGGGAAAGAGACAAGGTAACATGTGAGATTAAGATTAAGAATCCGTAATATATAATCGATGTAAGAATATAGAAGCAACAAATTTAGATCTTGAAGACTTTAAGATGCATACTCAAGACTTACTTAAGTTAGGAGTAATTAGAAAATCGACAGTCCCCCATAGATCACCGCTTTTATTGTAAGAAAACATTCGGAGATAGTAAGAGGTAAAAGTAGGATGGTATTTAATTATAAAAGACTTAATGATAATACTATAGATGATGCCTATAAATTGCCAGACAAGACTGTTCTTATCAATAGAATTCAAAGTTGTAAGATTTTTAGTAAGTTTGATCTTAAGTCAGGATTTTGGCAAGTCAAGATGCATCCTGATAGTATAGAATGGACAGCATTCACATGTCCAGAAGGACACTTTGAATGGTTAGTCATGCCGTTTGGATTAAAAGAACGCCCTGCATTTTCCAAAGAAAGATGGATAGTATTTTTAATAAACATAGTAAGTTTGTAGTAACTTACATAGATGATATCCTAGTTTTCATAAAAAATAGAGAGAACATAGAGGACACTTGCAAATTATATTTTCAGAATTTATTAATCATGGATTAATAATTAGTAAGAAAAAGATGGTTCTTTTTAAAGAATTTATAGATTTCTTAGGAGTTAATATAGGACAAGGAAAGATTTCTTTACAAATTTCATATAGCATGTAAAGCTTTAGAATTTCCGGACAAGTTAGAAGACTTAAAGCAAATTCGTAAATTTTTAGGATTAGTCAATTATGCTAGGCCCTTTATTAAAGACTTAGGAAAATAGCAGGACCCTTATACTCTAAGACATCTCCTACTGGGACAAAGACATTTTAATCTAGAAGATGTTAAATTAGTCCAAGAGATTAAAAATAGAATTAAAAGTTTGCTGAATTAGCAATGCCCCCCCATTATGATTTCTTAATAATAGAAACAGACGGTAGTATTTTAGGATGGGGAGCCATACTTTTATGTAAGCCTAATAAGTACGCAGATAAAAGTACAGAAAGAATATGTAGATATAATAGCGGTAGCTATAAAGAAAAAGGTAATTTAAGTAGTATAGATGCAGAATTACTTGCAATTAATTATGCTTTAGATAGTTTTGAGTTGTTTATAATTTCTAGAAAAGAAATTCTGATTAGAACTGATTGCGCAGCAATTGTTTCTTTTTATAATAAGCTTAAATTAGATTCTAAGAAAAGTAGTAGAAGAAGATGGCTAAATTTTGTAGATAGAATTACAAATACAGGAATTAGTATAGATTTTGAGCATATTAAAGGAATAGATAATAAGGCAGCAGACATCTTAAGTAGAATGATTATTTCTAAGGACTTTTGATCTAATGAGTTTTGTTTTCCTTTACTGAGATGTCCAGACCTCCTTTGAGACCCGGGAATCTCGCCTTGTGGAATTCCTTTGCTTCTTCTCGCTTTACTTTGACTTCATCTAGTCGTAAGCAGGACTTTTTACCAAGACAAGCTTAGATTTGGTAATCAAGAACTTATATGCTTTCCTACAAGTAATATTTCTTTTAAAGTTTTTCCACATATTTCTTTATCAAAAGAAGAGAAATGCATTTTAGACAATTTATGGATCTCTTATAATAAGAATCCAAAAGACCGAAATATTTCCTTGCATGCATGAACGCATTATCGTAATTCTTTAATCGTAATAAAAATAAGTTTAAATTTTATGTAGTCATCAAAGGAAAGACACCAGGAATTTTCCACACCTGGATAGAAGTAGTTGAGAATATTAATAATTTTAAAGACCCTCTTTATAAAGGCTTTACAAGTTTTCAAGAAGCATTAGATTGTGCCAGACATCTCATAGGATTAAATTTCTTTATTTCTCCTTCATTAAGAAATTTTCAAGATGCACCATTAGACTTCTCCCCTAGTAAAGACAAAAAGATTTTTTGCACTCACTGCGAGTGTATGCAAAAGAATTTTAAAATTTTGAATGAATCAAATGAAGCATTAATTTTAGAAAGAATTTCTTTACAAAAGAAAGTTGCTTCATTAGAAAAAGAAGTTATGAACTTAAAGATGATTTATCCAAAAGGTACTACTGAGCCAGTTAAGTCAGTAGCTAGTCAGGTTCAAAGCGAATCCCAGTAAAGACTCATCAAACCCGTTGATAGTCGTGGACTTGCCCAAAGTTCAATGACTCGTGGAACTGCTGATTTCCTACTCCTTTAGAACAAACCCAAACACAGGATTTACTTGGCCACCCCGGTGGCAAGAAGTTTGATTTATTAGTTAATTATTCTCGCAAGCCCATCTCAAAGCCTGTAACATTTAACCCAGATTCAAATTTCAGAAGCTCAGTGTTCAGAAACCCAAAACACCCAGATTTCCAAAGGAAAAGAGATCCTTCAAGATAGCCAAGACCCAAATGACAGTTTTATTTCTGTAGAAAGACTTCTTTCCCAAATAGAAAAGTATCAAAAGAATGAAAAATTTTGAAAAGAAGAATTATTTCAAAAAGAATAAAAGTAAAAAGAAAGAAAGAAAAATCTTGAAGAAAAAATCGAAAAAGTCTTAGAAAAAATTGTTACAAAGAAAGCAAGTAGCAAAGAAAAGACATTCGGTGTTCGAATCCGTAACCGTAGAGAAATCGGAGAATTGTAAGACAAGTAATTTTAGAGGAGAAAATGAAAGATTAGGTTGTGATAATTGATTCGGAATGTCATTTTCCCCTACAGCAGAACACAATCTTGATACATAGAACAAAGAAAGTTGCAGATTTTTCAGATTCTCTTCCAAACAGAAGACGACAATTCAGAATTCATTTTGTGCAGACTGATTTTTCCAGATAAGATCAAGAAATTTTTACTTTTGAAAATTCCGCAAGAAGCCAGAAGAAGAACTGTTCAAACATTGAAATTTTTGCCAAAGATGTCGCAATTATTCAAGAAATTTGTCGAGAAAGAGACAAAGTATGAAAAAGAAAAAAACTGTTCCTTTTGAATTTTCGAAAGAAGACAATTTCAATCGACGATGAAAAAGTTTTGTCAGAAGAAATTTTTCAAAGATGCTCAGACATGATGCTGTAGACTTTTTGAAAAGAGACAGACAGCTGGCTTAATTTTCAGAAGATTTCTCATTTCAAGACTTGGCCAGATGTTTCTCGGTGAAAGCAGCGTACAATTTCAAATGTAAGATTAGAGAAAGTTTAGATGCTTATCTTTTAGATTTACTTTAGACTGTTTTTGCTCCCAAGAATTTTATTATATAAGGGGAAGTTTTCATTTGAAAAGAGCATGGTTAAAAAATGAATGGTTAAAAATGGATGGTTAAAAAAGTTCAAAAAACTCGATATCTCAGAAATACTTGCTCTTTCAAAAACCTCTTGTATAAGCAAAATTCTCAATCCAAATTAGAAAGCTTGTATTCGTGTATATGTTCATAACTTTGTAATTTAAAGTTTTTCATTAGAATTCGGGATTTTAGAAAGGAAATCCTTAGTAGTATTTTCTTTTTATGTATTGATGAGATCTCCAAAAATGTTTACATTATTGTAATTTTTATGAAGTTATTTTTAACATTTTGTTGAAATGTTTTGTTGATATTTGTTTTATCATCATTTCATCCTATGCATGTTATAAAAGCATAACTTGATTTTTTTAGAAGCCATCTTGTTTCTAAGTTAATCCCGAGTGACCCAAATAAGTAAGGATTGTAGGCGGAGTGAGCCTTAGATGTCCTTTAGATGTTGGGGAAAGGGAATCAATTGATTTAGAAATTTATTAAGGAGTGCCAAGTGGTAACCTTAATGAAAGGAATCGAGTTCAAGTTAACATGTCTTAGGTGGTGATATTTGTTTTTGGTATTTATATTTTTAAAAAAAAAAAAAAAAAAAAAAAAAAAAGGAGATTTGTTAAGAACATTTAAAAGAATTTATGAAAAGGGAAGTACCGAGTAGGATATACAAAAATTTGAAAAACAAAAAATTTTTATGAACTTACCAGACAAAGCCTCTACATCAGAACCAACTTTAGCAAGTAATATTTATATTATACTGCCTCCAAAAATCCTTGAAGAATTTAGTTATCTGTTAAAAGAACATAGAAAAGAATTAGAACTTGTAAGAAATAGAATAGGAACTAATTTTAAATTATTAGATTTAAAATTTAGAAAATTCTTAAGTAAACTCTTATTTACTTGAAAGAACTATTATAGAACAGTAATAAAGACATAACATTTTTAGAACAAAGAATTGAAGAAATAGAAATAATTTTAGAAGAAAAAACTATAAATCGAATACGGTCAATTTATTGAGTTTCTTATAAAAATATCGAATTATTAGAAATAGAATTTTAAAAGACTCCGCATTAAGCGATTAAACAAGACCTCTCGCTAACCTTGCCAACTCTGTGAGACTAACTTTAAGAAAGACCCTTCTACTATGTACGAGTCTCTCTTATCGCACCCCCCTTCGAATTGGTGGTAGTAGTAATAAGAAAGAATGTCCCTGTAAATTAGAAAGAGAGTGTCAATTAGTAGAACATATAGAAAATCAGAATTTAGAAGAGGATGAATTAGAAAATGAATTCAATAATTTAGAAGAATCTGATTTTGACCCAATAGACTTTTTAGATAATGAAAAGATTTATTATACTCTCATAACAGAACAGGATATAGAAAGTTTAATTTCTAAGTTAGAAAAGATGGAAATTTTAGGAGAGAATGTTTTAAAATACTGGGAAAGAGACAAGGTAACATGTGAGATTAAGATTAAGAATCCAGAATATATAATCAGATGTAAGAATATAGAAGCAACAAATTTAGATCTTGAAGACTTTAAGATGCATACTCAAGACTTACTTAAGTTAGAGTAATTAGAAAATCCAGACAGTCCCCATAGATCAGCTGCTTTTATTGTAAGAAAACATTCGGAGATAGTAAGAGGTAAAAGTAGGATGGTATTTAATTATAAAAGACTTAATGATAATACTATAGATGATGCCTATAAATTGCCAGACAAGACTGTTCTTATCAATAGAATTCAAAGTTGTAAGATATTTAGTAAGTTTGATCTTAAGTCAGGATTTTGGCAAGTCAAGATGCATCCTGATAGTATAGAATGGACAGCATTCACATGTCCAGAAGGACACTTTGAATGGTTAGTCATGCCGTTTGGATTAAAAACGCCCTGCATTTTTCAAAGAAAGATGGATAGTATTTTTAATAAACATAGTAAGTTTGTAGTAACTTACATAGATGATATCCTAGTTTTCAGTAAAAATAGGAGAGAACATAGAGGACACTTGCAAATTATATTTTCAGAATTTATTAATCATGGATTAATAATTAGTAAGAAAAAGATGGTTCTTTTTAAAGAATTTATAGATTTCTTAGGAGTTAATATAGGACAAGGAAAGATTTCTTTACAGCCTCATATAGCACAGAAAGCTTTAGAATTTCCAGACAAGTTAGAAGACTTAAAGCAAATTCAGAAATTTTTAGGATTAGTCAATTATGCTAGGCCCTTTATTAAAGACTTAGGAAAAATAGCAGGACCCTTATACTCTAAGACATCTCCTACAGGACAAAGACATTTTAATCTAGAAGATGTTAAATTAGTCCAAGAGATTAAAAATAGAATTAAAAGTTTGCCAGAATTAGCAATGCCCCTAGACACAGATTTCTTAATAATAGAAACAGACGGTAGTATTTTAGGATGGGGAGCCATACTTTTATGTAAGCCTAATAAGTACGCAGATAAAAGTACAGAAAGAATATGTAGATATAATAGCGGTAGCTATAAAGAAAAAGGTAATTTAAGTAGTATAGATGCAGAATTACTTGCAATTAATTATGCTTTAGATAGTTTTGAGTTGTTTATAATTTCTAGAAAAGAAATTTTGATTAGAACTTCTTGTGCAACAATTGTTTCTTTTTATAATAAGCTTAAATTAGATTCTAAGAAAAGTAGTAGAAGAAGATGGCTAAATTTTGTAGATAGAATTACAAATACAGGAATTAGTATAGATTTTGAGCATATTAAAGGAATAGATAATAAGGCGTGCAGACATCTTAAGTAGAATGATTATTTCTAAGGACTTTTGATCTAACTATTTTGTTTTCCTTTCTGAGATGTCCGGACCTCCTTTGAGACCGTGAATCCTTGAGGAATTCCTTTGCTTCTTCCGCGCTTTACTTGAGACTTCATCTAGTCGTAACAGACTTTTTACCAAGACAAGCTTAGATTTGGTAATCAAGAACTTATATGCTTTCCTACAAGTAATATTTCTTTTAAAGTTTTTCCACATATTTCTTTATCAAAAGAAGAGAAATGCATTTTAGACAATTTATGGATCTCTTATAATAAGAATCCAAAAGACCGAAATATTTCCTTGCATGCATGAACGCATTATCGTAATTCTTTAATCGAATAAAAATAAGTTTAAATTTTATGTAGTCATCAAAGGAAAGACACGAGAATTTTCCACACCGGATAGAAGTAGTTGAGAATATTAATAATTTTAAAGACCCTCTTTATAAAGGCTTTACAAGTTTTCAAGAAGCATTAGATTGTGCCGGACATCTCATAGGATTAAATTTCTTTATTTCTCCTTCATTAAGAAATTTTCAAGATGCACCATTAGACTTCTCCCTAGTAAAGACAAAAGATTTTTGCACTCACTCATGCGAGTGTATGCAAAAGAATTTTAAAATTTTGAATGAATCAAATGAAGCATTAATTTTAGAAAGAATTTCTTTACAAAAGAAAGTTGCTTCATTAGAAAAAGAAGTTATGAACTTAAAGATGATTTATCCAAAAGGTACTACTGAGCCAGTTAAGTCAGTAGCTAGTCCGGTTCAAACGGTAACCGGTAAAGACTCATCAAACCCGTTGATAGCTGTGGACTTGCCCAAAGTTCAACAGACTCAGGGAACTGTTGATTTCCCTACTCCTTTAGAACAAACCCAAACCTGGGATTTACTTGGCCAGCCCAGTGGCAAGAAGTTTGATTTATTAGTTAATTATTCTGCAAGCCCATCTCAAAGCCCGAACATTTAACTTGATTCAAATTTCGGAAGCTCAAGTGTTCGAGAAACCAAAACACCCAGATTTCCAAAGGAAAAGAGATCCTTCAAGATAGCCAAGACCCAAATGACAGTTTTATTTCTGTAGAAAGACTTCTTTCCCAAATAGAAAAGTATCAAAAGAATGAAAAAATTTTGAAAAGAAGAATTATTTCAAAAAAGAATAAAAGTAAAAAGAAAGAAGAGAAAATCTTGAAGAAAAATCGAAAAAGTCTTAGAAAAAATTGTTACAAAGAAAGCAAGTAGCAAAGAAAAAGACATTCAGTGTTCGAATCCAGAACCAGAGAAATCAGAGAATTCAGAAGACAGTAATTTTAGAGGAGAAAATGAAAGATTAGGTTGTGATAATTCAGATTCGGGAATGTCATTTTCCCCTACAGCAGAACACAATCTTGATACATAGAACAAAGAAAGTTGCAGATTTTTCAGATTCTCTTCCAAACAGAAGACGACAATTCAGAATTCATTTTGTGCAGACATGATTTTTTCCGAAGATAAGATCAAGAAAGATTTTACTTTTTGAAAATTCGCAAGAAGCCAAAAAAGAAGAAGAAACTGCTTTCAAACATTGAAATTTTTGCCAAAGATGTTGCAATTATTCAAGAAATTTGTCGAAGAGAGCAACAATTCAAGAAAAGACAAAAGAAAGCTGTTCCCTTTTGAATTTCTCGAAGAAGACAATTTCAATCGAGACGAAAAAGTTTTGTCGAAGAAATTTTTCAAAGATGCTCGAGACATGATCTTTGTAGACTTTTTGAAAAGAGACAGACAGCTGGCTTAATTTTCAGAAGATTTCTCATTTCAAGACTTGGCCAGATGTTTCTCGGTGAAACGCGTGCCAATTTCAAACAGAAGATTAGACAGAAAGTTTAGATGCTTATCTTTTAGATTTACTTTAGACTGTTTTTGCTCCCAAGAATTTTATTATATAAGGGGAAGTTTTCATTTGAAAAGAGCATGGTTAAAAATGAATGGAAAAAAAATGGATGGTTAAAAAGTTCAAAAACTCGATATCTCAGAAATACTTGCTCTTTCAAAAAACCTCTTGTATAAGCAAAATTCTCAATCCAAATTAGAAAGCTTGTATTCAGGTATATGTTCATAACTTTGTAATTTAAAGTTTTTCATTAGAATTCGGGATTTTCCGAAAGGGAAATCCTTAGTAGTATTTTCTTTTTATGTATTGACAGATCTCCAAAAAATGTTTACATTATTGTAATTTTTTATGAAGTTATTTTTAACATTTTGTTGAAATGTTTTGTTGATATTTGTTTTATCATCATTTCATCCTATGCATGTTATAAAAGCATAACTTGATTTTTAGAAGCCATACTGTTTCTAAGTTAATCCTGAGTGACCCAAATAAGTAAGGATTGTAGGCCGGAGTGAGCCTTAGATGTCCTTTAGATGTTGGGGAAAAGGAATCAATTGATTTAGAAATTTATTAAGGGAGTGCCAGTGGTAACCTTAATGAAAGGAATCGAGTTCAAGTTAACATGTCTTAGGTGGTGATATTTGTTTTGGTATTTATATTTTCGTTAAAAAAAAAAAAAAAAAAAAAAAAAAGATTTGTTAAGAACATTTAAAAGAATTTATGAAAAGGAAGTACCGAGTAGGATATACAAAATTTGAAAAACAAAAATTTTTATGAACTTACTGAGACAAAGCCTCTACATCAAAACCAACTTTAGCAAGTAATATTTATATTATCGCCTCCAAAAATCCTTGAAGAATTTAGTTATCTCGTTAAAAGAACATAGAAAAGAATTAGAACTTGTAAGAAATAGAATAGGAACTAATTTTAAATTATTAGATTTAAAATTTAGAAAATTCCCAGAAGTAAACTCTTATTTACTTGAAAGAACTATTATAGAACAAAATAAAGACATAACATTTTTAGAACAAAGAATTGAAGAAATAGAAATAATTTTAGAAGAAAAAACTATAAATCAGAATAGTCAATTTATTGAGTTTCTTATAAAAATATCAGAATTATTAGAAATAGAATTTTAAAAGACTTCCGCATCAAGCAGATTAAACAAGACCTCTGCTAACCTTGCCAACTCTGCAGACTAACTTTAAGAAAGACCTTCTCACGCCCGGTGGTCGAGTCTCTCTTATCGCACCCCCTCTTCGAATTGGTGGTAGTAGTAATAAGAAAGAATGTCCCCAGTAAATTAGAAAGAGAGTGTCAATTAGTAGAACATATAGAAAATCAGAATTTAGAAGAGGATGAATTAGAAAATGAATTCAATAATTTAGAAGAATCTGATTTTGACCCAATAGACTTTTTAGATAATGAAAAGATTTATTATACTCTCATAACAGAACAGGATATAGAAAGTTTAATTTCTAAGTTAGAAAAGATGGAAATTTTAGGAGAGAATGTTTTAAAATCTACTGCGAAAGAGACAAGGTAACATGTGAGATTAAGATTAAGAATCCGTAATATATAATAGATGTAAGAATATAGAAGCAACAAATTTAGATCTTGAAGACTTTAAGATGCATACTCAAGACTTACTTAAGTTAGGAGTAATTAGAAAATCAGACAGTCCCCATAGATCAGCTGCTTTTATTGTAAGAAAACATTCGGAGATAGTAAGAGGTAAAAGTAGGATGGTATTTAATTATAAAAGACTTAATGATAATACTATAGATGATGCCTATAAATTGCCAGACAAGACTGTTCTTATCAATAGAATTCAAAGTTGTAAGATTTTTAGTAAGTTTGATCTTAAGTCAGGATTTTGGCAAGTCAAGATGCATCCTGATAGTATAGAATGGACAGCATTCACATGTCCAGAAGGACACTTTGAATGGTTAGTCATGCCGTTTGGATTAAAGAACGCCCCAGGCATTTTCCAAAGAAAGATGGATAGTATTTTTAATAAACATAGTAAGTTTGTAGTAACTTACATAGATGATATCCTAGTTTTCAGTAAAAATAGGAGAGAACATAGAGGACACTTGCAAATTATATTTTCAGAATTTATTAATCATGGATTAATAATTAGTAAGAAAAAGATGGTTCTTTTTAAAGAATTTATAGATTTCTTAGGAGTTAATATAGGACAAGGAAAGATTTCTTTACAGCCTCATATAGCACAGAAAGCTTTAGAATTTCCAGACAAGTTAGAAGACTTAAAGCAAATTCAGAAATTTTTAGGATTAGTCAATTATGCTAGGCCCTTTATTAAAGACTTAGGAAAAATAGCGGGACCCTTATACTCTAAGACATCTCCTCTGGGACAAAGACATTTTAATCTAGAAGATGTTAAATTAGTCCAAGAGATTAAAATAGAATTAAAAGTTTGCTGTAATTAGCAATGCCCCTAGACACGCATTTCTTAATAATAGAAGCAGACGGTAGTATTTTAGGATGGGGAGCCATACTTTTTATGTAAGCCTAATAAGCACGCAGATAAAAGTACGTAAAGAATATGTAGATATAATAGCGGTAGCTATAAAGAAAAAGGTAATTTAAGTAGTATAGATGCAGAATTACTTGCAATTAATTATGCTTTAGATAGTTTTGAGTTGTTTATAATTTCTAGAAAAGAAATTTTGATTAGAACTGATTGCGCAGCAATTGTTTCTTTTTATAATAAGCTTAAATTAGATTCTAAGAAAAGTAGTAGAAGAAGATGGCTAAATTTTGTAGATAGAATTACAAATACAGGAATTAGTATAGATTTTGAGCATATTAAAGGAATAGATAATAAGGCAGCAGACATCTTAAGTAGAATGATTATTTCTAAGGACTTTTGATCTAACAGTTTTGTTTTCCTTTACAGATGTCCAGACCTCCTTTGAGACCAGGAATCCCGCCAGGGAATTCCTTTGCTTCTTCTGCTTTACTTCAGACTTCATCTAGTCAGAACAGACTTTTTTACCAAGACAAGCTTAGATTTGGTAATCAAGAACTTATATGCTTTCCTACAAGTAATATTTCTTTTAAAGTTTTTCCACATATTTCTTTATCAAAAGAAGAGAAATGCATTTTAGACAATTTATGGATCTCTTATAATAAGAATCCAAAAGACCAGAAATATTTCCTTGCATGCATGAACGCATTATCAGAATTCTTTAATCAGAATAAAAATAAGTTTAAATTTTATGTAGTCATCAAAGGAAAGACACTGTGAATTTTCCACACCGGATAGAAGTAGTTGAGAATATTAATAATTTTAAAGACCCTCTTTATAAAGGCTTTACAAGTTTTCAAGAAGCATTAGATTGTGCAGACATCTCATAGGATTAAATTTCTTTATTTCTCCTTCATTAAGAAATTTTCAAGATGCACCATTAGACTTCTCCCTAGTAAAGACAAAAGATTTTTTTGCACTCACTGCATGAGTGTATGCAAAAAAGAATTTTAAAATTTTGAATGAATCAAATGAAGCATTAATTTTAGAAAGAATTTCTTTACAAAAGAAAGTTGCTTCATTAGAAAAGAAGTTATGAACTTAAAGATGATTTATCCAAAAGGTACTACTGAGCCAGTTAAGTCAGTAGCTAGTCCGGTTCAAACGGTAACCGGTAAAGACTCATCAAACCCGTTGATGGCTGTGGACTTGCCCAAAGTTCAACAGACTCAGGGAACTGTTGATTTCCCTACTCCTTTAGAACAAACCCAAACTGGGATTTACTTGGCCAGCCCAGTGGCAAGAAGTTTGATTTATTAGTTAATTATTCTGCAAGCCCATCTCAAAGCCCAGAACATTTAACCCAGATTCAAATTTCAGAAGCTCAGTGTTCAGAAACCCAAAACACCCAGATTTCCAAAGGAAAAGAGATCCTTCAAGATAGCCAAGACCCAAATGACAGTTTTATTTCTGTAGAAAGACTTCTTTCCCAAATAGAAAAGTATCAAAAGAATGAAAAAATTTTGAAAAGAAGAATTATTTCAAAAAAGAATAAAAGTAAAAAGAAAGAAGAGAAAAATCTTGAAGAAAAAATCGAAAAAGTCTTAGAAAAAATTGTTACAAAGAAAGCAAGTAGCAAAGAAAAAGACATTCAGTGTTCGAATCCAGAACCAGAGAAATCAGAGAATTCAGAAGACAGTAATTTTAGAGGAGAAAATGAAAGATTAGGTTGTGATAATTCAGATTCGGGAATGTCATTTTCCCCTACAGCAGAACACAATCTTGATACATAGAACAAAGAAAGTTGCAGATTTTTCAGATTCTCTTCCAAACAGAAGACGACAATTCAGAATTCATTTTGTGCAGACAGATTTTTCCAGATAAGATCAAGAAATTTTTACTTTTTGAAAATTCCGCAAGAAGCCAGAAGAAGAACTGTTCAAACATTGAAATTTTTGCCAAAGATGCTGCAATTATTCAAGAAATTTGTCGAGAAAAGAGGCAGTTGAGAAAAAAGACAAAAGCTGTTCCTTTTGAATTTACGAAGAAGACTTAATTTCAATCAGACGAGTAAAAGTTTTGTCGGAAGAAATTTTTCAAAGATGCTCGAGACATGATCTTGTAGACTTTTGAAAAAAGAGACAGATACGGTGGCTTAATTTTCGAAGATTTCTCATTTCAAGACTTGGCGGATGTTTCTCGGTGACAAGCAGCGTGCCAATTTCAAGCAGTAAGATTAGACAGAAAGTTTAGATGCTTATCTTTTAGATTTACTTTAGACTGTTTTTGCTCCCAAGAATTTTATTATATAAGGGGAAGTTTTCATTTGAAAAGAGTATGGTTAAAAATGAATGGTTAAAAAGTTCAAAAAAAAACTCGATACCTCGTAAATACCGCTCTTTCAAAAACCTCTTGTATAAGCAAAATTCTCAATCCAAATTAGAAAGCTTGTATTCGTGTATATGTTCATAACTTTGTAATTTAAAGTTTTTCATTAGAATTCGGGATTTTCAGAAAGGAAATCTTAGTAGTATTTTCTTTTTATGTATTGATAGATCTCCAAAAATGTTTACATTATTGTAATTTTTTATGAAGTTATTTTTAACATTTTGTTGAAATGTTTTGTTGATATTTGTTTTATCATCATTTCATCCTATGCATGTTATAAAAGCATAACTTGATTTTTAGAAGCCATACTGTTTCTAAGTTAATCCCGAGTGACCCAAATAAGTAAGGATTGTAGGCCGGAGTGAGCCTTAGATGTCCTTTAGATGTTGGGGAAAAGGAATCAATTGATTTAGAAATTTATTAAGGGAGTGCCAGTGGTAACCTTAATGAAAGGAATCAGGTTCAAGTTAACATGTCTTAGGTGGTGATATTTGTTTTGGTATTTATATTAAAAAAAAAAAAAAAAAAAAAAAAAAAAAAAAAAAGGAGATTTGTTAAGAACATTTAAAAGAATTTATGAAAAGGGAAGTACCGAGTAGGATATACAAAATTTTGAAAAACAAGAAATTTTATGAACCCATCAAGCTCAAGAACAGACGAAGCCTCTAGTTCAGGAAGTAAAGAAATTAAATTATCTTCAGAACTTTTAGAAAGTTTTAATTATTTGATATTAGAAAATAGTAGAGAATTAGAAAGAGTAAGGAAAAGCTTAGGACAGAAATATAAGATTTTAGACAAAGTAATTAAAGAATTTTCAGAACTAGACTCATCTTTGTTAGAACAAGATATTATTTTACAAAATAAAGATCTTAATTTATTAGAACGAAGAATAGAAGAGTTACAACAGATAATTATATACGAATCAATAGACCCAAATAGCGAATTTATTGATTATTATTTAAAAATTAAAGAAATATTAGACAATTTAGACTTCCGCATCAAGCAGATTAAAAAAGACCTCTGCTAACCTTGCCAACTCTGCAGACTAACTTTAAGAAAGACCCTTCTACGCCAGTGGCTGAGTCTCTCTTATCGCACCCCCCCCCTTCGAATTGGTATCAGAGCCATAGATAGTAAGAAAAGTTTAAAATATTTAAATTTAGAACTCAGTACTAATTACAGAAAAGTAAAGACTGTTGATAATAATATTTTAGGTTGTAATTTAGACTCTTCTCATAAATTACATAGTTTGTTTTCAGAAGACCCTTGTCAAAACCTCATAGTAGATTTAATAATTAATTTATCTAGAAATTTAGATCTAGAAAATAAAAAGAATTTTAAATCTTTAGAATCGGTTTTAGATCTTCTTAAAACAAGAAACTCAGAACTTAAAAATATTAAAGAAAATTTAGATTTTATTAAAAATCAAAATTCTGTTATTTTAGAAAAGATTTCTAAAGTAGACTTTTCTCAATTAACAAAGATTTTAGATTTTAATAAATCTAAAGAAACAGAGTTAGAAATAAAAAAGATTTTTATTAAAACAGAAGAATCTATTAAGGAATTAAAAAGTTTAATCCTTAGTTAATGAACGAGACTGATATAGTAGATAAAAATTATACTGACGCCTTAGAATTTTGTAATAATTTTCATAAAGAACCCAAAGGCATAACAAAGTTAGATTCACCCAAGTCTTCAGAATCAATTTTAATTAAGCAAAATAATTTTATTATTAGTTTGTTAATTTCTTTACATAAGAAGATTGATAATTTAGATAAAACTAAAATTGCAACTTCTTCAAATAGTATAGAAAACGATTTAAGAACTTTAACAAATCAATTAGGAAATTTTAATCTTCAACCTTCAGGTAAAGAAAAAGTAACTAGAAAATTGCCCAAAGAATTTAGATTTCCAGGATGAGTTTGACCAACTCTTTTTTAGGTAGAACAATAAGCGAAGAATCGTCTAGACCAAGTACATCTAGTACAGATAGAACTTTGTTAGATAGACTGTTAAGAAGAACAGAACAAAATGATCAGAATATAGAAGAAATCTTAGATCCAGATCAAGGTTATCAAAGATTTCAGACACATGGTTTAAGATTACTTAATCCAGAAGTTTTTATAATAGAGGAATTTTTGAGTCAAGAACCCAGTTCTTTAGACATAATAGACAAGTCCCTATTCAATGCATAGGTAATCAAGTTAGAAAGTTAAATTTAATTTCAGATGATTCTAGAAAAGAATTAAAAAAGAGAAATTATAAATTTATGCATCTAGGATTAATAGTCATAGGAATTAGAGGATTAGCAAGAAAGAATTTAGGTTGTAAGACTTTAATTACTATATATGATGAAAGATTCAACAATATAGATAAGAGTCAAATAGCTAGCATGGAAGTAGATATGAATAGTAATATAGGTATAATTTATTGTAATCCAGACTTTTTAATGACTATTAAAGACTTTTCAGATAAGATAAAAATAGGAATCCAGACTAAAGGTTATGAAGACGTAGATAGTGGAGATAACCTCTTAGTTCATATAGGATTTTTAGGTAGATGTTCTGTTAGTGCTCAGAGTAAATATAAAGTTTACATAGATAAAGTAGTAAATTTAATGAGCAGTAAAGGTATAAACATGGTTAAGCCAAAAGAATTTTCGGCAGAACAATTAGCAGGATTAGAATGGGACATGGATAAGTTCCTAGAACAAAAAGACAAGACAACCATAGCCCCTACAGAATCTTTGACTTATAAAGACATACATGGTAGAACTAGTTTAAGATTTATTAATTATGATCAAATAGAAAGGCAGATAGAAGATACTGAAGAAAACGAATCAGTAAGTGAACCTTTCATAGAAAATGTCCATATAGAATTAGTAGGAGAAGATATAGATAGAATTATCTTTCCCAAAGAATTAGGAATGGACCTTAATAAACAAGAACTCCTTAAACTAGAAGACCAAATGTTTTTAAATAGACAAATTCAGGAGAATGAATATTTATATTATGATTCAAAAAAGAACATAAGACTAGGAACTACTCAAGAAGATTTTAAGGATAACATAGAAGAATTTAATGATGTTAGTTCAGAAATAAGTTGTGAGAAGAATTTTATGGATACTCAGACTTATAGAACCATAGACGATACCCCTTTTGATAAGACAGTAAAACATGAACCTTTTACATACGGACCAGGATTTCCTCCCAGAGGATCATATAGTAAGTATGAAGAAATTCCACAAGACTCTAGATATGTAGCAAAAGGTAGTGAAAGACCTTTAGAAAATAAGATAGAATTCCAATCTGCTGCAAAAGCGCAAATCTTAAATTTGACCGCTCATGATCCGCAGATATGGACAAATGTAATTGAGGTATGGAAGAATACTATAATAGGTCATTACATTAGAAGTTTCCAAGACATGGAACCTATAGACATGTATAGATATTTAGAGACATTTTTAGGAGAAAGTACAAAGGCTATGTGGGAAGCCTATAAGCGAGATAAGAAAGAAGAATTTGAACAGTTAGTTGCCTTAGGAAGTAATCCTTATAATTTTGTTAATAAGATTCAAGTACTTATTACAGGATCAGACCCTAATTCAGGTCAGATGAGTGTACAAAGAAAAGCAATGAGAGATTTAGAACAACTTAGTCTATATAAATGGACTAAGGGTAAGTATGTTAAGCAATTTTTAAATGAATACCATTATTTAGTTTCCATTTCAGGTAATACATTTAATCAAGAATTAGGACAAAAGTTATTTCATAAGTTGCCAGGCCCATTAGGATTAGAAATCACAGACAAATGGAATGAATTAACCTCGGTTAAAGAATTTCCAGATAAAAAGTGGAGCATAGGACATAGAATTCAACATGTAATCGATATTTAGAAGAAAAATGTGTAACATTACTGATTGAAACAACTTAAAAAAGACAGACTATAAGTTTTGTAAAGATATTTTTACTCCTCAGACTTATGGTACTTCAAAACCCATAAAGAAAAAATATAGGAAAGATAAGAAGGTTAAAAGAAGACCTTTTAAGAAAAGATATTTCCTTAGAAAATCTAATAAGAGAAACCTTATTTAGATGAGACCAAACATGTTAGAAAGTTTAAACCAGATAGAACTTATAGAAATAAGCTTAGTTGTTTTGTGTGCAATAGTAATGAACATTTAGCAAAGACATGTCCTAAAAGACTTAATAGTTATGATAAGAAGAGTACTTTAATAGAATGTACTAATGAATATCTTATTCAATTAGATGAATATATTTCAGACAATGAATCTATTTATAGCATTATATCTATAGAAGATAATGTAGAAATTCAAAAAAATTCAGACTACGAAGTTTTAGATGAATTCTCAAATTTTAGAATTAGTGAAGATTCAGAATCTGAAGAAGACTTAGATTTCGTACGAGACTTTATTAGATGAATGTAATCATAATTGGATAAAAAGAACAGGTGCTGATAGTACAGCATGTTTTTTATGTAATTGGTATCCAGCTAGAAAGCTTAGAGCCAAATGTTTAGAATGTTATAGAGAAGCTTGTATTAAATGTTTAGAAGAAAACAATTTAATTGAGAAAGAAGACATTAAGCCGTAAATTACAATAGAACAAATTGAGATTTCAGAAATTAGAATCCTTAGAAGAAGAATTGAAAACATAGAAGATATGCAGAAATTATTAGTTCGTAGATTAAAAATCCTAGAATCTAATAATAAAGGTAAAGCAATAATGATAGAAGAATCATGTCAAAAGAATCAATTTCGTAAAATCCGTAATTAGTTCAGATAGTTTGTAATTCAGAAAAGCTTAAAAGTATTAAAGTTAAATGCCAGATTAGGATAGGAGAATATGTTATTAAATGTTTAGGATTAATAGACTCGGTTGTACTAATTGTATAATTAATAAGAAATTAATCCCCAGATAGATACTTAGTAAAGGCTAAAAGTCCAATTGAAGCCCAACAAATGGACGGTAAGCATTATACTTATACAGATTTATTAAGACCTAATAGTAAGATTAGTTTTGAAACTAATTGTGGACTAAGTATAGAATATACATTACCAAGAGATTCAACGTGGGTTAGACCGTTAAATCTTAAAGACTCAGACTTTATCTTAGGATTAAGTTTTTTATTAAAAGACAATGGTAGTATTACAATTAGTAAAGATTTTATACATTTCCAAAAACATACATTATTTCGATTTCTGCCACAGACTATTTATTTTCCATCGAGTGCTCGAGAGGGGGTGCGATAAAGAGGACTCGACCATTTGGCGTAGAAGGGTCTTTCTTAAAGTTAGTCTGCAGAGTTGGCAAGGTTAGCAGAGGTCTTTTTTAATCTGCTTAATGCGGAAGTCTAAATTGTCTAATATTTCTTTAATTTTTAAATAATAATCAATAAATTCGCTATTTGGGTCTATTGATTCGTATATAATTATCTGTTGTAACTCTTCTATTCTTCGTTCTAATAAATTAAGATCTTTATTTTGTAAAATAATATCTTGTTCTAACAAAGATGAGTCTAGTTCTGAAAATTCTTTAATTACTTTGTCTAAAATCTTATATTTCTGTCCTAAGCTTTTCCTTACTCTTTCTAATTCTCTACTATTTTCTAATATCAAATAATTAAAACTTTCTAAAAGTTCTGAAGATAATTTAATTTCTTTACTTCCTGAACTAGAGGCTTTTCATGTCTGTTCTTGGGCTTGATGGGTTCATAAAATTTTGTTTTTCAAATTTTTGTGTTATCCTACTCGGTACTTCCCTTTTCATAAATTCTTTTAAATGTTCTTAACAAATCTCCTTTTTATTATTATTTTTTTTTAACGGAAATATAAATACCAAAAACAAATATCACCACCTAAGACATGTTAACTTGAACCTGATTCCTTTTATTAAGGTTACCACTGGCACTCCTTTAATAAATTTCTAAATTAATTGATTCCCTTTCCCCAACATCTAAAGGACATCTAAGGCTCACTCCGGCCTACAATCCTTACTCATTTGGGTCACTCAGGATTAATTTAGAAACAGTATGGCTTCTAAAAATCAAGTTATGCTTTTATAACATGCATAGGATGAAATGATGATACAACAAATATCAACAAAACATTTCAACAAAATACTTTAAAAATTTCATAAAAATTACATAATGTAAATATTTTTTGGAGATCTGTCAATACATAAAAGAAATTACTACTAAGGATTTCCCTTTCGGAAAATCCCGAAATCTACTGAAAAACTTTAAACTTAATTACAAAGTTTGGAACATATACCTGAATACAAGCTCTATACAATATTTGGATTGAGAATTTTCTTATACAAGAGGGGTTTTTTGAGAGAGCAAGGTTTTCTGGGGTGTTGAATTGATTGAACCATGCTTCTTACAAATGAAAACTTCCCTTATATAATAAAATTCTTGGGAGCAAAACAAAAGTCTAAAAGTAAATTTCTTGCTTTTCGTCTAGTCATCAGCACGCGCTGCGCGTTTCGAGAAACTTCTCGCCAAATCTTGAAATGAAAAATCTTTTGCAATTTGATCCAAATTGTCTACCTTGAACAGGAAAATGTCCGGAATCTTTGAATTCTTCAACATCTTCTTTTGGCATGATCCGAATAATTCAAAAGTTACGCATCAAATCTTCTTTTGAAAATGTCTTGCAAAATTTTCAAATGTTCGACAGTTCAAACGGCTTCATGGAGTTTTCAAATTCTAAACAGTTTCTTTTTTGTCTTTTTCTGAAAAATCTTTCTGAATGATTTCAAAATTTCAAAAGTGGCTACGGCATCTTTGGCAGAAATTTCAAAAGTAAACAGTTCTGACTGAAAAAAAATCTTTTCTTTCTGAAATCTTCTGGAAATGAATTCTTTTCAAGATGTCGTCTTCTGCTTGAATTGGAATTTTATCATAAAAAGTCTCTTGGCAAATTCTGGAGAAAATCTTTCTCAAAGATCTGTCAAAATTCAAGTGTCCAAGTTGTGCTCTGCTGTAGGGGAAAAGGACATTCCCGAGTCTCGAATTATCACAACCCAACCTTTCATTTCTCCTCTAAAATTCTTGTCTTACGAATTTTCATCTTTTCTACGTTTCGGATTTGAACATTGAATTTCTTTTTTTTCTACTTGCTATTTTTATTAATGACTTTTTCTAAAACTTTTTCAATTTTTTCTTCAAGACTTTTTCTTCTTTTTTTTTTTTATTTCTTTTTGTAACTATTCTTCTTTTCAAAATTTTCTCATTCTTTTGATATTTCTCAATTTGAGAAAGAAGTCTTTCAATGTAAATAAAACTATCATTTTGGGTCTTGACTATCTTGGAGAATTTCTTTACCTTTGGAAATCTGGGTATTTTGGTCTTTTGAACATTGGGCTTCGAAATCTGAATTTGAGATAAATGTTTAGGCTTTGAGATGGGCTTTTGAGTAGTCTACTAAAATGTCAAATCTTGCCACCGAGTGGCCAAGAGAGTATCCCAGATTGGATTCTTTACTAAATCTGTAGGAAATCAACGGTTCCACGAGTCTGTTGAACTTTGGGCAAGTCCATGACCATCAAAGGATTTGATGAGTCTTTATCGCCTACCGTTTGAATTTGGACTAGCTATTGACTTCTTGGGCTCAATAGTACCCTTTGGATATGCCATCCTTAAGTTCACAATTTGTTGTTCTAAAGCAGAAATCTTCTTCTGTAAAGATGGTCTTTCTGTTAACAAATTCTGATTAGATTCATTAATAATTTTAAAGTTGTTCTGCATGCATTTGCAATGAGTACAAAAAATCTTTTTGTCTTTGCTATGTGAGAAATCTAAAGGAGGATCTTCAAAATTTTTAAGTGAAGGAGAAATATAAAAATTTAAACCTATCAATTGCCTAGCACAATCTAATGCTTCTTGTTAACTAGAAAACCTTTGTAAAGGGGTCTTTGAAATCTTTAATGTTTTCTAAAACTTCTAACCATGAATGAAAAATTCTCGGTTTTTACCTTTGATTACAACATAAAATTTGAACTTATTTTTACCTTGATTAAAGTATTCGAAAGTGCATTTAAAGAAGCTAGAAAATACTTCTGATCTTTTGGGTTCTTATTATATGAAATCCACAAATTGTCTAGAATGCATCTTTCTTCTTTTGAAATGGAAATGTGAGGTAAAACTTTAAATGAAATATTACTATTCGGAAAACATAAAAGTTCTTGATTACCGAATCTAAAACGTTCTTGGTAAAGCTGTCTGCTCGACTAGATGAAGTCTCAAGTAAAGGGAAGAAGCAAAGGAATTTCTGGCATGGATTCCCGGTCTCAAAGGAGGTCGGACATCAGAAGGAATACAAAACAGTTAGATCAAAAATCTTTAGTAGTAATCATTCTACTTAAAATGTCTGCTGCCTTGTTATCTATTCCTTTAATATGTTCGAAATCTATATAAATACCTGTGTTTGTAATTCTATCTACAAAATTTAACCATCTTCTTCTACTGCTTTTCTTAGAATCTAACTTAAGCTTATTATAAAAAGAAACAATTGCTGCGCAATCAGTTCTAATCAAAATTTCTTTTCTAGAAACTAGAAACAATTCAAAGCTATCTAAAGCATAATTAATTGCTAAAAGTTCTGCGTCAATGCTACTTAGATTACCTTTTTCTTTGTAACTACCACTATTATACCTACATATTCTTTCTGTAGATTTGTCTGCATACTTATTTGGCTTACATAAAAGTATGGCTCCCCATCCTAAAATACTACAAATCTTTCTATTATTAAGAAATCAGATTCAGGGGCATTGCTAATTCTCGCAAACTTTTAATTCTATTTTTAATTTCTTGGACTAATTTAACATCTTCTAAATTAAAATGTCTTTATCCTGTAGGAGAAGTCTTTGAATATAAGGGTCCTGCGATTTTTCCTAAGTCTTTGATAAAAGGCCTAGCATAATTAACTAATCCTAAAAATTTCTGAATTTGCTTCAAGTCTTCTAACTTGTCTGGAAATTCTAAAGCTTTTTGTGCTATATGTGGCTGTAAGGAAATCTTTCCTTGTCCTATATTAACTCCTAAAAAGTCTATGAATTCCTTAAATAGGACCATCTTTTTCTTACTAATTATTAATCCGTGATTAATAAATTCTGAAAAAATGATCTGCAAATGACCTCTATGTTCTCTCCTATTTTTCCTAAATACTAAGATATCATTTATGTATGTTACTACAAATTTACTATGCTTATTAAATATACTATCCATCTTTCTTTGAAAAATACCTGGGGCGTTCTTCAGACCAAATGGCATGACTAGCCATTCAAAGTGTCCTTCTGGACATGTGAAGGCTGTCCATTCTATACTATCAGGATGCATTCTAACTTGCCAAAATCCTGACTTAAGATCAAACTTACTAAAAATCTTACAATTTTGAATTCTGTTTATAAGAACAGTCTTGTCTGGTAACTTATAAGCATCATCTATGGTATTATCATTTAGTCTTTTATAATTAAAAACCATTCTACTTTTACCTCTTACTATCTCTGAATGTTTTCTAACAATGAAAGCAGCTGATCTATGAGGACTATCTGATTTTCTAATTACTCCTAACTTAAGTAAGTCTTGAGTGTGCATCTTAAAGTCTTCAAGATCTAAATTTGTTGCTTCAATGTTCTTACATCTAATTATGTATTCTGGATTCTTAATCTTAATCTCACATGTTACCTTGTCTTTTTCCCAATATTTAAGAACATTTTCTCCTAAAATCTCCATTTTTTCTAACTTAGATATTAAACTTTCTATATCTTGTTCTGTTATGAGAGTATAATAAATCTTTTCATTGTCTAACAAGTCTATTGTATCAAAATCGAGAATCTTCTAAATAATTAAATTCATTTTCTAATTCATCCTTTTCTCGGATTTTGATTTTCTACTAACCGACATTCTCTTTCTAATTTACAGGGACATTCTTTCTTACTACTACTACCACCACGCTTCTCTGAGCACTCTGATGGAAAATAAATAGTCTGTGTAGGACTGAATAATGTATACTTCTGGAAATGTATAAAGTCTTTTGTAATTGTAACACTACCATTGTCTTTTAATAAAAAACTTAGTCCTAAGATAAAATCTGAGTCTTTAAGATTTAACGGTCTAACCCAAGTTGAATCTCTAGGTAAAGTATATTCTATACTTAATCCGCAATTGGTCTCAAAACTAATCTTACTATTAGGTCTTAATAAATCTGTGTAAGTATAATGTTTACCGTCCATTTGTTGAGCTTCAATTGGACTTTTAGCTTTTACTAAATATCTATCTGGAATTAATTTTTTATTAATTATACAACTGCTACAACCAGAGTCTATTAGTCCTAAACATTTTATAACATAATCTCCTATTCTAATCTGGCATTTAACTTTAATACTCTTAAGCTTTTCTCGAATTACAAACTATCTCGAACTAATTTCGGATTTTTTGGAATTGATTCTTCTATCATTATTGATTTACCTTTATTATTAGATTCTAAAATTTCTAATCTCTGAACTAATAATTTCTGCATATCTTCTACATTCTCAATTCTTCTTCTAAGAATTCTAATTTCAGAAATCTCAATTTGTTCTGTTGTAATTTCTGGCTTAATGTCTTCTTTCTCAATTAAATTGTTTACTTCTAAACATCTAATACAAGCTTCTTTGTAACATCCTAAACATTTAGCTCTAAGCTTTCTAGTGGATACCAATTACATAAAAACATGTTTGACTATCAAGACTGTTCTTTTAACCAATTATGATTACATTCATCTAATGAAGTCTCATGACGAAATTTAAGTCTTCTTCAGATTCTGAATCTTCACTAATTTTAAAATTCGAGAATTCTTCTAATACTTCATAATCTGAATTTTCTTGAATATCTATACTATCTTCTATAGAAACAATACTGTAAATAGATTCATTGTCTGAGATATATTCATCTAATTGAATTAAATCTTCATTAGTACATTCTACTAAAGTACTCTTCTTATCATAACTATTAAGTCTTTTTGGACAAGTTCTTGCTAAATGTTCATTGCTATTGCAAACAAAACAGCTAAGCTTGTTCTTATAAGTTCTATCTGGTTTAAATTTTCTGACATGTTTATTCTCATCTAGATAAGGTTTTCTCTTATTAGATTTTCTAAGAAAGTATCTTTTCTTAAAAGGTCTTCTTTTAACTTTTTTATCCTTCCTATATTTTTTCTTTATGGGCTTTGAGGCACCATAAGTCTGAGGAGTGAAAATATCTTTGCAAAACTTATAGTCTGTCTTCTTAAGTTGTTTCTGAATCTGTAATGTTACACACTTCTCTTCTAAACATCTGATTACATGTTGAATCCTATGTCCTATGCTCCACTTTTTATCTGGAAATTCTTTAACCGAAGTTAATTCATTCCATTTGTCTGTGATTTCTAATCCTAATGGGCCTGGCAACTTGTGAAATAACTTCTGTCCTAATTCTTGATTAAATGTATTACCTGAGATTGAAACTAAATAATGATATTCATTTAAAAACTGCTTAACATATTTACCCTTAGTCCATTTGTATAGACTAAGTTGTTCTAAGTCTCTCATAGCTTTTCTTTGTACATTCATCTGACCTGAATTAGGGTCTGATCCTGTAATAAGTACTTGAATCTTATTAACAAAATTATATGGGTTACTTCCTAAGGCAACTAACTGTTCGAATTCTTCTTTCTTATCTTGCTTATAGGCTTCCCACATAGCTTTTGTACTTTCGCCTAAAAATGTCTCTAAATATCTATACATGTCTATGGGTTCCATGTCTTGAAACTTCTAATGTAATGACCTATTATAGTTTTCTTCCATACCTCAATTACATTTGTCCACATCATGCGGATCATGAGCAGTCAAATTTAAGATTTGCGCTTTTATGTTAGATTGGAATTCTATCTTATTTTCTAATGGTCTTTCACTACCTTTAGCTATATATCTAGAGTCTTCTCGAATTTCTTCATATTTATTGTATGGTCTTCTAGGAGGAAATCCTGGTCCGTATGTAAAAGATTCATGTTTTACAGTCTTATCAAAAGGAGTATCGTCTATGGTCTTATATGCTTGAGTATCCATAAAATTCTTTTCATAACTTATTTCTGAACTAGTATCATTAAGTTGTTCTATATTATCTTTAAAATCTTCCTGAGTAGTTCCTAATCTTATGTTCTTTTCTGAATCATAATATAAGTACTCATTATCTTGAATCGCTTATTTAAAAACATTTGGTCTTCTAGTTTAAGGAGTTCTTCTTTATTAAGGTCCATCCCTAATTCTTTGGGAAAGATAATTCTATCTATATCTTCTCCTAATAATTCTATATGGACATTATCAATGAAAGGTTCACTAACTGATTCATTTTCTTCAGTATCTTCAATCTGTCTTTCAATCTGATCGTAATTAATAAATCTTAAACTAGTTCTACCATGTATGTCTTTATAAGTTAAGGATTCTGTAGGGGCAATGGTTGTCTTATCTTTTCTGTTCTAAGAATTTATCCATGTCCCATTCTAATCCTCGCTAATTGTTCTCACGAAAATTCTTTTCGCTTAACCATGTTTATACCTTTACTACTCATTAAATTTACTACTTTGTCTATGTAAATTTTATACTTAGTCTCGAGCACTAACGTAACATCGCGCTAAAAATCCTATATGAACTAAGAGGTTATCTCCACTATCTACATCTTCATAACCTTTAGTGCGGATTCCTATTTTTATCTTATCTCGAAAAGTCTTTAATAGTCATTAAAAATGCGGATTACAATAAATTATTCCTATGTTACTATTCATATCTACTTCCATGTTGGCTATTTGACTCTTATCTATATTGTTGAATCTTTCATCATATATAGTAATTAAAGTCTTACAACCTAAATTTTTTCTTGCTAATCCTCTGATTCCTATGACTATTAAACCTAAATGCATAAATTTATAATTTCTCTTTTTAATTCTTTTCTAGAATCATCCGAAATTAAATTTAATTTTCTAACTTGATTACCTATGCATTGAAGAGGGACTTGTCTATTATGTCTAAAGAATTGGGTTCTAGGTTCAAAGATACCTTTGTTATATAAAACTTCTGGATTGAGTAATCTTAAACCATGGGTCTGAAATCTTTGGTAATCTTGATCTGGATCTAAGATTTCTTCTATGTTCTGATCATTCTGCTTGCATTTCTTCTTAATGATCTATCTAACAAAGTTCTATCTTCACTAGATGTACTTGGTCTAGAAGTATTCTCGTTGACTGTTCTGCCTAAAAAGGGAGTTGTCAAACTCATCCTGGAAATCTAAATTCTTTGGGTAATTTTCTAGTTACTTTTTCTTTACCTGACGGCTGGAGACTAAAACTTCCTAACTGATTTGTCAAAGTTCTTAAATCGTTTTCTATATTATTTGAAGAAGTTACTATTTTAGTTTTATCTAAACTGTCAATCTTCTTATGTAAAGAAATTAATAAAGTAATAATAAAATTATTTTGCTTTATTAAAATTGATTCTGAAGTCTTAGGTGAATCTAACTTTGTTATACCTTTAGGTTCCTTATGAAAATTTTTGCAATATTCTAAGGCGTCAAGATAATTTTTATCTAAAATATCGGTCTCGTTCATTAACTAAGAATTAAGTCTCTTAATTCCTTAATAGATTCTACATTTTAATAAAAATCTTTTTATTTCTCGATCTGTTTCTTTAGATTTATTAAAATCTAAAATCTTTGTTATTTGGGAAAAATCTACTTTGGAAATCTTTTCTAAAATAATGTAATTTTGATTCTTAATAAAATCTAAACTTTCTTTAATATTTTTAAGTTCTCGTGTTTCTTGTTTTAAGAAGATCTAAACCGATTCTCGAAGATTTAAAATTCTTTTTATTTTCTAGATCTAAATTTCTAGATAAATTAATTATTAAATCTACAATAAGGTTTTGACAGGGGTCTTCTGAAAACAAACTATGTAATTTATGAGAAGAGTCTAAATTACAACCTAAAATATTATTATCAACAGTCTTTACTTTTCTATAATTAGTACTTAGTTCTAAATTTAAAAAGTCTAAGCTTTTCTTACTATCAGGATGCATTCTAACTTGCCAAAATCCTGACTTAAGATCAAACTTACTAAAAATCTTACAATTTTGAATTACATTTTATAAGAACGATCTTGTCAGTAACTTATAAGCATCATCTATGGTATTATCATTTAGTCTTTTATAATTAAAACCATTCTACTTTTTACCTCTTACTATCTCTCGAATGTTTTCTAACAATGAAAGCGGTGATCTATGAGGACTGTCGATTTTCTAATTACTCCTAACTTAAGTAAGTCTTGAGTGTGCATCTTAAAGTCTTCAAGATCTAAATTTGTTGCTTCAATGTTCTTACATCTAATTATGTATTCGGATTCTTAATCTTAATCTCACATGTTACCTTGTCTTTTTCCCAATATTTAAGAACATTTTCTCCTAAAATCTCCATTTTTTCTAACTAATATATATATATAAATAACCCTTTTGTATATATAACAATAAACCCATCTATGCATTAAATAATAACAATTTTTTTTTTCTATTTTTTTTATTATAAAAGAACAATTATAATATTTATAATTTATATTAGAAAATACAAATACAAATTTCAAAATTTAAACACAAAACATTATATATAATTTTGTCCAATTTATGATTTTCAATACATCAAATAAATAGATTATTTATGTATAATTATTAGAGACTCAAAATATTTTTACTAATTAACCAAGTCAATATCTAAATATAAATAGAGATAAAACATTAGAAAAAAATAAATAAAAAAAGAAGGGAAATGAAAGATAATAAAGGTGGATATAATAAGATTGGGTACTTCGGATGTAATAACATGAGATATATGGGTACGTAATATAAATAAGTCACAAGAATTTGATTCTCTTTCAACTCCAAAATCAATGTTTTTTTTTTGTTTGATCAAAATTGAATATTTTGAAGTTGTAATTTTCTCTCTTTTGCTTTTTATATATAACAATAAATCTATCTACACTTTTATTAATAAAAAATTTATTCTTATTTTTTTTGTTACATTTTAGTTATTATACTAGAAAATATATTATATATTATTTATGTTAAAAGATTCAAAATAAAATTCTAAAAATTAAACACCGAAACTTTATATATTTTTGTTCACTAAGATAAATTAAAAACATTACAAAAAAAATATTAAATGAACTTTTTCAAATTTTAACAATTTTTTTATTTATTTATTTTTCTTTTTATTAAATATTTTTTATGAAGATACATAGAATAAATATATTATTTAAATACTAATTTGAAAAAATTATTATATAATCAAAATATTTGTACAACAAATAACCAATTCAATACATATACATTCAATTTTGTAATACAAATATTTATTTATTTATTTATTTATTGTTCATCTCTATAACTTAATTTTTGTTTATACCACGCAACCAATTTTCATGACTGTCCCCACAAACCTTTTCCCGACGGCAACTCTTGCCAAGTAATTCGTATGCTAAGAACGAATTAGTTGCATTGTCAAAATTTTTTGTTTTCAAGTTTCCTTGTTTTGGTTTTTCTTCAACAACATTATAAATATACATTTTGTATGAATTGTTCTTGTAATTCAACTAATTTCAAATAATAATAAACTATTAATTTATTGAACTAATACATATAAATATTTAAATCTAACTTTATTCACTCCTAATTGGAAAAAAAAAAAGAAATCATTGTGAAAGAAATCTAAGACAAGTTTTCACCTATAAATATTAATTTTATCACTTACAACAGCATCTAAAAGCAATCCAGTTAAAAAACACTCCACATATTTAATGACAAATAGTCCACTGTCACTGCAAAAACAAAAACAAATAAATATTTGCACAACACAAGTAAATAAAATATTATTATAAATATTTTTTTTTTACTAATTTCAATATATTACCTATATCTTTGAGTTGTTGTATTTCACTAAGTGATTTTTCTTATATTGAAATGACTTATTCTTCTTAGCAAGCTCTCGCTCCAACTTTAGAATCATTTCTGGAATAATCTTAAGGCCTGAAGAGCATGAGTATATTTCGATTTTCATTATAAAACATCCGGTAATTATCAATTAGTGTCAACTTCCAATCATTTAAATCTACATGGAAGAGTATCCAATATTTATCATACATAAGATATGCCCACAACAAATGCTCGCATTCCTCTCATTTTGAACCATAATATCTAGGAAAAGCACCACATATATATGCCTGGATTGACCATTCCAAATCAAATTCAGGATGTGCCTTAGTGAAAAGCCATCTAATAATTACTCCAAAAGAAGAGTCCAACACTCCATACTTTCTTGAAAACATGTTTGGATATTTAACAGATCTGGCTCTTATCAAATCCATTGCATAGTCCACATCCTATACACAAATATTACATTATATAACAATATAATTTATATAATATACACATAACTTACTTAACAAGAATAAAATTCACATAATATATTTACCAATGGCTCCAATGCAAATTGACACTTGCTAATATCTTGTAACCGTCTTTTTGTGAATTTAGAGATCACTTTCCATGGTATATTAACAACATTATAACAACAAAAATTATTATATCAAACATTATAGATTACATCAATAAATATATTAAACATTATAACATACCCGATGATCAAAGACCGCAAACCCAACTGACAAAATCACTCTCTCTAACTTTATTGATATCGCATAATATAGGAATATCTTTATCAGATACATTATGTTTCCCAGATGAATAAGAACAACCTACATTATACTTCCCAGTATCATTTAAAATAGGTTCACAACCAATTTTCTCTACAGTCTTTCCCTTAAACATTTGTACACATCTTTGCATCTGTTTCTGCAACTCATTGCTCAAACTATCAAAGTGAACATTTTGTTCAACTGTCAATGAATTAAATTTAGTATCAATATACCCCTTCATTTCATCATATTTATTACCTATGAAATTAAATTCTAAATTATCAACCCCCTCCAATAACTCCTCTCTTGTTTTAGCAATCACATAATCATTCCTACGAAATTGATCATCAAGATAACATTGTTGCTCAACAAAAAGTGAATTCAACTGCTCATTAGTAGCATAATGAGAGCCATATCCTTCAGGAATACTATTCTCCCCAAAACAATCTGAATTGACAACATCTTGTTTATACCAATTATTTGTAGGCAATTCATTTGATATATAAGGGGACCAATCTTTTCCTTGTTGTTCATTGTTAAAATCTTCATTTACTTGTTCCAATTCATCCCCAATTTTTACAAATCTTTCATTTCCAAAATTCATATCTGCACAAAAGAAAAAAAAAAATCTTCCTAAACAAGTAAACAAAAAAAAAACTAATATTTCATAGACAAAAACATACACAAACTATAATCATAATATCTTCACAACAAATTTTATTTATCTACATATTTAAAATAAACTATAAAAATATAATACTGCGTACAACAATAATCACAAAATATATATTTAACAACAAAAAAAAAAAAAAGAAAAAAAAACACAAAACAATCACTGGTTGCCAAAATGCTCCACAACGAATGAGCAACTCGGCAACCAAGGAACCTCTTGATTCCATAATATTTTTAAAAATTTTCAACATTAATCTATTCTTAATCATTAACTATATATTAAAATAATTCATCTCTAATAAAACAACAACATTAAAAATAAACATACCTGATAGATTACATAAACTACTAATAGATATCAAGATGAAGATAAATATTTAGAATTGAGCAAAACCAAATGAGGGACAAGACAAAATGTACAATGAAATAACACATGTCGGTAATAAATATGGGGTGAATAGGAGGAGAGTGGGGAAAATAAATATTTTCAAAAGTAGGTGGGCACGTAGTAGTTGTAGTAGGTAAGTGGATGCAAATAATTGAAGGAAGGAAGAACAATAACTAAAGAAAAAATAATTGTTTTTTTATTTGTATTAAAAAATATTACAAATATATGTTTTAAAAAATAAAAAATAAATATTAAATGAACACAGGAAAAAAAAATTTCAACCAAAACATATGATAATAGTAGAAAGAAGTAGGTATTGCTATGTGCAATGCACGTATAAAAAAATGCAATGAAAAGTTTTAAAATTATTTATAATTTCTATTTTCACCATTTTCTACACTATCAACAATTTCTTGATACAATTCCACGACGTATTTTATTTTGATTTTTTCTAAAATAATCTAATCTATTTGTTTCAATTTTAACATACATATCAACCACATATTGTTGAAAAAGTCTTCCAAAGATGAAGTAAAATACATTTATTAGTAGGTCTTCCGGTCTAATACAAATTTCAATAACCAAATGTTTGTATTAAATATAACTTTGCAACGTAACTATCATTTTCAAATAAATGTATTTTACTTCATGTCGGAAGACTTTTTCAACATTATGTGGTTGATATGTATGTTAAAATTGAAACAAGTAGATTAGATTATTTTAGAAAAAATCAAAATGAAATATGTGCTGAATTGTATCAAGGAATTGTTGATAGTGTAGAAAATGGTGAAAATAGATGTTATAAGATTGGTAGAAAAATTATTTTACCTTCTTCTTTTATTGGTGGCCCCAGAGATATGAAAATAAGATATATTGATGCAATGGCTTTAGTTCAAAGGTTTGGTAAACTAGATATATTTTTAACAATTACTTGTAATCTAAATTGGGACGAAATAAAAAATGAATTAAAATATAATGATATCAGTCAAAATAGACCTGATTTAATTACGCGTATATTTAGAGCAAAATTGGAAAAATTAAAAATTGATTTATTTCAAATACATATTTTTGGTGAAGTTGTAGCTTATATTTATGTAATAGAATTCCAAAAAAGAGGTCTTCCACATACACATTTTTTGTTAATTCTTAAACTAAATTTTAAAATTAATAACACAGATTTAATTGATAAATTTGTCTCATGTGAAATACCTAATAAAAATCATAACTCTCATTTACATTCTATTGTAGTTAAACATATGATGCATGGTCCTTGTGGTATACTAAATCCTAACAATATTTGTATGAATAAAGATGAAAAGTGTAAAAATAAATATCCAAAAGAATTTATTATAAAAACTTTTCTTGAAGAAAATTGTTACCCAAATTATAGGTGTTGTAATACTTATGAAACAGTTACTGTTAGAGGTAATTTATTAGATAATAGATGGGTTGTACCTTATAATCCATATTTATGTGCGAAATATGATTGTCATATCAATGTAGAAATATGTTCAATTGTGAAAGCAGTAAAATATTTATATAAATATATACACAAAGGACACGATAGGGTAAATTTTTGTGTAAATAATAATACAAATACTGTTGATGAAATTGAAAAATATTAATTTGCTAGATGGATATTTCCACCTGAAGCACTTTGGAGAATATATGTATTTATTTTATCTGAAATTTTTCCATCGGTTATATCGTTACAATTACATCTTGAAAATAACTATTTAGTGACAAAGATTTTGAAATTTTGATAAATATTATTGATACAAATTATAGAAAAATAAAAATGTTAATCGAATTTTTTAGAATGAATACATGCAATGATTTAGCAAATACATTGTTGTATAGAGAATTTCTCTAATATTTTGTATGGGATGCACAAGATAAAATATGGACAAAAAGAAAACGTGGAAATGTAATTAGAAGGTTAGTTTCAGCTAACATAGTTGAAGGTAAAAGATATTATTTACGAATTTTACTCAATCATATTAAGGGACCAACATCGTATGAAAGTCTAAAAATAGTAAATGGTGTTTCTATGCAATCTTTTCGTGAAGCAGCTGTTGCACATGGCTTACTAAATGGTAACAATTATTGTGAAATATGTTTAGAAGAAGCTATTGCTTATCAAATGCCTTCTTCTTTAAGATGTTTATTTGCTACAATATTAACTCTATGTAGACCTGATGATCCAAAATCATTGTAGATTAAATTTTGTAGCTTTATGTATGAGGATTATGTCAATGAATGTTTGTCTATTATAAATGCTGAAATTCAAGCTCTACATTATATTAATCATATATTAGAAGAAAATGGTAAAAATATAAATGAATATTCTCTTGTACCTTTTGAAATAACTATGGGAGAAGATATTATTACTGAAGAAATGGCAAATAATGTAATTGAAGGTAGTGATATATTATATACAAATATGTTAAATAAAGAACAAAAAATAGCTTATGATGAAATTTTAGAACATGTATTAAATAGGAAGCGTGGAATGTTTTTTATAGATGGACCAGGTGGTACAGGTAAAACATTTTTATATAAAGCTTTACTTACATTAGTTAGATCCAAAAATCTTATAGCATTAGCTACTGCTTCTTCTGGAGTTGCAGCTTCTTTGTTATTTGGAGCACGAACTGCACATTCAAGATTTAAAATTCCTTTAGAGATAAATAGTGATATTACATGTTCTGTTAGTAAACAATCTGCATTAGCAGATTTGTTTCTAATGACAAATTTAATTATTTGGGATGAGGCACCAATGATGCATTGCTATGCTGTTGAAGTTGTTGACAAAATGTTAAAAGATATTAAAGAAAGTAATTTACCATTTGGTGGGAAAATTATTGTTCTAGGTAGAGAGTTTAGACAAGTTCTACCAGTTGTTCAAAACGGAAACAAAGAAAAAATATTATTAGCAAGTTTAGTTCATTCTAGCTTATGGCCACATTTTAGAAAATTTCAATTAGTCCGTAATATAAGAGCACAATTAGATCCATTATTTTTCAATTTGCTACTTAATATTGGTGATGGGATTGATTGAACATACATGTGGTATGATTAAGCTTCCTAACGAAATAATTATACCATTTGAAGAAGAATACAAATCTTTAAAAATTTAATTAACATTGTATTTCGAATTTAAAAGATTATGTTACAAATTTAGATACAATGATTAATAGTGTTATTTTAACTCCCTAAAATGAATGTGTTGATTTAATAAACAATATTTTACTCAAAGAACTACACTGGGAAACATGTACATATTATAGTTATGATGAAACTTTAGAAAAATAGATCAAAGTATCCACAAAGATTTTTTAAATACTTTAACCCCAAATGGTATTCAACCACATGAACTTATATTAAAAAAAAAAATTGTCCTGTTATATTACTTAGAAATATTAACCTTCAGAAGAATTATGTAATGGAACAAGATTAGTCTGTCGATCATTTGAACGTAATGTTATTCATGCTGAAATTTGTATTGGAGAATATAAAGGAAAACAAGTTTTCTTACCAAGAATTCCATTTATACCTCTTCAAAGTGATAAAAATTCGTTTCTTTTTAAAAGAACACAATTTTCTATTCGTCCATGCTTTGCAATGACAATAAATAAAGCTCAAGGACAAACTCTAGATTTTGTAGGTTTATATCTTCCGAATCAGTATTTTCACATGGACAATTATATGTGGCATTATCTATAGCTAAAACAATAAGTTTGATTAAAGTATTGATAAAATCGATTGAGAATTCACATTTGCATTTAAGATGTACAAAAAATGTTGTCTACAAAGAAATTTTAGCTTTAGTGAATTTATAGTGTAATTATTGTTATTGTTTAGTATTTTCTAAATCATATTTCAATTTTTACCTATTGTTACCTATTTTATTTTCTAATTTATTTTTCAAAATTTATATATAAAGCATTCTATTTGTAATCATGATGCATTAATTTTTCAAATTTAATTTAATTGTAATATTGATATAGATAATGTAAAAAATGTAAATATGATTATGACAACCATGCATACTCTTTTTAATTGATATCTACAAAAGAAATCATCACTTAGATCTTATCTTATACATTTACTTATTTTTCATCCAAAATACATGAAGATGAGCTTCTAAAGTATTTCATTCATGGTCATATTCATAAATAAGGTATAAATTGTTTATTTGACTTATTAGATATAAATGATTGTTTCTTTTAATCAAATAATCTCATGTATCTTTATCATATATCTTTATGCAGGTTTTTGATGGCAAAAACAAAAAGTCGAAGAAGTGAATATCATCCCACAAATCTCCTAATTGTTTTCCTTTGACAAATAAATTAAATGTGTGACACAATGCTTTTATTTATCTTTGATATTGTAAGGTGATATTGTAACGATTTTTGCAATATCAATACATTAATACTCGATTATTTGAACCTATACTATAATTTTAATATTTTGGTTTAGTGCCGACATTATCTTCTAAATATTTGTATTGTTATTTAGTGCATTGTAACAATTGTTCTAAAGGATTGAAACTATAAATATCTACTTTGGCAAATTAGTTTTTTGTATTTGGTGATGGTGAACAACGAGTAAAACTAAATTCATAGCTCTGCCTCACAACTTTTCTTTTTCAAATTTTTTTAAAATTTACAAATATATATATATTTTTACTAATAAAAAATGATAATACAATTAAATACGCCCAATTTTTGGTTAATACATGGAGAATTCAAAATTAACTGCACAACAATCTTATAATTATAATTATTATGTATGAATCTGTGTTTTTTTTTCCTATAATAGTTTTTTTTTTTATAAAATTTATTCTTTTTCAAACTTTTATTACATGTCATCAACATATCTTTTACATCGAATTTTACACTTTACTCAAATTAGTACTCGTACATTACTATTGCTACTATTTGATTACTTCATCTTTCATGTATATCTTTGGTTCTTATTATTATCGCAACTACAAAGAATTGCTTCACAAAGTATTAGGTTATTTAATTATTTAAGCCTAAATTGTCGAAGAATGTATATCTTTGTTTCTTTTGGTTCTTTGATGTTTAACCAAAAATGAATCATAACAATTTGTCGAGTTGTACTTCTCTTACCCTTTTTTTTTTTTTGACAAATCACTTATTCAATAGTTTGTATAAACAACTAGCTTATTATAACACGAGAACCAATAACTCAAGTTCACTTTTGTTGACTACGTCAAAGTACTAACTATTTTTTTTCCCATTGTGTTGATTTTCTAAAATTCACAAATATATATATTTTTACTAATAAAAGTTGAATAATAACATAATTTTTTTTCTATAATATTATTTTGAATAAAACCTACATTGTATTATGATACAGTTGTAATACATACTTTGTTTGCTCATGTTATTACTGTAGCTATGCTAAGTATTAGATTATGCTGCTAGCTATAAAAGTTTTTGATTAGTGCTCTAAATTATCAAATAAATCATTTTGAATCAAATTCATGTCACTGTTATCATTATCATTCTTAACTTGTATACAATTTAATTGTTTATTCTATTTCCTAGACATCTCTAGTTTTTTATTTTTATATTCATCAGAAATACAAATTGATACAAAATTTTCAATATTACAACTGTATTAACACAATTAGTTTTCAACTGGTTCCGAGCTACCTGCCGAGATGACTCGGCAACCCAGGCTTGCTCTGGTGGCCGAACTGGCTTTACAACCAGTGTGGTTCCCAGCTACTTTCAAATTCCACCACTTTTAAATCATCCATTCAATTTACACTTTTTCCAACTTTTATTACATATCATCAACATATCTTTTACTCAAATTATTACTAACTAGCTGCTCTAAAACTATTAGATTACTACTGCATTATTGCATCTCTTATGTATATCTCTGGTTCTTACTGCAGGCCCGTAAAAATATTAGGATATTTAATTATTGTAGCCTAAATTGTCAGTATTTGATGTATATCTAAAGGAAAAAATATTCGTAAAAAAAAAAATTATTTTTATGAACAGTATTTTTAGTGTTCATTGCCGAGATTTCTCGGCAATGAACAATTTTTTACTGTTTATTAATTTTTTTTTTCCTTTTTTTTTTGGGCAATGAACAGTGCATTCCTGTGAAGTGCATTAAAAATAGATTTTTAGGGTTGCTCTGGTGGCCGAGCTGGTTTGGCCTACTTTGAAATTCTACCACTTTAAAATCATCCATTCAATTTACACTTTTTCTAACTTTTATTACATGTCATCAACATATTTTACTCAAATTATTAGCTGCTCTAAAACTATTAGATTACTATTGCTACTATTTGATTACTGCATCTCTGATATATACATCTCTGGTTCTGCCGTAAAAATATTAGGATATTTAATTATTGCAACCTAACTTGTCAGTATTTCATATTTGATATCTCGGCAATCAAAGTTCATTGCCGAGATTTCTCGGCAATGAACTTTTTTTTACTGTTCATTATTTTTTTTTTTTTTTTTTTTAATATGGGGAAATGAACAGTGCATTTCTGAGAAGTGCATTGCCAAGATTTTTGCTGTTCATGAGGCTTGTTCTGGTGGAGCTGGCTTCACAACCAGCGTGGTTGCCCAATTACTTTCAAATTCCACCACTTTCAAATCATCCATTTAATTTACACTTTTTCCAACTTTTATTACATGTCATCAACATATCTATTGGATCAAATTTTGCACTTTACTCAAATTATTACTGACTAACTGCTCTAAAACTATTAGATTATTACTGCTACTATTTGATTACTGCATCTCTGATGTATATATCTTTGGTTCTTCCGCTGCACCGTAGTAAAAATATTAGGGTATTTAATTATTGCAGCCTAAATTGTCAGTATTTGATATTTGATGTATATCTTTGGTTCTTTGATTCTTAACAAGAAAATGAATCATAACAATTTGTGTGTATTCGATAACAAAGTGAGCAATTAAAGAGTAGTGCTCTGTTAAACTTTTTATTACAACTCACTTATTCAATGCTTAACAGTAACTCAACAACTTCAATTGTTTGTTGACTACTAGACAATGTTTCTTTGTTTAATACTTGTACTAACTATTTTTTTTTTATTCTGTTAATTTTCTAAAATTCACATATATATATATTTTTACTAATAAAGAGTTAAATAATAACTGAATTTTTTTTTCTATAATATTATTTTAAATAAAACCTATACAACGATTTTTACAACACAACAATATCCATCATTAACAGTCACTACTGTGATCACTACCATCATCGGTAGTCTTTCCTTACAATAATACATACTTTGTTTACTCATATTATTATTACTGCAGCTATGCTAAAGCATTAAATTATGCTGCTAGCTATCAAAGTTTTAATCATCGCTCTAAATTATCCTATTTCGTAATTTTGAATCAAATTTATGTAGCTGTTGTCAACAATTTAATTGTTAATTTTATTTTCCAGACATCTTTATTATTTTTTTTATTGATGAGAAATAAAAATTGATACAAAATTTTCAATAGCTCCCCAGCTACCTCGGCAACAGTTGTCGAGATGGCTCGACAACCAGCAAATTGCCCAGATGGCTCGGCCACCAGCAGATTGCCAAGCCAATCAGCATGGTTATCGAGCTGGCTCGACAACCCAGTGTGCTCTAGTGGCCGAGCTGGCTTGACAGCCAGAGTGGTTGCCCGGCTACTTTTACACTTTCAAATCATCTATTCAATTTAATCAATAAATTTCATTAGAATCAATCATAGTTCCTATTAGTTGGCTACTTTTGCACTTTCAAATCATCTATTCAATTTAATCAATAAATTTCATTAGAATCAATCATAGTTCCTATTAGTTGATTCTAACATTTATCTATTCCACATATTCTTTCTTCCACATTTATTTCTTTCAATCAGATTTTTATTGCGTATTTTGGTACTTCACGCAATAAAAATTGGGATTGAGACTTCTAGGGCACTTTTTTTTTGGGTTTGAATTATTTTTCAATTTGAAAATTAGGAAACAGATAAGAATTAAGTATAGATTCTACAATTTTTTCCATTGTTTTCTAAATCTAATTACACAAAAGTTCATCATCTAATTTTATTTATTAGTCAAAACAACATCTTCTTAGTTTCAAACAAAAAATTACCCATTAACTAAATTCATTCAATATTTGCCTAAATTTTTTTTGGTTAATTTTAAAATTTTCAATATATGAAAGGATTAAGAAATATTAATACGCATTAATATAAAATATTGTGTATACATACAGCTTTTAAAGTGTTGAAGAAACAACATTTAAGTTATCTCGGTCTTTTACCATGGCATATCAATGGATATAATTTCTCAATAAAATCTAGAGTATTTGATGTGTACTCTAAACTAAATAAATTAAAGTTTTATTTCATCTATATTTTTAACAAAATAAATCATAACTTATTTAATTCTAAGCATAATTCTTAAGAATATGGACTAACTTCACTACATTTTTCTCACTTCGCTGTATACATATTTATCTATAAATAGCCCTACAATAAATCAAAAACTATTATCAGTCAATCAATTGCTTAGCTAAATTTTAGAACTTGTCCTTCCAATTCTCTTCATTATCTCTACAAATATAACATAATTGTCACCACTATTGCACAATCTTTTATAAAATGAGTAAAGAGTTTCAGTTGATTCGTGATGTTTCTCCATGAAGTAGTGGATGGACAGTTAAAGTTGTAATTGCTGAAAAATTTTCACCAAGAATTGCTCAAAAAAGTCCAACCAAATATCAAAATATGATTCTTATGGACACAGAGGTAAATTTTACTACAGTTATATATTTCAATGGTTATATCATCAAATTATTAATTTTCCAAATTCCTTTTATGCACCGAGGATCAACCGTTCAAGCAACTTTGTATGGTCAAAACATTACTGACTTTCCAAGATGAATTGATATTAGGAAATACTTATTTAATATCAAATGCAATGGTTAAAGTAACAAACGCAGTGAGTACAAAGCAACCGAGAAGTGCGTTGGACAATCTCGAGATCCGAACTAGAATACATAAAGTTGAAGAAAATAATAGCAACTGTTAATTTCTACTTATAACTTTCATCGATTTCGAGGATTTCCCCACCTATATGGATTCTAACATAGATATAAGTAAGTCAATAATACTCTTTTCTACACATTGCGGTCAACTTTTAATGCTAATATACATTTTTATTGCTCTTTCTTATTGCAGGCGTTGCTGGAATGATAATTGATATAAAACCTAGAAGGATTATTCAAACAAGATTTGGAAAAGAATGTCAAGTACAAGATGTAGTGCTTATAAACAAAAAGTATAACATCTATATTTATTACACTCCATACACATTTTTTCATTATACCTTTTTATATACTAGCCATATAATTTGTTTTAATTACAAATTTGGCATTCTCTTACAAATAATAGGTTTGACACCATTCTGTTAACGATGTGGGAAGCGTTTGTGGATAATGAATGCAAGTACATATCTCAAAATCTGAAAAAAAAAAAAAAAAAAAAAAAAAAATTGGAAAGCACCTCAAAGTAACCTCATTCAATAGTAATCCATCATCTTCAATAAACTTATTATTATTATCTTTGCATAACTATTAATATATTCCATTTATATTTTTATGTACAGGTTTATCATTATCCACAAAAGCAGACAGTTCTTTCTTCATAGATGGAGAATTTGAAATTGTGGAAGAGCTCAAATCTTAGTAAATGTATATTACTTAGTTATTTATCTATTATACATTTATGAAATTATAACTTATGTATCCTTGTGTATGTAGGGCACATACTAACTGTGAACTGATTGATGAAATTGTATGCGAAAAATATTATTTAAATTTAACACCATCCAAGCTATCTTCCAAGCTTTCTATTCCAACTGATGAGAAAGACTTCACAGAAATCAAGAATATTCAAGGATTGAAAACTGTGGTAAAACTCTTGATACTTCAAATAATTATATAAATTCATAAAATTGTTGTATAATCAATATAATAACTTATTTATATATTGTTATATTGGCATAAACAATTTTTCTGGATAAAAGGGAAAGCATCTGTTACAGTTTTAAATCAAACTTATTGGTATATGAGTTGCAACAACTGCAACAAAATTTCAAGTGAAAATTATGGTGATATATACCATTGTGTGTTTTGTAAATGTGTTGAAGCTCAAGCAATTCCAAGGTAATCATGAGCAAAGTAAATATTTTTAAACTTTAATTTATATTTATTCACTTATTCTATTTAAATTTCATAACACAAATTTATTTCATACTTCCTTCTAGAGCTAAGGTATACATGCAATTGATGGATTCTACTGGATACATTAATGCTACAGCTATTAGAAATCCAGCAGAATATTTCTTGTAATCAAATGCTAAAATTATGATGGACCAGACATTGGTATTTCTTTTTCTTTTGCTTTAGTTTTACACTTATTTGTGAATTTTACACTCATTTATTTCACAACTTATCAAATTTTGTATTAACAGACATATACACCAAGTGCTGACTCAATGCGTTTATCAATGGATGAAGTTGAGATCTTTTATGTAAAGGCTATACAACAGCAGTTGTCTCCACAGTGCAAATTTGAAGTACTTTTTATTATCAATCCATCTCAAGTAGGAGAAAAACACAAAGGAAAAGCTCCGGTTGAGGATATAGGTGAACCTATTAGCCTCCTGGAACGAACAGCAAAAAGATATTTGTTTCATTCAGATGATGCACAAATTACCAAGAAACAATTCAGCACCTGTAAAGTTGACAAAGACAAAAAAAACCAAAGAGTTTTCAAACCAGTAAACAATGTTCAACTTCCAATTAAGATATGTTTTGAATATCTTTAGTTGATTTTGTTATTGTAATTATATTATATAAAATATAAGGTTGAGCAATTATTGTTAAATATAAAAGCACTTACTATTTTGTTTATTTTGTATATGATATTTATGATGTAGTTAACTTTTTCAAGCTTTGGGAGCAGATTTTATTCACCATTAGAATTAGAATTCTAGAATTGAGTGGAACCGAGTTTTGAGGATTGGATCCTCTGATTGATTTTGAGACATTGTAAGTATTATTACAACATTTTGAAGCTTTAATGTCCATTGTAAGTATTATTACAATATTTTGAAGCTTTACTGTCCATTTTTTTATCCAAATTTTACAATTAATCATTTATTTTTTACCTATTTGATTCTGTTTCATTCTTCTCTTTGTCTTAGTCTTTGTCTCTTCTTGCATACTATTGCACTTAGAATTTAGATTTTACATTGGTGTATGTTATTTGTTTTGAAGGAACATTTATCCTTTTTTCTAATTTTTTTCAATTTGAAGAGTATTTATAATTATAACAGGGAAAATTTCAAATATGTGGTTTCTTTGCATGGGACCTCGACCACTGATCATGAAGTTGTCTATTGCATAACCTACGTGCTTACACATTGTTGAAAAAAGTTCAGGCGGTGACCATTGTTGTTATGAGTCTCGGCCATCATTGTGGCTCGGCAACCAATGCTCGATAAAAATGAAAAAAAAAGTTACCAATTCTTTATGGTTGCCGAGATTGCTCGGCAACCAGTTTTGGTTGCCGAAACCAGCTTTGGTTGCCGAATTGCTCAAATTTGCTACTCTGCATTAACAACTTTTAACACCATTGGTGAACCACTTTACCAACAAGTTATATATATAGAAGAGAGAGCGAGAGATAGAGGTGACTATTCCATATATTATTGGAATTGAGTTCTTGAAATTTGACATAGACACATAGAAACAGAAGATTGCAGAGTAGGGGACACCTGAAAACACAGATTTTGCCTACAAAAAATGGGCAGAAACATCAATTTTGCTATTGTTTTTGCAATTCTTGTGGCGAGTTGTTTTTGTAACTATTTCAAAACATCAATTTTGAAATGTGAACATTTCATTGCCCCATATTTAAAAAAAAAAAAAAAAATTGTAAAGCAAGTAAAAATCTCGGCATTGAAATGTTCATTGCCTCATAATTAAAAAAAAATGTGAAGCGATAAAAATCTCAAAGAACGCACTGTTCATTGCCCCATATTAAAAAAAAATCTCTAATGAACAAGTAAAAAGCTGATGAAAGTTTCTCGGCAATGAACAATTTTTTACTGTTCATAATTTTTTTTTTTTAGTTTATTTTTTATTTTACACCTATTCATTCAGCAACTCGGCAATCAACTGTAACCAAAGAATTTTTTTTTTTTTTTTGTAATACATATGTGTGAGTTTAAAAAAAAAATAAGCGTAATATAACAAATTATAAAAAATTCATTTGATATTTTTTTTTCTAATCTTTATGACAATTTTTTTAGTTTATTTTTCCACGATTTTGCCTACAAAAATGGGCGTAAAACATCAATTTATGCGATTGTCTTTGCAATTCTTGTGGCGAAGTTATTTTTGTAACTATTTCAAAACATCAATTTTAAAATGTGAACATTTCATTTATATATATATATATATATATATATATATATATATATATATATATATATATATATATATATTTGTGAACAAGAAAAATCTCGGCAATGAAATGTTCATTGTCCCATATTAAAAAAAAAAAAAAATCTTATGAACGGTAAAAAAAATTGTTCATTGCCGAGAAATCTCGACAATGAACAAGAAAATACTATTCATTAATTTTTATTTTTTTTTTTTACATTTTTTTTTCTTTAGTTTATTTTTTATTTTACACATATTTATTCAAAGAACTTCGGCAATAAACAGTGACCAATTTTATTTTTTATTTTTTTTGTAATACATTTGTGTGAGTTTTAAAAAAAAAAATAATAACTGTAATATGACAAATTATAAAAAATTCATTTGATATTTTTTTTTTTTGTCTTTTCTAATCTTTTGACAATTTTTTTTAGTTTATTTTTCCTTATTCTTATTTTACACCTTTTCATTCAATTTTTTCATTATTCTTTTTATTTTATCTTATAAGCAAATTTGAAATTTTTATTTTTATTTTTTATAATGTTGTCGAGTTAACACAGATTTTGCCTACAAAAAATGGGCAGAGACATCAATTTTACAATTGTTTTTGCAATTCTTGTGGCGAGTTATTTTTGTAACTATTTCAAAACATCAATTTTGAAATGTGAACATTTCATTGCCTCATATATATATATACACACACACACACACACACTAGTTTTAAGGCCGTGCGTTGCACGTTCGTGAAAGGTGTAGGAAAAAATTGTAAGTTGAAAATAGTTGATTGATAGGATATAAGTTACGAAAGGAAAAATTGTGTTATAATAATTATTTTTATGTATTAGAATAATTATATCAAATTATGTTATGAAAATCATTTTATATTTATAATTACTAACTATAATATTATTTATAACAATATTTATATTAATAATTATGAAAAAATGATAAATAAATATGTAATAAATTCTATAATAATTTAGAATAAAGTTTATATTATACCAATGTATTATAATAAATGGATTATAATCATTAGATAATTACATTATAATTGAAAAAAAAAAATTAGCTAACAACGAAAAATATGCGGTTTATGAGTTATTCGAGTAACTCGAAAAACTCACATATGGGTTTATCGAGAGTTACTCGATGAAAATGTGACAAAAATAAAAAATCATAAAATGGGAATATTTACATCAAATAAATTGAATAAGTAATTTTAGCTTTATATTTAGTACTATTGATTTACAAATATTATAAATCTATGTGTTAAGTTACGTAAAAATTTGTTTTGATATATTTGATATTACGTGGATTTGTGTATATTATATTCTAGGTTTGTCTTTATTTTAAATTAAAAATTCTATAGATAACTCGACAAATTCTATTACGAATTTTTGAGTTACTGAGTAATTAAGTATAAAATATTTTTTGGTTTCGATTTGTGTTTGGTTGAAATAAAAATAAGTATGTGTTAATATATTTATTTAGAAATATTTAATTTTCTGGGTTAATAATGATTATGTTGTATGGTTATTATTTTAATTGATATCGGTTCATGTAAGTTTGGTGTTTTTTGTGTGTGTGTGTGTGTGTGTGTGTGGACTTTTCCACTTACTATTCAACTCGACAAACGTTGTCCAGTTGAATAGTTTTTTACTGTTGAGGAAAAAAATTAATTTTTTTGGCTATTTGGATTGTTATACGTACTATTAAAATCGACAAATTTTGTCGAGCTAAATGGTAGGTCAATAAAGTTTGACGAGGTACTGTTCACGCAAAAAAGTATTAAATCTTTTGTATGTGGACTTTTCCACAAAGTCGACAAACTTTGTTGAGTTGCTGTTGACGTAAACATTTGTTTTCTTTATTTCCATTCGACAAGAATTGTTTTGTTGTCGAGTTAAATAATTTTTTTGTTTCTATTCCTCTTACAGGTATAGATTATAATATATTAGAATAAAATATATATGGTATTAAATAATGAGATATTATGTGAAATTATTATAATATATGATGTATAAATAAAATAAAATAAAAAAGAATTGAAAAATATGCACTTCATGAGTTATTCGAGTACCTTGAAAAAACGAAATTTGAGTTTGTGGAGTTGCTTGATAAAAATGTTACACAAAAGCAAAAATCACAAAATGGGAATATTTATGTCAAATAAATTGAATAAGTAATTTTAGATTTTATTTAGTACAATTGAGTTACAAATATTATAAATACATGTGTAAATGTATGTAAAAAAGTGTTTTATATATTTATTATAATATATCATGTATAAGTTAAATAAAAAAAGAAAAAAAATGTAAAAATATGCATTTCATGAGTCAAGTTGAGTAACTCGAAAAACTCAAATATGAGTTTGTCGAGTTAGTTGATGGAAAATGTGATGTGAAAAGCAAAAATCATAAAACGGAATATATATATCAAATAAATTGAACAAGTAATTTTAGATTACATGTAATACAATTGATTTAGAAAAATTGTAAATACACGTGTTAATTTATGTAAATAAAATGTTTTATATATTTATTATATGATATCATGTATAATTTAAATATAAATGGGAAACTAAAGAATGAAAAATATGCATTTCTTGAGTTATTCGAGAACTCGAAAAACTCGAAATTAGAGTTTATCGAGTTACTCGATGAAAATGTGACACAAAATAAAAAATCATAAAACGGGAAATTTGTTGTCAAATACATTGAATAAGTAATTTTAGCTTTTTATTTAGTACTATTGATTTTAAAATATTATAAATCTATGTGTTAAGTTACGTAAAAATTTGTTTTTGATATATTTGATATTCTTTGGATTTGTGTATATTATATTCTAGGTTTGTCTTCATTTTAAATAAAAGAATTCTATAGATAACTCGACAAATTCAATTTTGAGTTTTTGAGTTACCTGAGTAATGAACTGTAAAATATTGTTTTGGTTTCTGATTTGTGTTTGGTTGAAATAAAAAATAAGTAATTGTTAATATATTGATTTAGAAATATTTAATTTTTTACGGGTTAATAATTATTATGTTGTATGGTTATTATTATAATCATTAAATATATTGTTAAATTGCTTTCGGGAATGAGCAGTTATTTAATTATAAATTGATATTATAAATAGTTATAATTGATATTATAGATTGATAAATTTATAATATCAATTTATAATTGATATTATAAATTGTTATAACATCAATTTATTATAAGAAATTGATATTATAATAAATGGATATTAAATTTGATTCGTAGTCATTAGTTATATTAAAATTGATTATTGTAATAAAATTGATATAATTATTATAACAAATTGATATATTTATTGTAATAAAATTTTATTACGCTATGATATAATAATTGCTAAAATAAATACAAAATGTAATACATTTTAATAGTTAGTATAATATATAATAATTTTATATGATATATATTTTACTATAATATGTTATAATAAATGATAGAGTAAAAACAATTATGCATGTGCTTAATGTATAAAATAAATTGACAACGTAAATGGAAAAGTCCACAAAAAAAAAATTAAAAAAGATTGCATGAAAAGTAACTCGACAAAGTTTGTCGAGTTACGGTTCATGTAAGTTGTCCTTGTGTGTGTGTGTGTGTGTGTGTGTGTGTGTGTGTGTGTGTGTGTGTGGACTTTTCCACTTACTATTCAACTCGACAAATGTTGCCTATTTGAATAGTAAATTACCGTTGAGCGGAAAAAGGTATATTTTTGGCAATGCGGATTTTTCCAATTACTATTCGACTCGACAAACTTTGCCGAGGTGACGGTAACTCAATAAAGTGTGACGAGTTATTGTTCACAAAAAAGTATAAAATTTTTGTATGTGGATTTTTCCACAAACGCGACAAACTTTCTTTGGCTTAAATAATAACTCGATAAAGTTAGTCGAGTTGCTCTTCACGTAAATATTCGTTCTCCTTAATTTATTTCATGTGGATCTGTTTCTATTTCTAAATTTTTTCACTTCACAAGAATTGTATTATTGTCGAAAGTTAAATAATTGTTTATTTTCTTTTCCCCTCACAGTGTATAGATTATAATATATTAGAATAAAATATATATGATATTAAATAATTAGATATTATGTGAAATTAATAGAATATATGATGTATAAATAAAATAAAATAAAAAAGTGAAAATATGCACTTCATGAGTTGTTCGAGTACCTTGAAAAAAATGAAATATGAGTTTGTGGAGTTACTCGATGAAAAATGTTACACAAAAGCAAAAATCACAAAACGGGAATATTTATGTCAAATAAATTGAATAAGTAATTTTAGATTTTAATTAGTACAATAGAGTTACAAATATTATAAATACACGTGTTAATTTATGCAAAAAAAAATATTTTTATATATTTATTATAATATATCATGTATAATTTGAATAAAAAAGAAGAAGAAAAAATTGGAAAATATGCATTTCATGCATCGATTCGAGTAACCCGAAAAACTCAAATATGAGTTCGTCGTGTTTTCGATGAAAAATGTGACAGAAAAGCAAAAATCATAAAACGGGATTTTTTGTGTCAAATACATTAAATAAGTAATTTTAGATTTTATGTAGTACAATTGATTTACAAAAATTATAAATACACGTGTTAATTTATGTAAAAAAAATGTTTTTATGTATTTATTATAAGATATCATGTATAATTTAAATAGAAAAGGAAAACTAAAGAAAGGAAAATATGCATTTCATGAGTTATTCGAGGAACTCGAAAAACTCAAATCTAAGTTTATCGAGTCACTCGATGAAAATGTGACACAAAATCAAAAATCATAAAGCGGGAATTTTTTGTCAAATACATTGAATAAGTAAGTTTATATTTAATTTAGTACAATTGATTTACAAATATTATAAAAAAAATTGTTAATTTATGTAAAAAATTGTTTTTATATATTTGATATTTTGTGGATTTGTGTATATTATATTTTAGGTATTTCTTTATTCTAAATAAAGAATTTTCTAGATATAAATTTTATGTATTTAGCATGTAGGTTGTAGAGTAACTCGACAAATTGATGTTGAGTTTGTCGAATTTATCGGAGCAATGAATTGTAAAATATTATTTTGTTTAATGATTTGTTTTTGTTGAAATAAAAACTAATGATCCGTTAATATATTTGTTTAGAAATATTTAATTTTTTGGGTTATTAAATATAATTTTCCATGGTTATTGACGTGTTCGAGCAAATTTCGACATTCTCATTTTTAGTTTGTCGAGTTACTTGACAAAGCAAACATATACAACACATTTGTATTTTATTATCTATTATAATTTATTAAGATGCGAAGTGTATATTTTTTATGTTCTATAATTTAATATAATATATTAGACTATAATATATATGATATTAAATAATTAGATATTATGTTAAATTATTATAATATATCATGTATAATTTTATTCATTCTGTATAAACAAAGGCAATTGTAATGTGTTAACAAAAACAAATATATTTACTACTATAATAATAGCAATTTATGTTATGAAATTGTTGTATTTTTATATTTAATTATAATAAGTTTATTTATAACATAATTTATAACAAGATTTATAAGAAAATCTAAAAAAAAATTATAGCAAATGTTATTAAAAATTATGCTACTATTTATATAATATAAAGTTGTTATGAAATTAAATTATTATAATATATCATGTATAATTTTATTCAATATGTAAAAATAGTGTAATTGTAACTCGATAAACTGAAATTTGAGATTGAGGAGTATTATAGTAAAATATATTTCATACAAATTTATTATATATTACAATATTTATTAAGTATAATAAATATTGATTATTGTAATAAGTTTTTTCTAATTATTATATTAGTTTCATATGATATATAATAATTTTATATCTTATATATTTTGTTGTACTAAGTTAAAATATATAGTACAATAAAAGTCATTATGGCTTTTCTTACTTTATTGGGTAACTCGACAAACTCAAAAGTGAGATTGTCAGGTTGCTCGATGAATTAGTTACCATAAAAAACATTAAAAAGATTTATTTTATTCATAACTATAATATCAACCATACAATATAGTAATGAATACCTTAGAGAAGTAAGCAATTAAAAAAACAAGAAGTCAAACACTACGGCTATAATGTAAAAAAAGTTATAAATGAAGATTATAAAATTGAAGAAAAGTATAATTATGTTGTGGTCTTTGACATGTAATTGCTCGAGTAACTTGATAAAATTGAATTTAAGTATGTTGAATTACTCGTAAAACAAAGCATAGAAAAAAAGAGTTTGTGTTGTTTTTTTTTTAATTTGTTTATTTACTCTAAATGAAATATGTCAAGTAGTATTTGTACTAATAGTGGAAAAAATAATTGGGAATCAAGATGTTGACAAAATATGGGGAAAAATAGTTCGATAAAGTTAGTCGAGTTTCTCTTCCCGTAAATATTTGTTCTCCTTATTTTATTTCATGTGGATCTGTTTCTATTTCTAGATTTTTCACTTCACAAGAATTGTATTATTGTCGAGTTAAATAATTGTTTATTTTCTTTCCCCTTACGATTGTATAGATTATAATCTATTAGAATAAAATATATATGATGTTAAATAATTAGATATTATGTGAAATTAATAGAATATATGATGTATAAATAAAATAAAAAAGAAAAAAAAAAGTGAAAAATATGCACTTCATGAGTTGTTCGAGTACCTTGAAAAAATGAAATTTGAGTTTGTGGAGTTACTCGATGAAAAATGTTACACAAAAGCAAAAATCACAAAATGGGAATATTTATGTCAAATAAATTGAATAAGTAATTTTAGATTTTAATTAGTACAATAGAGTTACAAATATTATAAATACACGTGTTAATTTATGCAAAAAAATATTTTTATATATTTATTATAATATATCATGTATAATTTGAATAAAAAAGAAGAAGAAAATATTGGAAAATATGCATTTCATGAGTCAGTCGAGTAACTCGAAACTCAAATATGAGTTCGTCGAGTTACTCGATGAAAAAGGTGACAGAAAAGCAAAAATCATAAAACGGGATTGTTTGTGTCAAATACATTGAATAAGTAATTTTCGATTTTATGTAGTACAATTGATTTACAAAAACTATAAATACACGTGTTAATTTATGTAAAAAAAAAATGTTTTTATGTATTTATTATAAGATATCATGTATAATTTAAATAGAAAAGGAAAACTAAAGAAAGGGAAATATGCATGTCATGAGTTATTCGAGGAACTCGAAAAACTCAAATTTGAGTTTATCGAGTCACTCGATGAAAATGTGACAAAAAATCAAAAATCATAAAACGGGAATTTTTTTTGTCAAATACATTGAATAAGTAAGTTTATATTTAATTTAGTACAAGTGATTTACAAATATTATAAAAAAAAGTTGTTAATTTATGTAAAAAAATTGTTTTTATATATTTGATATTTTGTGGATTTGTGTATATTATATTTTAGGTATTTCTTTATTCTAAATAAAGAATTTCTATAGATATAAATTTTATGTATTTAGCATGTAGGTTGTAGAGTAACTCGACAAATTCGATGTTGAGTTTGTCGAGTTACTGGAGCAATGAATTGTAAAATATTGTTTTGTTTAATGATTTGTTTTTGTTGAAATAAAACTAATGATCCGTTAATATATTTGTTTAGAAATATTTAATTTTTGGGGTTATTAAATATAATTTTCCATGGTTATTATTATAAGCATGAAATATATTTCCTAACTGCTTTTGGGATTTACGTGTTCGAGCAGCTCGACATTCTCATTTTTTAGTTTGTCGAGTTACTTGACAAAGCAAACATATACAACATATTTGTATTAGATTTATTAATTATGAAAATACATTGTAAAAAAAAATATTATAACAATCATATATATTTATTAGAATAATTATGTCAAATTATATGATGAAAATAATTGTTAGTTTTATAATTAATAATCCGTGACCTTATTTAGCACGCTATATTTACTAATACATTGAGTAATTTCATTAATTTATTCAAAAATGATTTAACATATTTTATATTAAGATATACATAAAATAGGTTTGTATAGGAAAAAATAAAATAAAAGAAAAATTAGATAAAAGTCAAAAGGTGTGTCAAACCCTAGTTTTCATGTTGGACACGTGTAAGTGAAAAAAGTATTAATTGTCATTTAATAGACCATTGAATTTGTCTAAACCGGTTATTCTTCTTTCAACATCAATTTTGAACAAACAAGATTCGCATTTCGATTTTCTAGAGGTTTGAAGGAGGCACGATTTTGTTTGCAAAAAAATTGTATTTTGGGCGTAAAATTTTTTAGCAAATCATAACATCATCTTCATAAGGTATGTATTTTTATTTTGTATGAAACTATGTAATGTGAATAACTTTATATGTGAATTAATGTGTAGATATAGTTATTTATATACAAATCATTGTTATATAAGTTTATGTATTCTATTATATATACACTATGTATTAGATTATGTAGTTTATTCTTATATTTGTGGTAGAAGGTGGGCGATGAGAATGATGATAAATTTTTTTCACATATGGATGTTGAGTACGTGGTCGGTGAAAATCGTAGATTTGGTGAAGTAATTATTACAGATCAAGTAATTTTACATATGTTGATGTTATAATGGAAAATTATAATGAGGAACATTTAGAAATTTAGGAATAGTTGTTTTGCACATTTTAAATATTTTCATGGTAGGAGATGTCGGTTTAGCGGCAAGTTGGTACATGAATTTTTGTTAAATCGTGCATACAAATAAAGCAAACGAGGTTTGGTTTTAAATAAAAGGTCGATTATGTAGATTTGGAATCTTGAGTACTCTTTGATAACAGGATTGTTGTGCCATAATAATGATGATAATCTTAGTACAATAAGAGCTTTGGCGAGACATAGAATTCGGAGAAGGTGGTTTAATAATTTTGCACATATATCCTTAAATGAACTTGAGAATATTTTTATTAATTGTGATAATGAGGAGGATAAGTATAAGTTAGGGTTGGCATTATTAATCGAAGGAGTTATTAGGCCTATGGAGAGGAAGAAAATAAATATACGACATTGTCTTTAGTAGATAATTTGGATGTCTCGTTATAAATATCCATGGGGACGACATTCTTATTTCACACTTCTTCGTTCTTTGTTGACTTCTTGGGAGGCGTGCGTTGAAGTGTATTGATAGTAGTGCCTTGATTGCAAAGTATACCATATATGGTTGCCCCTTGTGTTCGGTGTAAATACATATAATTGTTTTAATATTTATTTAATGTGCCATAAATATATTATGTTGGTCATGACTAAGTTCTGGTTATTTTGTCTATAGATATGGATCTATGAGGCATGTCGTGAAGTTGGTGAAAGATTTGCTCAAAAAGTGCATAATACGTTTCCACGTATTGTAAACTAGGATGCACAACATCGCATTGGGAAAAAAGATTTGGATGTATTTTTGCAGTCAACTGAGGTTTGTGAACATAATTTTAATTATGTAGGAGAAATGTGATAAGTGCGGTTTTCGCACTTATTTTAGCCTTTAAAAATAGATAATTGTGAGTTCTTTAGAGTTGTTTACCGCTTATTTTTGTTCTTTTGTTTATTTAGGTAAAAACCCGAGCTTGGATGGTGATTGGAAGAGATCCACGCGAAAAATGAGCAAAAAGGACTAAATTTGTGCAAATCAAGAATCTTGGGGACCAAAAGATAACTATGTTTAAAGATGGAGGACCAATGTTGCAATTAATGGAGGACCTATATGAAAGACAACCAAAACTTCAAGGACTAAAGTCAACATCTCAGATAGTTCAGGGACTGAAAGTGCAATTAATCAAAAATCAAAACCAGACACTTGGGATTTTGGCCCATGCGATCGCATGGGCCTATATAGGTGCGATCACCAGGTGCGCTTTTGAAGCGTAATGTTTTGACCTCTACCATGCGATCGCATGTATTAGAACCATGCGATCGCATGGTTCATTTTCCGTCGTTTTTTTTTATCTTGTTTTGAGGGTATTTTGGGTAATTCAATTTTGACGAATTTTAGGGTTTAAGGTGCTTTTTTACGCATTTTGAAACACTCTCTCCTATTCTCTCATACTCACTCTCCCATAGAAACCTCTCACCAAAGAAGAAGATTAGGGTTCTTGAAAACTCCATGGAAATGGGTTTATCATGATTTTTGTCATCATTGGGTGTATTTTGTAAATAGAGGAAGATGAATGGAGGTTTATAGTGGGCAAATGAAGAAAACCATGGGCTCAAGCTAAATCTTGCATTTCTCTTGACTATTATCAAACCCGATGATGTATTTTGTATCTATTTTACATTTTGTCCTTGTGAATATTATGGGCTAATTTTATTTACTAGGAATGAGATGAATCCATTTATGAAGCTTTAAAGTGTAGTGTTCTTGTTATTGATTCCTTGTGCTTGGTTTTTATGGTTGTTGATTATTGGGCTTTTTATTGTGTATTGAGATCATTGATCACCATTGAAATGCTTTTGTGACTTGATTGCTACCGGGAGGTTGAAATTAGGTTTAGCACATTTAATTGGCAACACAAGGTTTATGGAATGTAGGAATACTTTTTCATACTTTGTGCAATCAATTTTGAATGTTCTTGAGTTTTAATGCAATTTTACATATACGTTCTCTCGGTAGGAATGCTTGAGAGTCTTGTGTAAAATTAGGTTTGGCTCTACTCGTGAGAGATTGCTAGACATTTTAGGAGCACGGATTGCCATAGTAACCTCATTTTGGAATTGATAATAGAAAATGAAACTTTAAAGTGGAATAGTTGGTGAAGTCGAATTCCTAGTATTTTCTTCTAAGTGATTTTATTTCCTACAAATTTCTCTTTTAATATTTTTCTTATTAGTTTATTTTTCATCATCTTTGAATTCTAGGTTTAATCATCAAAACAAAATGTTTTATTGTGTGTTTAAAATAGGGCTAGATTGATTTGGATGTTAGCAAAATTTATCTATCCTCGTGGGTTCGACACTTTCTCATCACTTTATTACTTGAACGCGACCGTGCACTTGCGGTACATTTTTAGCGAACAAAATGTTTAATAGTTATGAAAGTGATGTTTATTTTTGCTATGGTTTATAGATGTGTATTTCGCCAATTCTTGAACCAATCGCAAAAGAGGTAGAACAACCATATTTGTACACAATGGTCTTAATAGAGGATGTAGGAGATGTACGAGTTGATGCAGTTGTTCAAAATTTTTTGTATGAGGCCCAAGAAATTGATGAAATTGGGCAAGGAATAGAACAATTTGAGCCTCAAAATGCAGCTGGCCCAAATGTTGTAGAAGCATATGGAAATATTGTGCATGGGGCTGAAGAGTTTTATGAAGTTGATGAACAAATTGAACAAGTTGGGGAAGAAAATCTTGGTGAAAACCAGAGCTGGTCTCCATATATAGTTGTGGAAGAACCTGTGAATAATTGACCTACACGAAATGTGGATGAAGGGCAGCAAGGTTATGAGTATGATCATCATGATGATTATGCTACAAATGAACAGTTACAATCATTATTTGATGATCAAAGAGTGTATATTGATGATCAGTTTGGTAGTACGAGGGATGAACAAAGAGCTTATTTTGATTATCAGTTGGGCAATTTTAGAGATGAGCAACGGGATTATATTGATAATCAATTTCGTAATATGATAGATGCTCAACGTTCATACTTTGATGAACAACTGGCAAGTACAAGAGATGATTTGATGCACTGTTTGAATTAGATTGAGTCATCCGTATCTAGCAGTAGTAAAAAATATTTTGATGAAAAAAAAGAGATACAGGAATATATCGATACGAAGTTGGTGGCTTTTGAAGTTGAACATAGTAATATGATTGGTAGTTTACGTGAAGACCTTTGTACAAAGATCAAAAGTTCTACTGTGAAGATTCAAGACATATTGAAGGGGACATTGGTAGAAAAGCATACGACTGTAGGGAGTCATAGAATAGAACAGCAGGCTGCTCCTGTGAAGCAGAGAGTGGATGATAAAGATAAGGACAACAAGGAAAGTGCGTCTTTGCCATCTAGTTCTATTGACATTCCAATACTGTGTAATATTGATGAGGAAAGACAAGTTGAATTTCTTGGTTGGATGCATAAATCAAAGGATCAGTAAGTTTGAATTTTGTATTTGGTTATTTATTATATATATTTTATGTTTTTATGGTATTTATAATAATTTTACTGTTATAGAGATGTTGTCCGGTTGCGTGGTGGGGTGGTGGCATTAGATTGACAAAGCAAAAGCTAGAATATATTGGAAATCCTGAATATATACTGGCGGCTGAGGTATGTCTTATTTCTATATTTTGATCTCTTATGTCTATTGTAAGGTATTAGAAACACATTGTTATAATATTTTTTTTTTTTATAGGATATGGATAATGCCATGTTTTTAATTAAAAAAAGAACAACAAATATCAAAGACATATTCTCATTAAGATGTGGAATTCTAGACAGCGGATTTGGATTATTTCTTCGAGGTATTGGTTCCAAAATTTTGGATTCTACAGGACAACTGATGCGTAAAGTTCCTGTTTCTTACCATGGTTCTATGGAAAGATATGCAAATGGTTCGATTCCTAGAAGTTTTGGTAAAAGCTGGAAAAATTGTGATCATATATATTGTGGCCGGAGATCATTGATGATAAACATTGGGTCCTTTTCCATGTTGATCTACTGGGTTGGAGGCTGACAGTCTATGATAACAATTACCACTTTTATGATGAAGCAATATTATATCGACATGTTGTTCCTGCTATACATATTATTCCAGATATTATTCAAAAATATGTGGTTGCTGATCGGGCAGATCTTGGGAAAAAGATAATTCAGCCGCTTGAATATTACAGGAAGTCATACGTTGACATACCACAGTCTATTCGATATAGGTAAGGAATTAAAATAAATGTTTGTATTTGTAATGATATTTATATAAACTCACAAGGTTTTTAATGATACTTGCAGTGATAGTGGCATATTTGTTATCAAATATGTTGAGTGCCTTCTAGCTGAAATACCTATTGATTCTGTCGAATTGGAGAAAATAGATTTGTATAGAGGAAAGCTTGTAATAGATTTCTTTTACAATGAATTTTTTTTTTGTTCCGAACGAACGAAATGAATAGCTATGATGTTTGTATACTGAAGCTAGAATTGTTTTCTCATTTCTATTTTATTGATTGTAGTCATGGGTTGACGTTGTACATAGTGTAAAATATGTTGGTTTTATTTAATTGTTTGTGCAAGTTTATTAGTCTATGTAGCAAATTTGAGTTTTAGTATAGCATTTTGAGTTTAAATTGGTGCTGGTTTCCTTTTGTCAAAAGAAGAAGAGAAAAAATATTTATTGTGTGTTATGATTTAATATCAATAGAAATTGGTGTGAGATATCTGATGAGCAATAGAAATGGAAATTTGTTCAATTCATAAGTTATGTTATTCATTTTGTAAGAGATGCATATATTTTTATATTATGAATTTTTTCCTATTCAAATCTTATAAATTATCCGCTATTGTTGACTTTTATTGTGGGTGTGTGTTTTTTTTGTTTTCGAGTAACTCGGCATTTTGAATGTATGAGTATGTGTAGTGAGTTGACAAATTAAAGCTAAAAATTTTGTGGAGTTAGTTGAGTAATGAATTGTAAAACATTGTTTTGGTTTATGATTCTTGTTTTTCGAGGAAAAAAATTCATGATTTGTTAATATATTTAGTTTGAAATATTTAATTTTGTAGGTTATTATTTATTATGTTGTATAGTTATTATGATAATCATTAAATATACTTTCTAATCGGTTGTTGGGATTTACCTGACCGAGCAACTCGACAATGTCAATTTTTAGTTTGTCGAGTTACGTGACAAATCCAACAAAAGCAAAATAATTTTATTCTATTATTTAATATAATATATTATAGTAAATCCAGTTTACTAATTGTAAAACGATTAATACTTTCTCTAGAAGGGAAAAATAAAAAAGATAGTAAAATATCATAATAAACTCGAACAAAAATGTGATACATAAGCAAAAATCATACAATGGGAATGTTTTGGTAAAATAAATTGAATAAGTAATTTGATTTTTATTTAGTACTATTGATTTACAAATATTATAAATAAATGTGTTAAGTTATGTAAAAATTTTTTATATATATATATGATATTTTGTGGATTTGAGTATATTATATTTTAGGTTTTATTTATTTTAAATAAAAAATTTCTATAGATATTTATGTATTTAGCATGTGGGTAATAAAGTAACTTGACAAATTATATTTTGAGTTTTTGGAGTTACATGAGTTTTGTCAAGTTACTTGACAAAGCAAACACATGCAAAAAACTTTTATTCTATTATTTATTATAATATATTATAGTAAGTGTAAGAGTACATTGTTGATGTTCTATAATTTAATATAATATATTAGGATAAAATATATATGATAGTGAATAATTAGATATTATGTTAAATTATTATAATATATCATGTATAGTTTAAATAAAAAACAAAAACAAAAAAATGAAAAATATACATTTTATCAGTTGTTGGAGTAACTCGAAAAACTCGAATTTGAGTTTGTCGAGTTATTCGATTAACAATGTGATACGAAAGCAAGAGTCATAAAACGGGAATATTTTTGTCAAAGAAATTGAATAAGTGATTATAGCTTTTATTTAGTACTTTTGACTTACAAAGACTATAAATAAATGTGTTAAGTTATGTAAAATATTTTGTTTGATATATTTGAAATTTTGTGGATCTATGTATATTATATTATAGGGTTTTCTTTATTTTAAATACAAAATTTCTATCGAAAATTAAGATTCACCACGTGCTTCATTATAATGTGTTAGGAAAAAAGATATATATATATAGAGTATTATAATAATAGCAATTTATACTATGAAAATATAATATTTTTATATTTAATAATTACAAATTTATTTATAAAATAAGTTATAATAATATTTATAGGAAAAGGTATAAAAAATTTATAAAAAATGTTATAAAAAATTATGCCAATATTCATATAATAAATTTTTTTTATAAAATAAAAGTATATATATTTGTATAATATCAGTTTACATAGTATATTATATGTATAATACGTAAAATTTTTATTGTATTATTTATTATAATATTATAGTAAGCATAGGAGTATATTTTTGATGTTCTATAATTTAATATAATATATTAGAATAAAAAAATATATATGATATTAAATAATTAGATATTATGGTAAATTAGTATAATATATCATGTATAATTTAAAAAAAAAAAAGAAAAAAAAATGGAAAAAAATGGAAAATATGCATTTTATCGCTTGTTCGAGTAAATTAAAAAAATTCAAATTGAATAAGTTTAGCTTTTATTTAGTAAGTTACTCGATTAACAATGTGATACTTTATTTTAAATAAAGCAAAAATCATCAAAAAAATGGGAATATTTTTGTCAAATAAATTGAATAAGTAATTATAGCTTTTTATTTAGTAATTTTGACTTTACAAAGACTATAAATAAATGTGTTAAGTTATGTAAAATATTTTGTTTGATATATTTGAAATTTTGTGGATCTATGTATATTATATTATATTTTAGGGTTTTTTTTTTTATTTTAAATACAAAATTTCTATCGAAAAATTAAGATTCACTTGACCACAAATTTTTTTTAGTATTCATTATAATGTGTTAGGAAAAAGATATATATATATAGATATTAAATAAGTATTATAATAATAGCAATTTATACTATGAAAATATAATATTTTTATATTTAATAATTACAAATTTATTTATAAAATAAGTTATAATAATATTTATAGGAAAAGGTATAAAAAAAATTTATAATAAAATGTTATAAAAAAATTATGCCAATATTCATATAATAAATTTTTTTTATAAAATAAAAGTATATATATTTGTATAATATCGCTTCAGTAGTATATATATATATAATACGTAAAAATTTTATTGTATTATTTATTATAATATTATAGTAAGCATAGGAGTATATTTTTGATGTTCTATAATTTAATATAATATATTAGAATAAAATATATATGATATTAAATAATTAGATATTATGGTAAATTAGTATAATATATCATGTATAATTTAAAACAAAAAAAAAAAAACGAAAAAATGGAAAATATGCATTTTATCAGTTGTTCGAGTAAATTGAAAAATTCAAATTTGAGTTTGTCGAGTTACTCGATTAACAATGTGATACGAAAGCAAAAATCATAAAATGGGAATATTTTTGTCAAATAAATTGAATAAGTAATTATAGCTTTTATTTAGTAATTTTGATTTATTTAAGACTATAAATAAATGTGTTAAGTTATGTAAAATATTTTTTTTCCTATATTTGAAATTTTGTGGATTTGTGTATTTTATATTATAGGCTTTTCTTTATTTTAAATACAAAATTTTTATCAAAATTTGAGATTCACCACATGCTTCAAAAGAACATGAGGGGAAAAAAAAAGATTTAATGTATTAAATAATTTAAAAAAAAAGCGAAAACCCAAAAAAAAAAAAAAAAAAAGCATTTTATGAGTTAGTCGAGTAACTCGAAAAACCCAAATTTGAGTTTGTCGAGTTACTTGATTAAAAATGTGACACAAAAGCAACAATCATTAAACGGGAATATATTAGTGAAATAAATTGAATAACTAATTTTAGCTTTTTATTTAGTACTATTTATTTACACATATTATAAATAAATGTGTTAAGTTATGTAAAAAAAAATTTTGATATTTTTGATATTTTGTGGATGTGTGTATATTATATTTTAGGTTTTTCTTTATTTTTAAAAAAAAATTCTGTAGATATAAATTTTATGTATTTAGGATGTGGGTAATAGAGTAACTCGACAAATTCTATTTTGAGTTTGTGAAGTTATTTGAGTTTTGTTGAGGTACTTGACAAAGCAAACACATGCAAAAAAATTTTATTATAAAATATTATAGTAACCAGAAGAGTATATTTTTGATGTTCTATAATTTAATATAATGTATTAGAATAAAATATATATGATATTAAATAATTAGATATTATGTTAAATTATCATAATATATCATATATAATTTTATTGATTTTTTAAAAATAGTGTCATTTTAATGTGTTAGGAAAAAGATATATATATAGTATTATAATAATAGCAATTTATACTATGAAAATATAATATTTTGATATTTAATGATCACAAATTTATTTATAAAATAATTTATAATAATATTTATAGGAAAATGTATAAAAAAAATTATAAAAAATGTTATAAAAAATTATGCCACTATTCATATAACAAAAAAATTTTATTAAAAAATTATATATATTTGTGTAATATGAGTTACGTAGTATATTATATAGTATAATATACTACATAAAATTTTTATTCTATTATTTATTATAATATATATATATAAGCAGAGGAGTATATTTTTGATGTTCTATAATTTTAATATAATATATTAGAATAAAATATATATGATATTAAATAATTAGATATTATGTTAAATTAGTATAATATATCATGTATAATTTAAATAAAAAGGAAAACCAAAAATGAAAAATATGCATTTTATCAGTTGGTCGAGTAAATCGAAAAACTCAATTTTGAGTTTGTCGAGTTACTCGATTAACAATGTGATACATAAAGCAAAAATCATTAAATGGGAATATTTTTGTCAAATAAATTGAACAAGTAATTATAGATTTTTATTTAGTAATTTTGATTTACAAAGACTATAAATAAATGTGTTAAGTTATGTAAAATAATTTTTTCATATATTTGAAATTTTGTGGATTTGTGTATATTATATTATAGGTATTTCTTTATTTTAAATACAAAATTTTTATCAAAATTTGAGATTCACTGGGTAATAGTGTTCCACAAACAACATGAGGGTACTTGAAAAAAAAGGATTAATATATTAAATCTTTTTTTTTTAAAAACATAAAACCACAAAATTTAATTAAAAGCATTTTATGAGTTATAATCGATAACTCGAAAACCCATATTTGATTTTTGTCGAGCTACTTTATGAAAAAATGAAATAGTGACACAAAAAAAGAAAAAAATCAAGTGGCAGGAATATATTAGTGAAATAGCAAAATTTATCGAGTTTGTGGAAATAACTAATTTTAGCTTTTTATTTAGTATTATTGATTTACTCGACATATTATAAATGAAATATGTTAAGCTATGTAAAAAATACTTTTTTTTTGATATTTTTGATATTTTGTGGATGTGTGTATATTATATTTTAGGGTTCCACTTTATTTTAAAAAAAAACCCACAACTTACATGTAGATATAAATTTTACGTATTTAAGATGTGGGTAATAGAGTAACTCGACAAATTCTATTTTGAGTTTGTGGAGTTATGTGAGTTTTGTCGAGGTACTTGACAAAGCAAACACATGCAAAAAATTTTTAGTATAATGTATTATAGTAACCAGAAGAGTATATTTTTGATGTTCTATAATTTAATATAATGTATTAGAATAAAATATATATGATATTAAATAAGTAGATATTATGTTAAATTATTATAATATACCATATATAATTTTATTGATTTTTTAAAAATAGTGTCCTTATAATGTGTGAGGAAAAATATAAATATATAGTATATATAATATATAATAGCAATTTATATTATGAATTATATATAATATTTATATATTTAATAATTACACATTTATTTATAATGTAATTTATAATAATATTTATAGGAAAAGGGATTAAAAATAATGTATAATAAACGTTATTAAAAAATATGCCAATATTCAAACAAATGTTTCTTAAAAAAAAATTATATATATTTGTATAATATCGGTTTATGTAGTATATATTATAATATACTACGAGAAAATTTTATTCTATTATTTATTATAATATATTATAGTAAGCGAGAGGAGTATATTTTTGATGTTATATGATTTAATATAATATATTAGAATAAAAATATATATGATATTAAATAATTAGATATTATGTTAAATTAGTATAATATATAATTTATAATTTAAATAAAAAAGAGAAACCAAAAATGAAAAGTATGCATTTTATCGGGTTGTTCGAGTAAATCGAAAAACTCATATTTGAATTTGTCGAGTTGTTTCGATTAACAATGTCATAAAATGGGAAATTTTAAACATTGGGCGGTGCATTTGGTCGAAAGTTACTTGACAAAGTCAAAAAAAAAAAAAAAAAACAAAATAATTTTAATTTATTATTTAATATAATATATTACAAGATGGGCGTAAAAGTATATTTTTGACGCTTTTATAATTTTAATACAATATATTAGAATAAAATATATATCATATTAAATAAATAGATATTATATTAAATTATAATAATATATTGTGTATAATTTGAATAAAATAGAAACACACAAAAATGAAAAATATGCATTTCATCAGTTATTCAAGTAACTCGACAAACTCAAAGTTGAGTTTGTCGAGTCACTCGATCAAAAATGTGATACATAAGCAAAAATCTTAAAACGGGAATATTTTGGTAAAATAAATTGAATAAGTAATCTGAGATTTTTATTTAGTACTATTGATTTACAAATATTATAAATAAATGTGTTAAGTTATGTAAAAAATTTGTTTCATATATTTGATATTTTGTTGATTTGTGTATATTATATTTTAGGTTTTTCGTTATTTTAAATAAAAAATTTCTATAGATATAAATTTTATGTATTTAGCATGTGGGTAATAGTGTAACTCGAGAAACTCCACAACCTCAGATTTCATTTTTTCGAGGTACTCGAATAACTCATGAAATGCATATATTTCAATGTATTTTTTTCTTTTCATTTTATTTATAGATCATATATTATAATAATTTCATATAGTATCTAATTATTTAATGGCATATATCTTTTATTCTAATATATTATAATCTATACAATCGAAGAAGAAAAGAAAATAAAAAATCAACTTGACAAGAAAACAATTCTTGTCAAGTGAAAAAAATTTAGAAATAGAAGAGTCCACATGAAATAAAATAAAGAAAACAAATATGTACGTGAAAAGCATCTCGACAAACATTGTCTAGTTACTATTTTACGCGGCAAAATTTGGCGAGTTTGTGGAAAAGCCCACACAACAAAAATTAATACTTGTTGGCATCAACAATAACTCTAAGAACTTTAATCGATTACCATTTAACTCGACAAAGTTTGTCGAGTTGAATAGTAAATGGAAGAATTCTCATAGACTAAAAATAACTTTTTTTTCTCCAACAAGAAAATACTATTCAACCGGAAAACGCTTTGTCGAGTTGAATAATAAGTGGAAAAGTCACACACACACACAAAAAAAAAAACCCACAACTTACATAAATCAGAACTCGACAAACTATGTCCAGTACTATTGATGCAATGTGGGTAATAGAGTAACTCAACAAATTCTATTTTGAGTTTGTGGAGTTATCCGAGTTTTGTCGAGGTACTTGACAAAGCCAACACATGCACAAATTTTTTAGTATAATATATTATAGTAACCGTAAGAGTATATTTTGATGTTTTATAATTTAATATATGTATTAGAATAAAATATATATGATATTAAATAAGTAGATATTATGTTAAATTATTATAATATATCATATATAATTTTATTGATTTTTAAAAATAGTGTCCTTATAATGTGTGAGGATAAATATATATATATATATAGTATTATAATAATAGCAATTTATATTATGAAAATATAATATTTATATATTTAATAATTACAAATTTATTTATAAAAGAATTTATAATAATATTTATAGGAAAAGGGATAAAAAAAATGTATAATAAACGTTATTAAAAATATGCCAATATTCAAACAATAAAAAAAATTTAAATTATATATATTTGTATAATATCGGTTTGTGTAGTATATTATATATTATAACATACTCTGTAAAAATTTTTATTCTATTATTTATTATAATATATTATAGTAAGGTGAGGAGTATATTTTGATGTTATATAATTTAATATAATATATTAGAATAAAATATATATGATATTAAATAATTAGATATTATGTTAAATTAGTATAATATATCATTTATAATTTAAATAAAAAGAGAAACAAAAAATAAAAAGTATGCATTTTATCGGGTTGTTCGAGTAAAGCTTAAAAACTCATATTTGAGTTTGTCGAAGTTACTCGATTAACAATGTCATAAAATGGGAAAATTTTAAACATTAGGCGTGCATTTGGTCGAGTTACATTTCAAAGCCAAAAAAAAACAAAATAATTTTAATTTATTATTTAATATAATATATTACACTAAGCGTAAAAGTATATTTTTGACGTTTTATAATTTTAATACAATATATTATAATAAAATATATATCATATTAAATAAATAGATATTATATTAAATTATAATAATATATTGTGTATAATTTGAATAAAATAGAAACACACAAAAAATGAAAAATATGCATTTCATCGGGTTATTCAAGTAACTCGACAAACTCAAATTTGAGTTTGTCAAGTCACTCGATCAAATATGTGATATATAAGCAAAAATCTTAAACGGGAATATTTTGGTAAAATAAATTGAATAAGTAATTTGAGATTTTTATTTAGTACTATTGATTTACAAATATTATAAATAAATGTGTTAAGTTATGTAAAAAATTTGTTTCATATATTTGATATTTTGTTGATTTGTGTATATTATATTTTATGTTTTTGTTATTGTAAATAAAAAATTTCTATAGATATAAATTTTATGTATTTAGCATGTGGGTAATAGTGTAACTCGAGAAATTCCACAACCTCAGATTTCATTTTTTCGAGGTACTCGAATAATTCATGAAATGCATATATTTCAATGTATTTTTTCTTTTTTATTTTAATTATAGATCATATATTATAATAATTTCACATAGTATCTAATTATTTAATGTCATATATCTTTTATTCTAATATATTATAATCTATACACTGTAAGAGGAAAAGAAAATAAAAAAATATTTAACTTGACAAGAAAACAATTCTTGTCAAGTGAAAAAATTTAGAAATAGAAGAGTCCACATGAAATAAAATAAAGAAAACAAATATGTACGTGAAAAGCAACTCGACAAACTTTGTCTAGTTACTATTTCAAGCGGCAAAATTTGACGAGTTTGTGGAAAAGCCCACATAACAAAAAATTAATACTTGTTGGCCAACAACACTCGGCAAACTTTATTCAGTTACCATTCAACTCGACAAAGTTTGTCGAGTTGAATAGTAAATGGAAGAATCCACATAGCCTAAAAAATAACTTTTTCCCCAACAGTAAAATACTATTCAACCGGAAAATGTTTGTCGAGTTGAAAAAAATTAAATCCCTATTGATAGTATACTAAAGTAAATCTACATTTCTCCAATTATAATTATTAGCTGATTATGATAAATTTGTCATAACAAATTATTATTATACTAATTAGTTATAGTTACTAAGATATTATAATTTAGGATAAACTTTATAATTATTTTTCCTTGATTTATGTTTTATAATTATAATTTTCATAATAGTTATTTATCACAATAAAAAGTTAGTATTGTAAAAAAAATTATATAATTATTCTAACAAGTTGATGTAAGCACTATAACTTTTTATATGCGAAAGAGAGTACATACATTTATGTATATTTTATTATTGATATTATGGTGTGAATTTAAATTATTGGTGTTTGTTTTTGACATATAATTTGTAGAGTAACTCGGTAATCTTATTTTTATGTTTTTTGAGTTACTTGACAGGCGATTATATGGATTTAGTTCAATTTATTGTTGTTGTGAGAATTCATTTATATGATATATTTAATGAAATTGATATGTTATTGTTTTTTAATATGGCAATAATCGAGAAACTCTGCAAGGTCAATTTTGAGTTTCTCGAGTTACTTGATAACATTATCGATGCCTAACTTATTTGTATCCTATCATTTAATATAATATATTATAATAAAAGATCTATTATATAGATTAATTATATATTAGTGTAAATTATTGTAGTATAGCATATTTAATTTTATCAATAACGAAGACACATTGTAGTAACGATGTGTTATAATAATGATATCTATTTGTTAAAATAATAATGTCAAATTATATTATGAAAATATTTGTTTATCTATAATGAATGATTATATTCGTTTTTATAACGGAATGTATAATAATAGTTATTACAAAAATTATAAATAAATCTGTAATATATTCTATAATAATTTATACTAAAATAAAGTAAAATATAATATATTTTATTACTTCAACATAATATATATTACATGTATACGCTATATATTTTGTTGTACTATTTTATAATAAATAATAGATTAAACAAAATTATATATGTGTCAAATTTATTAAGTAACTCAACAAATAGTTGTTTTGTAGGAGCATATATAATAATTATCTTCATTTAATGTTTAATGTAGGCATTAAATGGCCAATCTAGGCATTTAATGTTTACAAGATATTTCATTTAATGCCATTTAATGCGAAATGACTTCTGTTGGACAAAGATACTTCTAACACGGGGATGGTGTCAGAGGACGAGGCCTGATGTGGAAAAGAGTGGATGGTCCGAATTGGTAAATAGACATTGAGGCATATATCTGGACTGATAATTAAATAAGTAGTAATTTATGTAAATTCGGAATATGGGTGTGTCGAGCTACTTCATAAATTGAGCATATACATATTTTTTGTTGGTATATGATTTATTATAGCATAGTACAATAAAATATATATCATATAAATGTAATATATATTATATTCAATTCAAGAATATATTGTATATATATAGATATGTATTTGTAGCAATGACTCTACGGTAGTATAATTAAAATGACTATAATAAACTTATAATACAATAAAATTTATATTGTAGTAAAATATTATTAATCAATTGTGACTTTATTAGAATTATTAATTGATTACCTTTAATTTATTATATATTGTATTAAAATATTGAAATATATTAAAATCTATTCTATTTTATCACTTATTATAACATAATGTAATGGAAAAATATTATAAGAATAATATCAATTTTTTACAGTAATTATAATAATTAATAACTTTTATTAAAATAATCAATTTTTATTAGAACGAAGAATTATAATAAATTATATTATGAATTTGTTATAATATGAATTGATTATAAATAAATTATTTGAATTTTGAGTATGTGGTTTGTGGCATGTTATTGAGCGAGTAACTCGGTATTCTCAAGTCTAAGTTTGTCGAGGTACTTGAGAAACTGATCATGTGGGAAAATTTTTTTGTTTTGTTTTATATGTATAATTTATAACATCTGTTTAAGTTTTTATTGTGTATAATTTGTAATATTTGTTCTGTAGTATAATTATTAATTATAATAGGAAATGAATAATGAAATAAAATTGATATAATTATTACAATTACCATAATAAATTTATATAATTATTATAAGAAAAAATGTATAACACTATCTTACAATAATTGATACAATAAAATATTTTATACTTGAATGATTTACTATAATATATAAGAATTTTATATAATATATATTTTAATATATTTTATTTTGCTATAATTTCTATTCATTTTGTGAGAAATAGGTTATTGTTGGTTTCATTATATATGATATATTTTACTATAATATGTTATAATAATGGTATTAAAATTTAGTGTGCATATATTATAAATAAAATTGTTGATTTTTGAAAATGTGGTATGTGGCATAGAGTTTGGATTTTAGTATGACGAAACATGCCGTCGGACTATCAAATTTTGATATGTGGTAGCTACATGAGTAATTTATGTTCTCTGAAAATTTCATATTGTTCGGTGATCGTTTTCTATGTGAAAGAATTATTTTTTTGTCCATGACTGAGTAAAGACTTTGAAGAAATATGATGAGGGAAAAAAAGAGTAAAAAAAGGAGAAAAAATTACAACATTGGCCTTTCGCGAATTACTCGAGCAAAAAGCCAAAAAGTGAATTATCTTTTTCGATTATCGAGTTACTCGAGCAACTAAATATCTTTGGATTTGATAAATTTGTGAAATTTGGGTTTCGTTAAGTAAGTCCAAAAAGTGAAAGTCAATCTTATTAGAAAATATTTTTAATCTCTTTGCTTTGGTTTATTCAGTAGGTAGAAAATATGTATTTTTATTTACTTCGATTTTTGAACAAATTTTTTTTTTTGTTTATGGTATAAACAAATTGTACACATGTATTTTTTAATAATAAAAAATAAACTATTTATTTCTATGCTTTGTTGTTCGAGTAACTCGAGAAAAAGAAATTGGATTCTATCGAGTTACTCGAGGAATTACATGAGGACTTTGTGAAGCAACTTGGCAAACTAAAAGTTGGAAGTGTCGAGTTAGTGAAGGTATAATATGCCACAGACTACAAACAAAACAAATAAAATTTTTATGTATAATAATTTGATATAAGCATTTAAATAAGTGATCTATCTAAAAATAATAATCTAGAAAAATATTTGGATTTCTTAAATACAATTTAATATAGTCTTATTTGTATTGTAAGTATAAATTTTGTTTGGTAATAATTGTTAACGGTAAAATGGCAAAGAAAATTATATTTTCAAAAAATACGGACTATTTATTGTTGTTTTAGTATTTTGAGAAATACTGCACTTTACTATAACATTGAAAAAAAAAAAGAAAACCTAAAGTTTTATGTAGTGAATTATTAGTATAAATATGGTAAAAAAGTTTGTAAAATGTTATGTCAAAAACCGAAAATGACATTAATTTGAATAATGATAATTAGAAAACGTTACCTAAGATGACTATCTAATAGATATATTTAATTTTTATATATGTTTGTGCTCTTATTTAATACAATATATACAATGATTAAGTGAATAAATTATTAGTTTTTGCATAAAAAGTTTGAGGTTCTTTAGTATACATGATCGAGTAACATGGGAATCAATTTTGATATTATTTTTACGTAATTGGAAATTTTGTATAATTGTGGTTTTTGGCATATAAATAATTAAGTAACTTGACAATATCAATTTTAATATTAAGTTTTGGGCGATTATCAATTTTAATTTTGCGATAGTAATTTGTTATAGTTGGTTTTTTTTTTTTCAAGTGTTTTTTTTGGTCCATGAGTTGATCGAGTAACTCGACAATCTCCATTTTGAGATTGTCGAGTTACTTGAGAAATTGAGTATTTGTAAAAAAAAAAAAAAATTTGGATTTTAGTGTTGATTTATATTATTTTTATATTTAATTTTTTTAATTTATTTTTGGCATATAAATGATTGAGTAACTCGGCAATATCAATTTTGCGTTTGTCGAGGTACATGATAAAGTGATTACACACAGAAATAATTTATGTAATGATGTACTATAATATATTAGCAAAAAAAAGATATTATATAAATTTTTTACATATTTTATAAAATTATTATAATATACTATATTTTATTTTATGAATCATCAAAACATAGTGTAATAAAAATTTATTATAATATTTATATGAATTTATTACTATAAAAATTAGAATTCCTTTGAAAAAAGCAAAAACTATTATCAAATCGTCAAGGAATTCCTTAGAAAAAACAAAAAATATTTCAAATTATCGTATGCAAAAAAAAAAAATACAATGAAGTTTCCGGGTAACTTTCGAGAAAACCAATAATATTTGGCTTTGAGTTAGTCGACAAACTACTCTTTGGGAAAAAAATAAATAAAAAAATTTCTAGGTTATCGTGTTTCTAGGTGATCGTGTAGGTTTATTCTATGCGATCGCCTAACATAACATATTTATATTATGTATTTGCAGAATCTATGTTGGCGATCGCGCAATAATTTATCTGAGCTATCGCCTAAAATAAAACATAAAATATAAAAAAAAATCCTAATACGTGATACTATAATAAATTAATATTATAAAAAATTCATATTAATAAGGTATTAATTAAATTTAGTTATTATATGATCTATAATTTAATACAAATTGTACATATGCAATTTTTAAAATTTTATTTTTTGTTAAACTGATAAATGCTTGTTTTTATTGATGAAGTAAGACGGCAGTCTTAAGTTTAAGTTTGTCGATGTAGTCGATATATTGATAATTTGTTAACATAAGTTTAAATTTGTGGAGTTACTCAATTTCGATAGTTTGCCATTTTCATTTTATTTATCGTGAAATAATTCAATATGATTTTTATTTTAAAATTTTTTCTAATGTTGTTTTGCTTGCCAAACTTTGATGTTGGACTCACGATTTCCATATATTATAAATTCAAAATTGTGAATGCTAATAAGTCGATTAATTAGATGCGTGAAATGACAGAAACTTTAAGAAAACAAATAGTTGTTTTCTCGAAGAATATGTAATACTTATCTTTATTTCGTGCTTAGTCTAGGCATTAAATGGCCAACCTGGGCATTTAATGTTTACAAGAGATTCTATATATTGGCATTTATTGTGAAATAACTTCTGTCAGACAAAAATGCCTCTGACGTGAGGTTGATGTCGAGGACGCGCCCGATGTGGAACAGAGGGGATGGTCCGAATTGGTAATTAGACATTGAGGCAGATATGTGGACTGATAATTAAATAATCTTATACTTATGTAAATTCGAAAAATAAATTCGTATATATGTAATGGACTAACTTGATAGTATAATTTTTGATTTTGGTGGGTCGAGCAACAAAAATTTGTGTGATATAGAAAACGATCACTGAAAAGTACGAAATTTTTAGGGAACATAGAATACTCTCTTAGCTACCAAATATGAAAATTTGATAGTTCAATGGCATGATTTGGCCTACTACAATACTGAATAAAATATTTTAGGCATTTTATCGTATTAGTGTGGTCATGATCTATAAATTTTACAATTTTATTTTATTTTCTTGTTATTAGTTTATATTTTGTTTATTTAAAGTGGATGACAAAACAAAGTTTGAAACAAAATTCAAAGGCTCGGATGATCAATGCTAAAAAAAATATTATGGCTAAATTTGTTGTCAATTGAAAAGGTTGTGGAAAAAAAGTGCAAAGATAGGAAAAGTTAAAAAAAAAAAAAACCAAAAAGAGAAACAAAAAAAATAAATTATGCAGTAAACTTCGTTAAGTTATTTGGCTATTTCAACTATGAATTGATTGAGTATATCGATAGTACAAGCGTAAGCAAGAAATTGTATAATTTAGATTTTTATTTATATTATGAATAAAATTTTATTTTTCTCGCAATTGATATTTTAGTCAAGATAGTCAATGAACTTAAATAAACTATGCAAAAAAGTTTTAAGATTATATATATATATATATATATATATATATATATCTGTTGTTAATTTTGTATTATAATTTAATTAGAATAACATTTAATAAGCTTGTAATTTTTGCAAATTTTTTTAAGATTTTGTAGTATACTGTGATATGTTTAGTTTTATTATGTATACGTGCTTGTTATATTGTATGGATTTCATTATTTTTAATAAGAAAAATATATTATATATTAATTTATATAAAAAAACATTTGTTACTATTATATTTATTACTATAATAAGTAGATATATGTATCTAATAATACTAATAAATTACAAACAATAAAGCTAAAAAAAAAAAAAACATTATGTAGATTTGTTAAATATAAGTTCGAGCATTGCATTGCACTATGATAGGCTAATATTTATACATGACAAAAACCTTGTACTATTACTAACAAAACCTATTCTTCATGCCTCAAAATAGAAAAACGTAGCAATGCATAAATGGATATCGTTAAGTTTCAAAGTTTGTCTTTGTCCTTTGAAACATTTGAATATCCAATTGTTTTTGAAGTAGGTAACTTCTCAAGGGTAGCTACATTGTCGGATGAGATTGGATGCTCTTCACTTTGTCTTTTCTTGGATTTACCAATAGCTGAAGGAGGGGAAACAATCTGTTTCACTACAGATGGAAATGTTTGCTCATGAGGAGACATTGTTGTTACAGTGGTGGATGCTATGGCTTTCCCTTTGTCGATTTTTGATCTTGTGCTTGTAGAGGTGGTCGAAATGGAAGGAATTGGTTTGTTGAGGAAGATAATGTTGTATTTCCATTCATCTTCAGACACATTTTTATTCATTCCTTTAATGTAAAAGAATTGTTCTGCGTCCAATGTGATTCTGATTTTCTCTAACACCTCTGATCCACTATCCATTAATTGTCTGGCTGTACATTGCAAGAATGTCTCCGCTGTTTCTTCAATCATATTCCCAGATAAGGAGCCTATCGAGTCTTCCAGTTCTACATATACTCGTGTTCTAATATATAAAAGAAGTTAAAAAAATTGCATGTGTAAATAATTATAAATAATATATAATCTGTGAACTATGTTTTACCATGGTATTGCAATTGCATGGGGAAACTTGCAGAAGACACATTCATATGTCTCATTGAAATCAGTGCTTGATACTTTGTTGCAGGTATTACAAGACATGTACCAAAAGGCTTGTTTAAATACTCTGACATATGCACGTGCATGAACCCAGAAATATCCTTGCCCTGTTACCTATTATTGAAGACAAATTTGTATAAATATTTAGCAATAATGGAATGTAACTTGATATATATTATTTTAATTAGAAGTATTCTTACTGCAGATAATAACTGTGGAATATGCTGAATCTCGGTTATATTGTTTATGTCTGGTGCCGAAATAGCCTTCGTTGTTGAGGATGGATAAATCTTTGTTAAGATCATTTCATCTAATTTGTCAGAATTTGCTTCAACCCTTGCAAAATGTGCAAATATATTAGCGATTAAAGTATATATATATACAAGTTAGGGGTTAAATATAAGATAATAAATAAATAAAATGTTACCAAGATGTTAGCTGAACCACTTGTTCCAAATGAGCATTGAAGGAGAAGATGCTATTTGCCTTTGTTGAAATTGAAAGGCCTGTGCATGGAACAAAGATATAAATATAAGATAATAAATAAATAAAATGTTACCAAGATGTTAATGAACCACTTGTTCCAAATGAGCATTGAAGGAGAAGATGCTATTTGCCTTTGTTGAAATTGAAAGGCCTGTGCATGGAACAAAGATATAGATATATTCATTAATAGACCTAATATTGCCTATAAGTGTCTTAATATTACATTTATGAGTAAAGAAATTGTTGACAACATATTACCACTAAAAGATGTTACTTTGGATGGTTTCCAATAATGATTTGTTTCTTGCTTAAATTATCGGCAATAAAACGGCATTCTTTCTCCACAAAATTATCCCACATGGTTAATAACACAGTGTTGAAGCTAGTATACAAAAAGAGAAAATATATGAAAGAGTAATATATGAATTCATTTAACAATAATGTAATTATTGGAATATGTATTTATATTTTAAAACAATATAGCTATGTATATACAAACCTCATGTCAACGAGAACTATATCTTGAATGTATGTCTGTGTTTCAAATCTAGTTTGAACCAATCTTTTAGGTTTGACCTCAACAAAGAACTCCAATGATACCGAAAGGAAAAAATAAGAAATTTGTTGAAATGAAATGTGTTACAAAAAAAATGTCTAGTGTGGACATATAAAATGTGTATAAATAATAATTTAAATAAATATAAAGAAAACAAATATTTTTTTGGAAACTAAGAACAACTAATATAAGATTTTGAATCCATGTAGGCTTCCAATTTGTCAAAAGGAACAAAATTGTATGTAGAAGATATCAAAACAATGTGGTCTTCATCGATTTCTTGAACTCTTGTTCGACTAGATATTGTCCACTTTATGTCACCCATAGAAGCTTGATACTCAGGCTTCGTAAATTTCACATTTGCATTTGAGATAAGGTACGTCTTGCCAAGGAGTAACTTTTCCTCGTACGCTGTGATGTTGGCATCATAGATAGTTGCATGGACTTTATTTTTCTATATAGCATCATGCAGTGAAATTAGATACTTTGTAGAAAAACATGCATAAAATTTTTGTTAGACATTATTTTTTAGTATGAGCAAACACAATTTAGAGTTGCAAGATATTAGTGAAACAATTTTTTTTTTTTAAATATACTATGTGTCTTAAATTGAATACAAAGAAAAAACATAAATAATGGATTTATGTAATATTACCTCGGATCCATAAGAACCATATTTTGGTATTTTCTTGGGCTTCGTTATATTTGTTCTTAGAAATGATTTTTCAACAACAACAATTTTTGATGTCCAATTTGTATCAGTGGGAGAAATATATGGTATTAACTTGTATTGCCTCTCCATTGTTTGAGCTTGACAATAGTATACAATTTAAACAAAATAGTGTAAATAGGGTTTCGTAAAGAAATGCTATTTATGGTAATAGTTAATTGTAATCGTATATGTTCGAAAATAGTACGTACTTCTATATGAAATCTTGAAAATGAGTATAAGATTGACAATTAAATACTTGAGCAAAAATATAGAGGTAGAATGTTTCTGTGTTTATTTTGTAATCAGAGGGGATGTATATATATAGAGGGATATGCTATCTACTGTTTGCAAAGTATATATGCTTATGTATATAGATTTTTCATACGTGTGTGGTGAGGATGAAAAGAAAAAGGATCATGTTGACATGTATACAAAAACCGATATGTGTACATTTGTGATGTAATTATTCACTACTTTATTAAGGGTACAATTATATGTAGAAGTAGGATAAGTACTAATGCATAGTTAATTGTATCAATTTTGCCTAAAGCTCTCAACTTTGATATTCATTAATTTGAAGTTAAGAAAATATAAAATATACTGAGCATATTATACTACGGTGAAATATTTAATAAAATTGGTAGAATCAACAATGACTAATTTTATAAAAATTTAAGATAAATGCGACTACTTTATTAAATGGTGTGAACGTTTATTCTTAAATCACGATATTTTGTTGAAATTTTTTTTTTTTGATTCTTAAACATTAATATGGAACATTTAATTAGAATTACCTGTAAAAAAAATATAGAAAATTTAAGTTGAAATTCAAAGGTTTTCTCGGTTTAAAATCAAAGAAATATAAAAAGATAAAAACAAATATTTTGTAAAGGCAAATGGGCCTAAAACTCATTTTCATTGATATGAGTGTGTGTTTGTCGAGCAACTCGACAAACACATAACAAAAATATGATACTATTAATTTTTTTGTTTTCTTTAAAATGTATGTGGGTGTTTGTCAAGTTACTCGACAAACACCCACTTCTCCACGTGAAATCTATAGTCTAATCTCGTGTTTGTTACCTTTATTTCTTGTTTTTTATACTGGGGAACAAAAAAATAGACTTTTTAGTCCATTTTAAACGAAAAATTTTTTGTTTCTAAAATAATTTTTAGGGTATGTATTTGTCAAACATGTCTGGATATTTATATATTATTTTTTTGTTGTTTTTTATTTGTCTATGGTTTAGTACAAAATAAATGTTCAGTTAATTTTTTACTACTTTAATTTATTATTTCTTATATGCAAATTGAACACAAATCTTTATAAAATTTGCTTATAAATAAAAATAAAAATAAATAATAATAAAACTAAATCAAAATTTATTTGATACTAAACTCTGTAAAAACAAAAAACTAAAAAAATAATTAATAAAGGTTCAAATGCGTTAACCAAACACACACTGAAAGTAAAAATAAATAAAAAAAAATTTAAGTTAAGTTAGAGTGGGAATTTATATGTTTTATAAAATTCAATGTAGGTTTTATTTTTTTTTCATTGTCTTTTGAGTTACTCAATAAAAAAATATAGATGGAAACAAATATCTAAACTATTTTAGCTTATGTATATAATTTTCTTTTATTATAATTCTAAAAGCTGAGCCAAAAAAAAAAATATTTTGGAGTTGAATAGTGTTTTTTACACTTTAGTCGTACATGCATGTGCATTTTTGCCTTATGCAATAAAAATATTTTTTATTTTATACTATAAGTGAAATGTAAGAAATGTGTACTAATTTTTTTTACGTTTTAAAGTTTTCTAGGAAAATTATGATTTAATAGTGAATCTACTTCGACCATAAAAAAACACCTACAAATTTAACTACAAGTATCTATCTCTTGTTCGAAGACATAAAATATGCATTTTTTTTATATACGTGGAGAAAAAATAATTTGAAATCAATATATTGTCTACATATCTTTCTTGTTTGTATATAAACTTTCCAATAATTATATTAATTTTTTACTTGTACCGCAAACCTTTTTTTACCATTAATGTTTGTAAGGGTATGCTTACACGTAGGAGTAGGCAACATAGTAATGCATAGGTTGTGGTACTAAATTATCCTTATCCTCTAAAATTAAGTACGAATGTAAACGTAGATATTTTTTAATAACAAGTGTTGATTTATACTACGAATAACTATTTAGTTTCTAAAGTAGCTGGACGAACTTATTAATTGGCAAATGAAGTATAAATTTCTTACATTGAATAATTATATAAATAGTCCCTGGTAATAAAGCAACTGAAAATTACTTGAGGAATAAGCATTGGAAAATCTGCACCATTTGTACCATAATATTTGTACAATAAAACAACATATGGTTACTCATCAAAATAAAATTTAATATACATCAAATGTTGAGTTTTTCTACATTTGTACAATGAGCTTCTCCTACTACAAAGGGAACATAAGTACAGCACTATATAGTTGAACACAATGGCTATTTATTCACTGCACTATCAATAATTTTGAAGTTCTGTACATGTCTTCTTCAAAGTCTACAGTCAATATTCTTGATCAATAGAAGATGAAGAGTAAATTGGCCATTTATTTACAAAACTATGAGTAATTTCAAAGATTTGTAGAAGTGCTCCTGAGAGGCTGCACGGAATATACCTCATCAATAAAGGAGCAATTGTTCCTTTTAAAGTAAAAACCGAGTAGTAAACAAATAAAGCATAATAATTAAAAAAACACTATGAATGCACAATTGTTAAGATTTCTGCATAAACTATATTCTTTGTACATCTTAAATGATTTTTTAATGTATCGTTTGGTATAATTAATACTCTAATACATTTACTTGTTTTTGCTCTAGGTAATGCAACATAAAGTTGACCATGAGAAAATATGAGTTTGGAAGATATAGTCCAACGTAATCTAGTGTTTGACCTTGAGCTTTGTTGATTGTCATTACAAAACAAGGACGAACATGAAATTGTGTTCTTTTAAAGGGAATGTGCTTTTATCACTTTCAAGTGGAATAAATGGAATTCTAGGTAGAAAACTTTATTCCCACGCCATTCTCCAATGTATATTTCAAAGATGAATAACATTACGCTCAAAAGCACGACAAATTAATCTAGTGCCATTACATAATCCTTCGGATGGATTAATATTTCTCAATAACATAATAGGATTTTTTTTTTCAATACAAGTTCATGAGGTGGAATACCATTTGGAGTTAATGTATTAAGGAAATCTTCAGAATACTACATTCATTTTTTTCTAATGTTTCATCAAAGCTATAATATGTAACATTTTCACCAGCAATTTCATGAAGTACAATATTATTTATTTCATCCACAGCACTATTTTTAGGAGTTAAAATAACTCGATTAATCATCTTATCTAATTCATTGCTATAATTGTGTAAATTTGGGTAAACATTCGCAATCAATTCTTTCAGAGAAACCAATTTGTCATGAAATGGTATAGTTATTTCATCTGGTAATTTAATCATGTTACAAGTATGCTCAGGTTAGATTCCGTTGCCTATATCAAGTAATAACTTAGAAAAGTTTGAGTCCAATTGAGCTCTCATATTTTGTACTAATTTTAACTGTATAAAATTTGGCCATAAGTATGAATACACTAAGCTTGCTCTCATGATTGCTTCTTTATTTCCTTTTTGAACTACTGACAAAACTTGGCAAAAATCACCTCCTAAAACAACAACTTTCCCTCCAAAAGGCAATATAGAATCCTTGACATCTCATAACATCCTATCTACAGCTTCTATTGCATAACGATGGACCATTGGTGATTCATCCCAAATAATCAAATTTGTTAATCTAAATAAGCTTGCTAAAACAGATTGCTTACTAACAGAACAAGTCATATTATAATTTATTTCTAGTGGTATCTTAAACCTTGAATGTGCTGTTCGTGCACTAGGTAATAGAGTAGCCGCAACAACACCAAGAAGTCGTTGCTAGACCTATAAGATTTTAGATTGAATTGTAGAAAGCAAAGCTTTATATAAGTAAGTTTTACAGTTCCACCAGTCCATCTATAAAATACACATGACTTGTATTATTAAATACATCCGTTAGAATCTTATCATAGGCAATTTTTGATATTCATTTAAACTATTTGTATAAATAGTACTATCATCATGAATAACATTGTTTAGTTCTTCATTAATAATCTTAGCTAATATGTCTTCTTGTTCCATAAATATTTCAAAAGCTACAAGATGGTAATCATTTATATTTTTACTATTTGTTTCTAATATAGAATTCATTTCATGTAATGCTTTTATTTCTGCATTTGCAATGGACATATCATTAGATAAATAATCTTCACATAAAGATAGGCGAAATTTTGTCCATAAAATATCTAGATTATTAGGAGAACACAAAATGAGTATAGTAGCAAATAATCTACTGAGAGAGGAAGGCACTTGATAACTAATAGCTTCGTCTAAACAAAGTTCACAGTAATTATTGTCTTTCAATAAACCGAGGGAGATAGCAGTTTCACGAAAAGACGACAAATAAACACCATTAACTATTTTCAAATTCTCAAATGAAGTTGCTCTTTAATATGATTCAATAAAATACGTAAGTAATATCTTTCGCCTTTAGTTATATTAATGTGTAACTACTCTACCAATAACATTTCATTTTTTCCTTTGATACCATATTTCCTTGGGCATCCCATACAAAGAACCTGGGAAAATCTTTATATAATAATGTTTTAGCAAAATCATTTGAAATATTCGTATGAAAAAATTCAGTTAACATTGAGTGTTGCCTTGATTCAGTATTGATTATTGTTTCTAAATTTTCATAAGCTTTATATGTTATCAAGTGGTTATTTTCAAGATGTAGTTGTAATAAAATAACAGCAGGAGACATTTCATACAAAACGAATCCATATATTCTCCACATTGCCTCAGGTGGAGAAATCCAACGTCCATTTTGATATATTTCAATTTCATCAATAGGGTTTTCATTATTAGTACTATTAATTGAAAAATAATTCACTTTTTGTTTAACCCAGGGTCACAATAGAAACTGTCTTATCGTTTCTTTTTTCTCTCTTGATGGTTGGCTTTGTCGTGGGGAGCAGAGACCTTTGGGAAAGTGTGAGGAGGGGCGTTCGATGACCACTTACGATGCAAGTTGCTCTTTCCATTTATTGATATCTATTATTTACGGTCCTAACTTGATGTAGTTATCTAGATATTAACATTTTGGCGTGATGGTAGAGTGCGATAGTTCAACATAGAATGTCACACTTTGTCTTGGCCACAAAAGCGTATGTATAAGCTATCGACGTTAATGGTTCCTCAACTTTCATAATATGTAACGGCCACATTGGATTTCAAGTCTAATATACCCTCTTGCATCGACTTGGTTGAGTGTGGTTCTAACTTCTAATTTGAGATAGATTAATAATGTGACTACAAAATAATATTCAATCGAAAACTACCTAGAAGCTTGGCTTCTTCAAATTAGCTTTCGGCGATGATAATATTTCTTTGGGAAAACTTGCGGAAATGGTTTTCTACTAGTCAAAGGTTAGTAACATTGAAAGCTTATTTTGTATGGAACATTGACACTTGAGCTTGACTCCTCCTTGAAACCTTCTAAATTTATTTCCTTCCTTTCTGTTTACATCTGCAAGTCGTGCTAATTAGAATACTGTATGCAGACGTGCATGCATATTCTATAAAAATGGTATACTCCCGAAATATAAGTTTGGGTTTAAAACTTACATTCTAGATTAAATGCAAATTCCTAAGTCTTAGATCCGCCGAACGTTTACAATGAGCCCGAATATCTTTGGTGATTTCATCAAATTGGTTGGTTCTGTTATCTTCTTAACATCACAGTAATGGTTGACGACTTTTCTAAAGTTAACGTCCATGGAAGAAAGCGTTAGTCCCCTCAGCATCAGTGCAGTGGATGACCGCTAAACATCATCATCGGTCATGACGCATGATCTCTTCCGACCTTTGAGGTAAGATTTTCAAACTCGGATGCCTTTGACATTCTCACAATGACGAATCTTCGTGATGTTATTGGCCGCATCCTTGCGAATAATCCTTCTTGTTGTTACTCTCCTTTGGGCAGAACAACAAAGATTATGAATCCTCCTCTTTCTCTTTCTGGGCGTTTTGGTCGATTTCGGTGATTGTTCTGGGTAAAGAAGAACTATCTCACTTTTGTTGCTTCTACAATTGTGTGTCATTACTATGGGGTAAGTTTCAACTCCAACCTTTGAAAACATTCTAGAAATGAACAGCATGAAATCCAGACATTTTGGTCAGGATTTTTTTTGTTGTTTATTAGGATTTGGGAGGTTAATTTTCTTAGAATAGGCGTGAGTTCCTCTGGTTAAAGAAATGCGAATAGTTGCTATACCAAAACTCTATATTTTAGGTTTTATTTATTTTGATTTTAGATGAATTACGCTTTTTTATGGCTTGAATTGTGATTAAGATTTTACTAACGAGCGGTATTTGGGTGATTTGTTTCTCTCAGTCCTGTAAAATGTTTGTCTATTGTGAGTTTTGAAATTTAAGTCGTTAAAAACTTTCTAGCTTCGCTTTCAAAATATACTAAAATTGCATATGTTTATTAGTTTTGTAGGTTAGAGTCGGTTAGCGTTTCTAATTTCTCGCCTACTAATTTGGGTGGGGTTTCTCACGGTAAGCGGAGTGGATTATCATTGGAATGACAAGTTTTTGGTGCAAACAGGCATTTGTTCTGGCAGAAATCGAAGCATAATGCAATAGACACATGTATTTTATGGAGAGATACAATTTATTGAGATCTGCTTTTAGGAATTGCCATTATAAGAATATACACTCATGAATTACCAAATGAGGATAAAGTTTTAGGTAATTTGTGTAATCTTAAATTTGCTTTTAGAGAATATAAATGGTTATATTCACAAGTACTATTTGGTGCTCTTTATTTATTTATTTTTATTCTTTTGCGATTTTGTATGATTGAATTGATTATCGTATTCTGTCGTCGTTCTGAGTTCCATTATGGTGTGTTTTTTGCTGCCTACATGAGGTTGAGAGCGGGAGATGAGAACTTGGTGTGGATGCTCCCGAATATGTTATCGGAGACGAAAGATAGGAAGTGCGTGATAGCGTAGTTTTCATATTCATTTCTTCAAAATTATTCTAGAACTTCTCACGCTTGTATTTGTGTAAATTTTGTTTGCATTTTGCAAGGGAGTATTATCTTGCATTTCTTAACATTAGGAATAAGTTGCGTGATGGATGTGTTAGTGGGAGGAGAAATCTTGTGTTGATATTTATAACCTCGTGTTAGTATATTTATCCAAATGTACAATAAAAGTTGTGTTGGCATATCTCTTCTTATTTTACTTAGTGTTATTCTTATTTCACATGATCTTAGTGCTGTAGTTGATTGTTTTATTATATCTATATTGTAATTTTGTATTTAAATGATTGAGAAAGTACCAAGAATATATATATAAAATATATTTAAAATAATAGATAAAAACCCAAGGTAGCGACAACGTGCACAAGAGCGTTGTTGAAAATGAATACATGAAGCAGGAAACAGCGATGCAAATATGCGTTGCTAAAACTAAATAACCCCAGCGGACATTGAGCGTTGTTAAAAACTTAAATAACAGCGGACATTGGCCATTGCTAAAATACTAAATGACAACGCGCGGTGGCCAGATGCTACAAAACAAAATAGCAGCGGACATTGAAAAGCGTTAAAAAAAAATATCGCTTTTGCATTTCCCATGCAGCGTCGATGCCGTTCTGGCCATCAAATGCACCGGCGACGCCGAAGGGCCGCAGCGTGCGCATGCCGTTACGAAAATCTTCGCCAGCGTTTTTCGCCCGTTGCAATATTGTGATTTTCTTGTATGATCGTTTATAACATATTTATAAAAGGTATTTTAACAGCTTTAGCGCTGTTGAACATATGTTTCACACATTAATATAACACAAATATGGATTGTAAGGTACAACCCATCTATTGTCTAATAAGCGTCCTCTAATCATAAATGAGTGTTTATCGTTTAAGCGTCTATAAGTTGGATAAGAATTATTACCAATATAAGTATTTGAGATATATTCCTTCGGGTATTTATTCTTACAATGACCTTTTTTATCCATACAAATATTAAGAGGATTCAAAGTACCACATGGGCCATGCATCATATGTTTAACAACAATTGAATGAAGGTGGGGATATTTTTCTTTATCTGGAATTTCACATGATACAATAGCATCGACTAAATCAACATTATTAATTTTTGCACGACTTTGTAAAATTAATAAGAAATGAGCATGTGGAAGGCCTCGTTTTTGGAATTCTACAACATAAATATATGCAGCGACTGGACCAAAAATTTGGCGCTTCAATAAATCAACTTTAAGTTCTTCTAATTTAGATCTAAAGATTCTAGCAATTAAATCAGGTCTATTTTGTCCTACATCATTATTCCTTAATTCTTGTTTTATTTCGACCCAATTAGGGTTACATGTTAGAGTTAAAAACAAATCAGGTTTATCAAATTTTTGTACTAATGCCATGGCGTCCATATACCTTTTTTTCATATCTCTAGGACCCCCAACAAAAGATGAAGGTAAAATAATCTGACGACCAATTTGTGCACCTCTATTCTGACCATTTTCTAAACTATGAACAACTCCTTGATATAATTCAAAGACGGATTTCACTTTGATTTTGACGAAAATAATCTAATCGACTTGTTTCAAGTTTAACATACATATCACGACATATTGTTGTAGAAGTCTACCAGCATGGAGTAAAACATTGTTCGTGTATCACGCGTGCACTGTAATTTATAGCAATAGTATTCGCGACAAGAGACCTGCAAACCTTTTTTTTTCTTGTTTGAAACTGCATAGTATACGTAAAAAGTAAAATTAGTTAAAGGAAAACGTAAATTTACTAAGTTTATATGAAAACAAGTATTGTTATTCTTTACCTTTTTTCTCTTTCTCTATTAGATCAACTGCACAAGCTACGTTGCTACAAGACACAACATTATCTGTTACATTGTGACTATCAAATGTACCATTTCTTGACTTTTAAATAATTTCATGCCAACCAGTCTCACCAAAGAGAAATAATAATGGATACTATAGGGGATCATAGCATCCATAATAATAATGTATTCGATGTGAATTATTAGAGTCGCAATAAATCGATATATCACGATATCTTATGTCTGCAGATGGGTCCTCATCAACCCAAACTGCAGCCACTTGAGGCACAGAAGGTGCCTTATATACTCTTTGATCAAGACCATCATCACATCTAATATGAATTTTGCATGTTTCAAGACTTTCAATGTCATTTAGTGAACGGAAAAATCTAAAATATGGATTAATCTTTAATAGATTTACTAATGTGTGTAGTAAAGATGATGAGAAATTAATAGATGTGTTTAACCTATTCTGTATTTCATTGTCTGTATCATAAAAGTACAACTCTAAATATGATGGGTTATTATCATTGTTTAGAATTGGATTTATATAATGGTATACTTGTCCTTGAACTCTAAATGTATAAATACATCTGTAGTTAATAGATTTACATAGATCTTTATCGAATTTCACTCCAAAAGAAGTAAAAGCAAAATGGTTATTATAATTCCGTACATTATTTTTAAAATCTAATGCCTCATCTGAACTGGAAGTATATAAATCATATAAAATAGAAGGTGTAGAGTTGATATGCAATTTTATTTTTCCATCGAACAACAAAAACCTTTACTTTCTTTTCAAACTTTTTACAAGACGGTGATTACAATTTGTTGGAGTCACGTAACATGTAAGTTTTTTTAGCCCACAGTGTCTTATAGTAATATTTGAAATACAAGGAGTACATTGGAATTCATGATTTTGATTCTCATGTTCTTCATAATAAATATGTTGTTCTACACTATTATCTTCTAAATTGTTAGATCTAATAAAACGAACTCCATGTCTATCTTCATTCAATTCTCCAAACTATAAAAATATAAAAATCGAGAACAACATAAATAAATAAATGAAAGTGAAATGTTCATAATGGGAAAACATTAACATTAAAAAAGAATAACTAACCGGTTAATTGTAAACTATCCGATGTATTCACATCATTTGATTGAATATCTTCAAGTAACTGAATCCTTGTTTTCCGAATCTTCGTGTTAGATTTATATTGTCTTTGCTCAGCATACATATGTCTTCTTTTTTTGTTCTGTTTTTCTTTATTTGAGTCAATAATTCTTTCACCTAACATCTATTCTATGTTATCATAGGAAAAAATAAAAAAATTTAGTATAACAGCATGCAAAAACAAAAAATTATGGAATATAGACACTATAAACACAAATAAGAATAAGATTATAACACAGATCGAATAATAACAAAAAACAACAAATCACTGCATACAATTTCTATGTTTTAGTATAGCCTATAAATAGAGTGCATTTCAAAAAAAATGTGTTAATAAAGATACAAATAAAGAGTAAAACAAAAAAATTATTCATATTTAATTACAAAATTCTATAAATAAATAATTACATACCTTTAGATTTAGGTTTCTAGCTTGCTCTAAAAACACTTATAAACAATTGATTAAACCAACACAGGCTGAATCAAAACTTGTATAATCGAGGATCAAACTCAACAGTTGGAGGAAATAGTTAGGAAATATGATTTCAAATGGATCTAGATGAGTACAAAATTAAGTGAATAAGAGACGATATAAGTTTATTTCAACAGGGAATAGAAAAATACAGTGAAAAATAGGACTAATTTCAGTTAAGATAGACCATAGAACCAAGAATAACTAACAAAAGCTTTATAGGGTTTGGTGGAAAGAGAAATAAAGGAGCAAGGTTGAGAGTTTACGAAACAGACAGCAAGCAAAAACCAAGTTGCTACGTCTCTTACAAAACGGACAAAGGAAAAATAGAAAATATCACTGCCACAACAACGCTGTTTATTTCTAACACGTGAATAGTATTCTTGTACATAAAATTTATATAATATTTAGAAGAAGTGCAAAGATAAGGATGAACAAATAAAAATAAATGAAAATCAATTAACTTTAGGTTTCTAAATGATTACACCTATGAGGCCGACTTTAGTTTTTAAGAAATCAAGTTTAATACTATTTCCTCATTGTCTCGTAAATTGGGAAACAAATAAGCATAAATAAATATATCCATCGCATACAAAACAAAAAAAAAAAAAGTAAAAACTTAAAAGTAATGAACAAATTATAAGGTCAAATATTGCGGCTATAATGGGAAACCAAACCAAATTATACACAAGATTCCAAAATCCAACAAAAGTTAAAACTTAGGTGGACAAGTTGACACGTAATGCCTCGAGTAACTCGAGGAACTACAACTTCAGAATGTCGAGTTACTCGAGAATACAAATCACAGAAATAGAGCAAAATCAGGACAAATTTTACTATCATTATTAATTATAATAAAAGATGAATCTTGTAATAGAAACGAGATAATGATTGAAATTACTATAATAAATTAATACAATTATCTTACATAAAATAACGACACTAACCTACAATAATTTATAAACATAAAATATCATATACTGTAAGGATTTAATAGAATATATAATAATTTTAGTAAATATATATTTTATTGTAACATCTTCTAATAAATGAAACAATAAAACAATTTATGCATGTGTTTACTTTATCAAGTAGCTCCACAAACTCATAACTCAGAGTCTCGAGTTGCCTGATGAAATATGTGGCAAAAAAAACAAAATATTGAACTCAACAATTAATATAAACAAAAACGGAAAAAAATATGATGCACACAGTTAATTTTTCAACAAATTCACAAATTGAACATTCATGCATCCAAATTAGTCAACCAATTATATGCATCAAACCACAAAAGTAGAAAATAAAAATTTTTGTTTACAATACATTGATAATATAAGAATTTGATACTATAATAAATTGATAGCACACTTTATTATAAGTATTAAACATAAAAAAAAAAATAGGTTTCGTGTAATAAAAGTGACAAAACTATAAATATAAATGTTTTCAACACTTTGTTATAAGAATTTATAAAATTAAATATAACGTAATCAATAATCATAGTTTCATATAATCTAAAACAATTTTATACGATATATAATTCAATTAAAATTGTTATCATAAATGATAGAATTCAAAAATTATGCATGTGCTTAATTCATCAAGAAACTCCCGAAAAATCAAATTTCAAAATGCCGAGTTCCTCAATTAGTTACATGCCAAAACAATTACAAAATATCAAAATTAACAATTAATATAAACACAAAAGTATAGTGATACCAATGGGATTTCTCCAACACTGGGAAAAAGGCCAAAAAATATGTAACAATAAAGAAGTTACCTATGTCGAGTGGCTCGAAAAGATTCAAAAAAAATATTTGGCTCAAAAATTTGTTTCGAGCAACTCGACAATGGAAAAATCACAAATTTGGGCCAACCACAAGAATAACAAATCCAAAGTTATAAATAGGAAATCAACAAAAGTCAACAAAAGCGGCTACAATGTCAATATATTGTTTTATTGTTTCATTATATTGTTTTATTGTTTCATTTACTAAAATTATTTACTAATAATTTTAGTAAATATATATTTTACTATAACATCTTCTAATAAATGAAACAATAAAACAATTTATGCATGTGTTTACTTTATCATTAGCTCCACAAACTCATAACTCGTAGTCTCGAGTTGATCGATGAAATATGTGGAAAAAAACAAAATATTGAACTCAACAATTAATATAAACAAAAACGGAAAAAAATATGATGCACACAGTTAATTTTTCAAAAAATTCACAAATTGAACATTCATACATCCAAATTAGTCAACCAATTATATGCATCAAAACAACAAAAGTAGAAAATAAAAATTTTTGTTTACAATACATTGATAATATAAGAATTTGATACTATAATAAATTGATAGCACACTTTACTATAAGTAGTAAACATAAAAAAAAAAAAAAAAATAGGTTTCGTGTAATAAAAGTGACAAAACTATAAATATAAATGTTTTAAACACTTTGTTATAAGAATTTATAAAATTAAATATAACCTAATCAATAATCATAGTTTCATATAATCTAAAACAATTTTATACGATATATAATTCAATTAAAATTGTTATCATAAATGATAGAATTAAAAATTATGCATGTGCTTAATTCATCAAGCAACACCAGAAAATCAAATTTCAAAATGCCGAGTTCCTCAATTAGTTACATGCCAAAACAATTACCAAAATATCAAAATTAACAATTAATATAAACACAAAAGTATAGTGATACCAATGGGAGAAAAGGCAAAAAAAATATGTAACAATAAAAAAGTTACCTATGTCGAGTGGCTCGAAAAAATGCAAAAAAAAAAAAATTTAGCTCAAAAATTTGTTTCGAGCAACTTGACAATGGAAAAATAACAAATTTGGGCCAACCACGATAATAACAAATCCAAAGTTATAAATAGGAAATCAACAAAAAGTCAACAAAAGCGGTTTATAATGTCAAATTTCTTAATTCCAAAGATCGTGTAGAATGGCCGAGACTTGTTTCTTTGCAGAAGCCTAGTCAGTCTCTTTCGAGACATGGAGATAGAGTGTCCCTATTCATTCAGCAACTCGGCAATGATTGTGTATCTCGTACCTCCTTCCCCTCGTGTTTAAGCATTTATACAATTTAAACCATAAATAATTTATAATTTATAATTTATAATAATATCTAAATTCGTAAGTTTGACATGTTTGTTTACTTTACAATTTAAACATTATTCTAATCTAAACATCTTTGCCCATGATTTGAACAACCATTGGTCACCCAAAAACTATGTCAGAAACTCCTGTAAGAAGAACTTAGTAACCAAATATGGATTGCTGGGATTGAATCTTGGCAACCCATATTTGGTTTAGATTTCTCAACAACCTTCTTTGGTTGCCGAGAAAAAGAACCAAATAGATTCCTCGGCAACCATATTATGGTTGCCGAGGCTCGGCAAGCATATTTGGTTGCCGAGAAACCTTGGTAACATTTGGTTTCCCACCAAATATGGTTGCCGAACGAAATTTGATTGTCTATCTCCTACCTTCCACCCTCGTCCTTAAGCATTTATGTTTGAAGATACAATTTAAACAATAAATAATCATAATTTATAATTTATAATAACCAAATTCTTAAGTAAATATGATCACTTCAAACTTAGCCATCTTTGTTTAATTTACAATTTAAATATTATTCTAATCCAAACCCTTACAATTTTGATTTTATACCCATAATCAATCACATTAAGCCAAAAAAAACAATATATAACAAATTAACCAAACAAAAATTCTCTTATTCAATCAGCACTTTATATCATCAATTATAAATATACAATTTAACTTTGTTCAACATTTCTTTCATATGGAATAAAAAATAGCTCCTTATAAAAAAAATCAAGCATCATTTTATACCTATAAGTAGGTATTTTGTCCACTTTAACAGCATCTAAGGTTATTCCAGCTAACAAACACTCCACATATTTGATTACAATTATGCACATCACGTTAAATAATATTTTTTAAAAATTAGTAATTATACATAACTATGATTCAAAATAAAATAAAATATTGAAACTAATTACCTGTATCTTTCAAGTTGAGGTATATCAGTTATTGATTTTCTCCAGTACTCCAAAGGCTGTTTTTTGTTTGTACCAAGTTCTGGCACATACTTGTGAATTACATCTGGAAGACCTTTAATAATTGGAAGTACGGAGATATATAGGGATGCATCATCAGCTGATTTTTCATAATTATCAATCAATGTGAGCTTCCAACTCTTCAAATCCACATGGAACAACACCCAATATTTGTTGTCAATCAAATGAGGCCACAGTAAATAATTACAATCCTTCCATTTTTTGCCAAAATTTTTAGGAATGTAACCATTTATGTATCCCATCACATTGTTATCAAGGGAAGAAGAAGAAGAAGAAGAAGCACCATGTTGTAGAAATTGACCTCTTGGATCCAAACTTTTTACCCTAACATGTATCATAAGCACTCCAAAAGCAGAATCCAAGACTGCATACTTATCTGAAAATATGTCCTCAAAATTTTTACTCCTTGCTCTAATCAACATCAATGCAGCATCCATATCCTTTTCATATAATAGAAAAAATATAATAAGCACATTTTCTTCTTATACATAATAACATTAAAAAATATAATTAATCTTTACCTCAGACTCCAATGGAAAATCAGGATTGCCAAGATTCATAAGCTTCTCTTTAGTCAAACTATAACCACCATGTAATCTTATAACATCTCTACAAAATTACAAACACTTATTTAGAAAAATTGATAAGTTAAAAAATTATATCAAATATTATAACTTACCGAGTTTTTGCACGGCGGCTCCAAAATTCAAAATCACTTTCTATTTTTTTGTCGATGTCACACAAAATTGGAATGAAAACATCATCATCAGCAGCAGATGTCCCCCCTCCATCAGTGACTTGACATTCTACTTCATTACCACCACCACCACCACCACCACCACCACCAGGTTTATCAACATTCATTCCTTCAAACATTCTCTGAATTTGTCCAAAAGAACTTTGGAACTCATCCCGCACACGACCAAAAAAACTACTATGTTCACCCTGGAAAGATTCAAATTTTCTATCTATGTATTGCTGCAATTCTTTTACGTCATTGTTCGGTTGTAACTCATCTAAATGCAGCAATAAGTCATCTCTTGTGCTGTCAATATAAGATCGTTGCTCATCCAATCGATTGTCAAAATAAGTTCTCTGTTCAGCAAACAACGAACTCAAGTTCTCATGAGTGACATAATCAGAGTAGTTATAACCTGAATTTGAAGGCCTTTGAGGATCATGAATATTTTGTTCATTGTAGTAGTCCATATAAGTAACATTTCTTGACGGCCAATTATCGATTGGGTAACTCGTTACTTATATAAGGGGACCAACTACTATCAAAATTTACATCCAACTCTGGTTCAGCTGGTGGTTCAGATACTGTATTTCCCTCGGTCCTTTCTTCCTCATCAGTTTCTTCTTGAACTTGTCCCCATACTCAAATTGATCCACAATAGGATCAAAACGACTATCCACGTATCATCTACTAAAACCATTGTATATAGATATGATTGTTCTAATTCTTCTTGAAGAGATAATAGTATTAGCACACAAGATGAATCGCAAAAACATATTATTAAAATCACAGCAGTTGTAACAATAATACACAAAATCACTACAAATATATATTCACAGAACAAACCAACCTGCGTAGAGTTCAAAAAATTGCAAACATCACTTCTTTCTATTTTTTCACGTATATCCCAACTCAATATACGTGGAAACCTATTTTGTAATTTAACTCCAAATTTTTACCTATTTGTGGGCATGCCTCGTATATCCATAACTGTAAAAAAATATAAATAAAATCAATATTTATTAAATAGTACAATAGTACAAAAATTAAATACAATTAATAAGTTGAAATAATTACTAACCTGGAATATTGTAGGACAGCCATATATAGTATAGGGCATAATATCACCATTCATGGCCCTTGCTGCCAAACGTTTCCATGATTTTAGCAAAGAACGGAGGAGTATAAAAAAAGAATGTCTGCCCCATGGATACTCACAACACACCTCTAAATTGTCAACTAATGATAATGTTTGTACATTTATCTTCTTCCTTTCCATGGGCTTTAAAAATCCTTCAATAAGTAAAGCTAATCCTAGCTTATACTTATCATTTTGATCTCGACAATTCATAAAAGCATCCTCCAATCCATTCAAAGATATCTGTGTGGTATTATTAAAATACATCCTTCTAAGTTTATGTTTTCCCAAGGCACTATAAGTAGACATGGTATCACAATTGTTATGACTTAACAATCTTAATATCAAACAATATTCTTGAAACCCAAATCTGACTAATTGATTATCTATTTTGAACCAAGCTTCATTTTTCTTATTTGTACGTACCATATTGAAAAGAAATTCATGTACTAATTTACCACTAAATCGCATTCTTCTACTCTCCAATTCCTCTAAATAAGAAAAACAACTATTCCTAAATTCATTCAATTGCTCCTCATTATAATTTCCAATAACCACCTGTAGATATCTAAAATTACTAATTTGTGTAATTTTTCCAGCAAACCTAACATTCTCATCAACAACATATTGTACATCCATATCTGCAAAAAAAAATTAGCATAAATATTTCAAACATATTATAAATACTCATAATGTATTTGAGTTATTACAAATTAATTAAAAAATAATGAAGAGAAAACCATTACAATAATCATAATTTATCATTATAATTACATTAACTATCTAAGTTAGTTGAGATTAAGGAAGACTTCTTCAATCCATTTAAACTTAAAAATTACACTAAAAATATATATATGCCGATTTCCCGATTTGCTCGACAACTCAACCTTGGTTGCCAAGCAAATCGGCGACGATCATCTTGCTCGGCAACCAACTTGTTTCGAGCAACCGGCAACAAGGTGGTTGTCGAGCATGTTTACCACTTATTTTTTTAGTATTTTCAACATTATTAAATACAACATATTACATAATAAATCATCACTAACAAATAAAATAAACATACGTGAAATAAAGAATATGTAGTTTACAAGGAAAGAAAGGAAAAGAAGAAGAAAGACAATGAAAGAAGAAAAGGCAAAGAAAGGAGATAAAATGACAAAACCATTGTATAAAAAACCATTTTAATTTTTATCTTTACTGTTCACCATTTTAATTTTTATTTTATTTTAAAAACCATTGTATAAATAATTTTAAAACTGCATTTTTTACATACGTGCATTGCACGTAGCCAGGACTAGTATATATATGTGTGTGTGTGTGTGTGTGTGTGTGTGTGTATATATGTGCATGTATATATATAGAATTAATATACATCTTGAAATTGGAATTATATATATCAACGTCAAATACATACGAGAAATTGGACATGTTCGTCTATATATATGAATGGATCGTAAATTTCTAAAATTTCAGAAAAAATGAATCATGTCCACATAGATACATATCTGATAATACAACATGAAGGTGGCTCTGATACCACTTGTTAGATTAATTTTACCGAATAAATATACAGACAATTACATATCTGTGACATAATAACCATCATCTTTGTAATTATCAAGATTAAGGATGAAAGCGAAGCGCACTGAATCCATGATTCTATTTGATCGAACTGGGTTATGGTCTTCCAATTGATCCGTGGTTTTCTCCTTAGTGTTTCTTGTTGATGGGGATACAAAGAGTTATGAAAAGCCACGCTCAATTGGAGACCATGACCTGTATATATAACTGCAGGGCAGTTATTATGTTTCAATGTTGTTAAATTGGCCCCTCATCAATTTAAAATATTGTATCCGTCTCTACATTTTAATCTCATGACACTTAATACCTATTAGTCAAAAATAGTCTTTAGTGGATCACTTTATTGACTAAAACTTTAAGATAGCACCACACATTTTAATATATATACATGTTTGGCCCCACATGTTGAATTTTATCCAACAATCTCCCACTGGGCCATACATGTATCCTTACAAATGTGCACAACCTTATGAGCTCAAAATTTTGCTATCACTGTTAAAGGTATTTCCAAACAATCTCGTCCATTAACCATATCAATGTAGGATCAAAGCGACTTTCGTTACATTAATCGTAACTAAATCCATCAATGGTCACGTACATCAATACAACCAAATGACATAGATCAATCATGAGAGTGTAGTATGAAAATTACATGTTATGTGATCCAAACATGTCTATTTTCAATTGGTCCTACTTTATTCCTTAAGTGAGATCAATACCGAACATAATGTAACAGAATGGAATGAACTGAATACTTTATTTTTGTACAGAAAATTATCCAAATACACAAATGTATCCAAAAACAAACATAAAGCAACCATGTGTCCAAAAACAAACATAAAGCAACCAAAATACAAACTCCCACTAAAACATGATATCCTCAAAAAATACAACACCCATACTGAGCGGTGTGCTCATGAAAAACCTGGGTGGTAATCCTTAGTAAGCGGATCCGCAATTATGGAGTTTGTCTCTATATGCTCTATGGAAATCATCCATTCTGTACCCTTTCTTTCACAACAAGGAATTTAATGTCAATGTGTTTTGACTTAGTTGAACTCCTGTTGTTATTAGAATATAGCACTGCAGAGTTATTGTCACAATATAACTTTAATGGTCTATCAATACCATTCAGAATGTGCAGCCCAGTGACAAAATTTCGCAGCCATATCCCATTATTAGATACCTCATAACATGCTACAAACTCTGCTGCCATAGTGGAAGAAGCTACGAGTGTCTGCTTAGCACTCCTCCAGTTAGCAGATATATGCAGCCTGATGTGGATTTTCTACTGTCTTGGCATCCCGCAAAATCAGAATCGGAGTACCCTACGATCTCTAACCGATCCGATTCTTTGTATGTAAGCATGCAATCTCTTGTTCTCTTCAAATACCTCATCAATGATTCATCCGGTGTTACTTAAATATAGCTAGCATTCCAACAATGAATGCTATATCTAGACGATGTACAAACTCGAGCATACATCGGACTCCCAAACGGTGATGCATAGGGAATCTTCGCATTTCTTTAACTTCAAGATTATTTTTGGGCAATCGATTGAGACTAAATTTGTCTCCCTTTATGAGGGTGTTCCACGGTTTACTATCTTGCATGTCAAATCTTTTAAGAACTTTATCGATATAGCTCTTTTGTGACAATCCAAGAATACCCCGAGAGCGATCCGGTGTGATCCGAATCCCTAATACAAAAGAGGCGTCTCCAAGATCTTTCATCTCAAAATTCCTTGACGAGAAAAGTCTTGGTTTCGTACAACATGCCTATATCATTAGTGGCAAGCAGTATGTCGTCAACATACAAAACCAGGAAAAAATATGCTTACTCCTACTGAACTTGTGATATACACAATCATCAACAATATTTATCTCAAAACCAAACGAGATAATCACTTGATGAAATTTGTAGTACCACCGACGGAAGCTTGCTTAAGTCCATAGATAGATTTCTTTAATTTGCAAACCATATTCTTGAGTCTCTCGACACGAAGTTTACTCGTTGCACCATATAAATCGCCTCATCAATATCTCCATTGAGAAACGCTGTCTTAACATCCATATGATGTAACTCAAGATCAAAATGGACAACAAGTTCCATGATCATCTCCGAAAGAGTCTTTCGTTGAAACCAGGAGAGAAAGTCTCTTTGAAGTCAATACCTTCATTTTGTGTAAAGCCTTTAGCTACAAGACGAGCCTTATATCTTTCCACATTACCTTTTGAATCCCTTTTGGTTTTAAAATCCATTTACAACCAATGGGCTTCAGACCTTCTCGTAATGGGACAAGATCCCAAACTTTATTGTCTTGCATAGACTTATACTCCTCATTCATGGCATCAATCCACTTTTGAGAATCGAGAACCCTTCATGGCCTCGATGGAAATTGATTGGATCATCTTCCATCATTCCATTATTTTCTCATGTTCTTGGAGAAATACTATAAAATCATCAGAAATAGCATTTTTCCTTTCTCGAGTGGATCTCCTTAATGGTATTAGTTCTTGAGGTTGTTGAGTTTGTACTTCTAGAATAGTGGGAGGTTCTTCAACATTATCTTGCTGAGGTTCCGGATATACTTCTTGATCAATGATAGGTACAGAGACCTGCACATTGTCAAAAGTAATAGTAAGAATCGAAATCGATCATTCCTCAGTTTCTTCCTCAAAGACAATATCTCTAACCTTATTTCTCCCCAAACTCAACATTCTCAAAAATGTTGCAGTTCCCAGTTCAAAAATTGACTTAAGTGTGGAATTATAAAATTTGTAGCCCCTTGATCGCTCAGAATAACCAATAAAATAGCTGCTTATAATTTTGGAGTCCAATTTATTTTCATGTGGCCTATAAGGCCTAGCCTCAGATGGACATCCCCAAATGTGGAAATGCTTCAGAACAGGTTTTCTGCTTGTCCAAAGCTCATAAGGTGTTTTAGCAGCAGATTTAGTTGGTACTCTATTCAGAATATAAGCTGCAGTCTTTAATGCTTCTCCCCAGAGTGATGTTGGTAAAGTAGAATGACTAATTATACTCATTACCATGTCCTTAAGAGTTCTTTTGTCTTTCACTACACCATTCATGCTAGGTGATCCTAGCATGGTGTAATCGTGGTATGATTCCACATTCATCTAGGAATTTAGCAAATGGTCCCGGACGTTGTTCACCGAACCGTCAGATCCGCGTAGTACTCATTACCACGATCGGACCTAACGCTTTTAATCCTTTTGTTGAGTTGATTCTCAACTTGACTTTGAAAGCCTTGAACATGTCCGATGATTCAGATTTTTCATGAATAAGATATAGATCCCCATAACGTGAGTAATCGTCATGAATGATATAAAATATTGTTGACCATTCCAAGAAGCCGAGAGAATGGTCCACAAATATCTCGTGTGTATCAATTCTAAGACGTCCAGAAGTTCTATGGCACCTAACCTTTTGTTTTGGTCTGCTTTTCCTTGATACAATCAATACAAACATCAAAGTCCATAAAGTCCGGGAATCCAAAATGCCATCGACACAAGTCGTTCAACTCTTGTTTTTGAGATGTGACCTAAGCGCTTGTGCCATAATTTTGCCGAATTTTCTTTATTTAATTTTCGCTTAGTACCACGTGATTCCACATGCAAGGTTTCATTTTCCGACTTAATAGTATCAAGCAAATATAAGTTATCGTATGAACATAATGAACCCGAGTACCAACAATATTTGAATTTAATGAAAGACTAAACCCGACAATTTCTAAAAGAACAATGATATCCAAATTTATCCAATAAGGAAATAGAAACCAAATTCCGTCTAAACGACGGTACAACAAAAGTGTCTTTCAAATCCAAATAAAAACCATTTCCTAACAATAACCTAAAAGTGCCTATTGCTTCAATCAAGTCGTCGCCTACAAAGATGAATCTTTCAGCATCATTTGGCTTTTGTGAGCAGCAACCCCGCATAGAAACACTTATGTGAGTAGTAGCACCAGAATCTAACTACCAAGTGTTTCTAGGTACTGAAGCTAAATTAACCTCGAGAATAGACCAAATTAATAAATGTACCTTTCTTTGCACGCCAGGCGTTATATTTGGTACAATCCTTTTTTAAATGTCCAGGCTTCTAGCAAAAGAAACAACCATCTTTTTCTTTATGTGGTTTCTTTTGTTTTGGACCCTTAGCAGCTTCATATTCTATTTTTCTTTTCTTGCCCTTATCTTTAAAGGTAATTGCCAAGTTAGCAATTTCAGTTCTGTCATGCTTCAACCTTTCTTCCTCTTGCACACAATAAGAAATGAGCTCATTTAGAGTCCATTTCTCCTTTTGTGATTATAACGGACTTTAAATTGATTGAAATGTGCGAAGCGATATTAATACTAAATGCACGAGCAAGTCATCGACAAGTCGAGCTTTAGTGACTTAAGTTTTGAAGCAGTATGAGACATCTGCATGATGTATTCCTTTATGTTCTCCTTGCTTTTATACTTCATTGAAATCAAGCTTTGCAGAAGCATACTTGTTTCGACCTTATCGCTTTTCGCAAAAGTTTTTCAATTCAAAGAAGAATTCTTTGGCATCAGTTACCTCCTCAGATACTGCGCCCCTAAAGGCTTCTGGAATGCCGCGCTTAATAATCATAAGACTCATGCGATTTGAGCGTTCCCACTTCTCAAAGTTCCTCATGTCATCAGGTGAACTTACATCCGTAAGATAAGCGGGTTTCTCAATCCTGAGAGCAAGGTCGAGATCCATGCAACCAAGAACAATTAAAACATTCTCTTTCCAATCCTTGAAGTTTGACCCATTAAGCATGGGAATTGAATTGATATTTGTAGATATTGTAGAAGTTGATGAATTAGCTATATAGAAAAAGAGATAGAAATAGCTTACATTAGTACTTTATTATGCAAATAATAATTTCAAATATATTGGTAAGGCCCATCACAAGATATCTAGCACAACATCAATATTTAGTCTTTGGACAAAAATATTGACTCGTAAGTAGTACCTCGATGTAGCAATCAAACACTGACAATAAGACATGTCAATCAATAAACCTTTCTTTGGACCGATTTATTGATCACACGTTAAACCAAATAATCGTCACGCGTTTATCACCACAGGTGCATGTGAAATTCCAGCCAAACATTGACCTTCCTTTGGGCCGATCAATATCCGCATGAACAACACACACAAAACCTTCTAATATTCAAAGTTAATTAATTTCCACAAGAGAGGTTACTTTGGCAACATGTTGCTTCAATTAATTCACTTTGGAATATTATATTTATCAAAAGAGTCTATCATACCAAAATTTGAACCTGAATTAACTGTTTTGCATATACTTAAAACTTTAGGATTTGAATTTTTGAAGTCCAAAGCTTTAGGATTAAGTAATCATTAAGTTGGAGGCTTAAATTGTAATTTAATTAAACTTGATTGGCCAATTATGAAAGATTTTAAGCTTGAAGGACTAAATTACAATTTACCAAAACTTTAGTGGCCAATTAATTGAAATCTTAAAATTTAGGAATGAATCATAAAATTCGAACTTTAAGGGCCCAACTTAAGTGATTACTAAAAGCGTAGGGACTTATTTTATAAATTCGAGAAGTCTAAAGGGCCAACTTAAATAGTTTTAAGACTTTAGGGTTTAATTAAATAAAGGAACAACCAAGAGGACTTGAGATTAAATAAACCAAAATTTAGAAATTGCAAACTAGCCATTTAAGTCTTCTAATTTTAGAAGGAAGTCCCTTGGGAAAAAAAAAAAAAAAGCGCATGACTAGGGTTGAAACCCCAAGCTGCCGCCGCCGCCGCTTGCCAGAGATAGTGCCGCGGAGACCACGGCGTTTCCCACTGCGCAGTGCGGCTGCAGTTTTCTCCGGCGGAATGCGCTGCCTGCAGACGCCTGCTGCTGACACCTTTGGCTGCGATGGTTTTTCTCCACCGACGGTACGCAATCATCCAAGATCCAACAACCAACAACAAAATTCAACAATTAAGAAACCCATATTCAAAACCGACCACAATCATAAAATCCCAATTCGAAAATCCATACAGATTGCATAAATTGAAATCCCATGTATATATATATATATATTCTTGGACTATACATGCATATTTGAGAATATATATATATACTGAAATTGGACATGTTCGTGAATCTCTAAATCCATATTTCTTGAAGAAAAATTATATACATATACACAGAATCCGAGGGAAAAACAAAATTGGTTGAGTCCACAATTTCAATTAAAATCTTTATTGTCAATTTGTCCAAAAGCATGATGCATATTATAAATTAATATTACGAAAATTTCAGAAAATACTCATCGTGTCCATATAAATACTGATCTGATAATACAACATGAAGGTGGCTCTGATACCACTTGTTAGATTTATTTATCGAATCCATATACAGACAATTACATATCTGTGACATAATAACCATCATGCTGTAATTATCAAGATTAAAAACTGAAGTGGAAGTGTACCTGAATCCATGATTCTATTTGATCGAACTGGGTTATGGTCTTCCAATTGATCCGTGGTTTTCTTCTTAGTGTCTCTTGTTGATGGGGATACAAAGAGTTATGAAAAGCTACGCTCAATTGGAGACCATGACCTGTATATATAACTGCAGGGCAGTTATTATGTTTCAATGTTGTTAAATTGGCCCCTCATCAATTTAAAACATTGTATTCGTCTCTACACTTTAATCTCATGACACTTAATACACATTAGTCCAAAATAGTCTTTAGTAGATCACTTTATTGGCTAAAACTTTAAAATAGCACCACACATTTTAATATATATACATGTTTGGCCCCACATGTTGAATTTTATCCAACAGTATAGACTATATAAAAAGATAAAAAATTAGAACACAATTATTTTTGAGGTTTTCTAACGTCATTCGTCTCTCTCGATCGTGTTGGATAAAATGTTAGACCGACATTATGAATTTGAATATATTAGTATCATGCAAATTAGATGTTGGTTAGTGAGTTTGGCCACTAAAAATGGTAAACAATGGTCTACTAAATTATAACGGTTAAATTAGTAATTGGTAATGACAGCGGACATCATTTTGGTTTGTAGTTTTTCTTGAAATTCTAGAGATTATATACTTTTTAATATATTTTTTTTAAGAGCAATATAACTCAACCTAAAAAAAAAATTTGTGTTTTACCTCACTATTTAAAAGCAATATTTTTGTAACACTCTGAATATAATTATGAGAAAATGCACATACTCATATAGAGACAGAGAGTTTGATTATTTTTGCTCTCACCTCTTTGTGCACTTTATCATTTAAATTTTTTTTTCTCTCAAACAAAACAAAAGGCTATATTTCTACAACACATTTCGAGAGAGAGTTTTGATTTTTTTGCTCCTACCTTGCATTTTATTCCTCACACTTTCTTTTTAGAGATTGATTAGATAACCCACCTACCTTTTAGGGCTCTTTTGTAGATCCTGTAATAACTATATATGTTAATTCATTGGTTGTAATTATACAAAATGGTGGCTGCCCATTATTGTTTAGGGTGTGAGAGAGAGTGCAGAAAGCTGTGATTGCGTGAATAAGTTTTTTCCTTGGTGGATTAACAATATACACACATACAGAGAGATACGTATTGCGGCCATTGTTTCTGCTCTTTCCAGCGTCCCTGTGTGTGGGCGTTTCCTGTCCCTTTTTCTTGGCCCTTCCTTTTCTTTTTCTTTGTGGAGAATAATCTTCCCTTTGTGTGGAATATAGTGGGTTATTTAGGAGTGTGCTTTTGTCAAGATTTGTAGTGTTACCATTGTTGGAGATTGGCTAATTTGAGCCTCTAACATTCACCACTGTCGTCCCGTTGATTGAAGATTGAAGTCTTTTATTTTGCTTTCAATATTGTCCATTGTTTAATTTGTTTCTCATTAATAAATAAATCTTAATATTCTTGGTGATTGCAGATTTATTATTCCCACAGATTTTTTTACTCCCACTTCTTTTTGCATTTTATTACTAAACTGACATTTGCAACATGAAAATGAGGGTTTGTAAAAATCAATCTTGTGCAGTACAACAAGAAATTAATGTTGCAAAAGGAAATTGACTAAAATTGTTGGAAAGCAAAATGCCGTTCTTAAGTTCATAGGTTGGATCACTCAAAATGATGATAGTCAATTGTTTTCAGATGAAATGATTAAAATACGATCCCACAAAGTGGTATCCAGAGATTGGTCAATGTCATTATGCTGAGGGATGGATTGTTGTGAATAACAATGCCACTATTAAGCGTTTTAGTTGTGTCACTTAAATGATGGTAATCGAATGTCATAAACAGTTTAGTCTGCGAGCAACAATTAGTTTGCAAATGAGATGGTTAAAGTCTAATCTAATATAATTTTGTAAGTTAAAAACAAAATTGTTCTATATTAATGCTATTAATAAATCACTTAAAATAAACCATATTTTGGTAATCTAAGAGCATCTCTAATGCACTCCGTCTATTGTTTTTTAGATGTGTCACGTAAGCATATATAGACGGAGTTATAAAAAATCATCTCCAATGTATGCTGACAAAGACTCTATCTATCTGATGTGGCACATTAAAATATAGACTCCGTCTAGAAGTCTATATATTTAGACGGACGTGCCACATAAGCATATAGGCGGAGTTATAAAAAACTATCTCCAATGTATCTTGACAAGGACTCCATCTATCCGATGTGGCACATTAAATTATAGACTCATCTAGAAGTTCGTCTATATTTAGGCGCACTTCTAGACAGAGTGAGTCAACAAATTTAATTTTAGACGGAGTGCATTGGAGATAAATTTTAATTTTACCGTCTATTCTATAGACGTGGTGCCACATGGATTAGAAGTCCGTCTATTTTACTTGTCATGTAGACTGCAATAGATGGAGTGCATTGAAGATGCTCTAATTTAATTTTAGACGGAGGAAGTCCGTCTATTTTACTTGCCACATAGACTGCAATAGACAGAGTGCATTGGAGATGCTCTAAATCCGTCTACTGCTTTTTAGACGTGCCACATAAGCATATATAGACGGAGTTTTAAAAATCATCTCTAATGCATGGTAACAAGGACTCTATCTATCGATGTGACACATTAAAATATAGACTCCGTCTAGAAGTCTATAATTTTAGACGGAGTGCATTGGAGATGAATTTTAATTTGACCGTCTATTCTATAGACGTAGTACCACATGGATTGGAAGTCCGTCTATTTTACTTGCCACATAGACTGTAATAGACGGAGTGCATTGGAGATGCTCTAAACATTAGATTTAATAGCACAAAATTGAAATTAATATTATGTGTCACATAGCATTATTAATAATAACGAATTTGCCAATTAATTAATAAAATTTAAAAGAGATTATTAACATTAAAATTAAATTTTCCTCTGCAATTTCGATTACTTTCATTGATGTAGACCTAACTCATTGATGACTCGGGTTGGGTTGGGTGTCTTAATCCAACTTATATACGAGACATGAAGGATCAAATATTGAATCCACGTCTAGACTAACTCATTGAAGGGCCGCCTAGTGGGTTGTGTAAGGCCATGAATTCTATCAATATAAGTCGTTACTAAATTATTTTATAATTATTAGGGATAACCAATAAGGCATCCTATAGTCTTAAATACATATTATTCTTGATGCAAACCATAAGTTTTATTTGAATACCGTGCTAAAAATTTGAATTTATCAAACAGACAACATACGATTGCCCTAATTTTTATGACCAAACAAACTAATTGGACATTAAAATTTAATCTCATGTAGCATCTAGGGGTAATACATAGTAAAAACCCATTTTGAAATTTCAACAATTGATTACTCAAATAATTTTCCAAAACGAGACCCGTTTTCGAAACTCATTGTCACATGTTCACTAAAACAAATATAGCTCAACCTACGGGTCACAAAATCTCGTGATTCTAAATCTAGGTGTTAGGACACATGGGACTAGGTTTTCCAACTCGAAACACCTCAAAATTTAAAATACAAAATCTCAAGCAAATTTTCAAGGCCAGACACAACTAAAAAAATTGGACAAGTACCTTATAAAAACATAATTTAACGTACTTAAATCATCATAAATTACTAAAAATATTTTGACAACACAAAAATTCTATCAAAATACTCTATCTCGGTTATAACATAACCCCAAATCACTAGAATATTAAAGTTATTCCAAAATAAACAAATTTTCCGGCTATGAACTATTTTCTGATCATCTATGTGTTTGCTTTCTTCCATTGCTGGTAAGACTTTTAATTTCTTGAACGTTAAAAATAAAATAAAAATGGTGGTGAGAGTATTGGCAGCGGTTGCGTAGTTGTGAGTTTAGTGGTGGCGGCTGTGGATTTAGGAAAGGTAGGGTAGGTGGTGGTTGGGTTGAAGGAAAATGAGTGCATATTTGTCATTTTTCATTTTTGGGATTATATTTGATTATTATTTTTCTTAGTTTTTGTCTATTGTTTATTTAAACTTCAGTTTTGGGGCTATATTTGATTATTATTATTATTATTTTCTTAGTTTTGTCTTTTGTTTATTTAAAATAGAGGATAATTAAAATTTGTCTTTTTATTTAACTTTAACGGTTGAAATGGACGAATTATTTAATCAAAGATCTATGATACCTATTTCTTCAAACGTAAGCGATTCTATTTTTAAAGTTAAAAATATATTTTTATGTTTTTAAAAGATTATAAGCTACATATGCTATTTTTTTAAATAAATAAAAATATAATCACAACCGTAGAGAAGTTTCTAAAAAAATGTAGTATGTATGTCACTATGTCTCCTTCTTTTCAAACTAAAATTTATATTTATCTTTCAAATTCTCCATATTATTCTCTATATTTTTCAAAATCAAATCTTCCTCAAATAAAATTCTCTCTCACTCAATCTTCAACAAATTCTTCTAAATCTATCGATTCATTAAAATCATCTACGGTCAAATCTTACTACCAAAAATCTCACTACCCAAAAAAAAAGCAGGAGTTAGAAAAATAGCCCTCTAGTGATCGAGTTCATTTCCCGAATTAGATAAACTTTGGAGTACTATATTTTATGGGACGCAAAATATAGTAAATGTTAATTAATTATTACTTTAATTAATTAATCTATCCCCTATAGATTTCTCTGGTTTACGCCATTACAGATAGCTTCAAAGAAATCTCACTCTCAGATCTTCAATTATCCGAACCCTAAAGAAAAAACGCGGTTCTGAATTCAATCAACCCCCTATATCCAATCAGGTTTATGCCAATTCATGTTTAATTTTCAATTTCATTCATTATCTTTTTAGTTATTCAATCACTTAAACTCTCAATCGTTGACCTCCAAATACTGAAATCACTTTGGAATATACAATTCATATCTTTATGGAATTCACGCGTGTTTTTTCAAACAAGTTTGATTTTCCTACCAAATTCGTGTATCTATCATAAAGTTTACATCTATTCATATGTTCTAGTTTTCTTAGCTTAATTCTGTCTATTTATTTCTTTTGATAAATTTTCTTAGTTTAATTTATTCTATCATATCTCTTTTTGCTAAAAAATAATGTATTGGGAAGGTTTTTTGTTTCTTATGCTTTGAAGTATATCACGTTTCTTCAATAGGCACTTTTTTATTCTTTTGAGTATTTCTTTTTTTGTAAGCATATCAGTTCCAATAATAATCAGTTACAGCAATTCGAGGTCATTTTTATAGAACTTTCTTCTCTGCTAGGCGCGAAAAGGAATCTCAGTTTCGAGAAAGTGATGGTGAATTGGAATCACTGCTTTTATTTACATAACTGGCTGCTGAATACATAGTGGCATTGTAATCTTTTTGTCGTGGGGAAGAATGAATATAGTTAGGGGTGTAGCCGACCTTCTTTGGAAGACTTCAAGTGGTCAGAGTGGAGAACCTGGTTCTGGGAGATTTTCTCCACCTACTCCAATAATCCTCTTCAGGTTCTTAAAACTTTTCTTATCTTTATTTGCACTTTGTCTTTTGCAAATTAATTGTATATGTTGAAATCTGAATATCAATTCTGTTAGAGCATTCAAGCTAAAGTGTGTCTATAGAAGGAAACTGAAATGTTTGGCCAAAATTGTGATCTTATGAGCATGATTGTTAGTGACAAAGCTCTTTATACCTTTGAAAGGAAATCTATTTTTCAGTCAATTTAGTGATCTTTTCACTCTACATTTTAGTGATTGAAATGATAATTTGAGTTCAACAAGACAGCCATACAGCCATATTAAAGTTCAAATGTATGAATGTTACCTGACATAGTTGTATGTCAAGATTCAAAAGTGTCGCCAATGGTCTACATCTCGGAGATGTTTCTTTGTACCGTTGTCCATTTGTATACAATAATCGCATTGTAGCGGGTATAGTTTAGTGGTAAAAGTGTGATTTTATCTATTACCCCTTTAATAGTTAAAGGGTCTGTCGGTCTTATTCATATTCCGATCTCTTTGTAATCCAAAATATTGATCTTTTAAGCCAGATCATTCATGTAGAGCAAAGGGATTGTGGTAACCTTGTTTATTCTTTTCCTTACTGAGTTAGGATGACTTCTCATGCTCTGTCGACACGCTTATCAATTCATTTAATAAATTTCTCCTAAAGGAAACTGTGTGGATGAATTATTGCACTAGGCACAGATTGGCCCTTAGTGGATTCTTGGCCTAATGTTCCAACTCTCGTGGTATTCACAAGCTTTTCAAGTTTTTCCCAGCTCTATCTTTCTTGAGGTCACCTGAATACTTAATTGATCAGTGTTTGGTCTTGAAGAACTCAAGCCACTTCATACATCTAATGACCCTCTTGGACGTATGAAGCTCTTTTAAATTCTGTCATTTCAGTCCAAAACCCTTTTGACCTGCTAAACTATTTTGGTATCATTCACTTCTTCGTTTTAATGTTCTATCACTGCATTTTTGTTTGTCAACCATTAATGTCGAGACTTTTGTTGTAGTTTAGACTTGCTGGTCTGCAGAGAGAAGGCTTGCTTGTTTGGTGCTCCTTTAAGCTCCTGGCATTTTGAGTGAGGAGAGAATTTTTATATTTTGGCTAAGAACCAGAAAGTTGGACCAGTGGGAGACCTTTATTAGGGGGGAGAGAGAGAGAGAGGGAGAGAGGGAGAGAGAGCATATGTAGAGAGAACAACGTGAACGACTTGATTCTGCAAGCTCAATATCACCATCTTGACCAATGAAAGAACAACATTGAATAGTAGCAGGAACATAATTTCATCTCCCTAGAGTAGAAATTTGTTGGGGGTAACTTCAATGCAATTCCTAGCTCCCAGTTTTGTTTACCATCACCTTTGGAGACTATAAACATTTAACTAGGCCATGTACTTGGTGTGAAGCAACCGATTGGAAAGAGAGAACATTACTTATATTAATCTCATTTTCCCAAAGCTCTTTCTTTCTCACCCGTATGTTTCCTACAGGTCCCCTACTTTTTGACTAAAAGTCCCAACAATACCAAAACTCTCTCCTCACTCAAAACAGTCAAGTACACGAACAAGCAGCAAACAAGCAACCTTCTCTCCACTCGGCAGTCAATCCAAATTCCACCAAGCAAAGCTCAGGTAGAAACCCAGAAGTAAAACCTCGGGCAATTTTTTTGATTTGTCTTGTTTTCCTTCTGCTTCTACCACTGAAAATAGACACTTGGACAACTACCCCCACAATCCATTTAACTTAACACCTATTTAAGCAAATTATCAATTCACGTGAAAATTTGGCCCTATCCCATATTTCAGAAACTTTGAACTCTCTTCTTTCAAAAGATAGCAAGGATTGTCAAACCCCTTTCCACATAACCGTGTCCATCTTACCCGTGTCGAAACCAACTGGCTTCTCTGGAATATCTAGTTGAATCGAAACTCGTGAAGAACACCACACCAACCATTTTGCAGCATCAAAATGTAAAATCAAGTGATCATTAGACACATGAAGGACAAAGAGACAAATAACAGCGTTTCTTTCAAACTTGTCCACAAGTATTGGTGTGCCTAAGAAAAACCAGGAAAACAAATACCCATGTCTGAGGTGGGTGGCTATATCTGTTTGTGTGCATGCAAGACCAGATGCACCCTTGTACTGCAAGAATGTATCTACAATTTTCTTCTTTCCTTTTGCTCCTCTCTCTTATTGCATCCTTGGGCATGGGCTATGTCGACAGGTGAATGTACCTCATTGATGATCACCCCTTTTACTCCAAAAAACCCTACGTTACGACCTTGACCCTCTTTCCTACTATATAAGTAATACATTATTGTGATTGATGATTGGTCATGTTCCAGGGATGGATGCTTTGTTAACATCTTTGAACTGTACCCTTTGACTTATGCTGTTATGCCATCTGTTATCTCTGACACTAATATTCCCACTGTCACTGAAGCCTTGAACACTAGACTCTAGTTTTCACTATCCTCTCACATCTTTTTCACCTTTCTTTCTGGAACTTCCATTAATATCATGACTTTGCAGTTGCTAAGCTTTTTCCACTTTATTACTTAGCTTCTTTAGGTAATGATAACAACTAATCAGCCTTACACTTTTTCGTTCATAATGAATGAAATGAACCCCTGGATGAAGAGAAAATCTCCCCTCCCTTTTACTAAACCATGGGGAGCCCCGAGTAGTTTACGGAACAAATTGAGTTGTTGTGACGATACCTTGCTTATTTGGGTGGGAAAAATAGGACTTCTGACTCCAAGCCTACCCAACCCGAAAAATTGAGATTTGGCTGTAGAAGGATCGAATTGTATCCGAAGCACAGGGGATACAAAAAAGTACAATAGTGCCGATTGGGAGCTCTCTCCTTATGATCTAGGTGTAAATGAGAGATTAAGTCACAAGAGGAAGAAAGTTTTACAGCCGCAAAATATATGAGTTCAGATTTTAATGCCAGCCTCAAATTATATGAGTTAAGATATTATGCACATGGTATTTATTGAGAGCCTACATGAAGGCAGTAGCTTCTCTGGTATTGTTAGGAACAGTGATTTACTTGTCTTGTGGATGCTAATGACAGAACTTGGTTGAGAAATGCAGTATTTGCTTGCGTATAAGCCTTTTACTGTGAAGCCTTCACTTCAAAATAAAATGATTTATGTCTCAATAGCTTGACGTTTCCAATTTTAACTTCTGTAGCGAGGTTGGTGATGAGGCAATTTTGAATACTCTATGGGGAAGATATGAGCATGCAGCCAATAAGGTATGTATCTGGGATTCTCTCTCTCTCTCTCCCCTCCCTCCCTTGTGGGTTCTCCGTGCTGTTATCTTTTAGATTAGAAAAACTCAATTGGTTGTGACTTTATTGTTATGCAATTCTGAAAAATTGATGTTGGATTGCCTTTATTTTTAAATTCCCTGACTATCTATTTCCTGCTCAATCACTCTTCCCCCTAAATCATGTTGTATGATAGCTAACTAGAGCCATAGAATGCGAGCCGTTCGTGCACAACCATGAAAATAGTACATTCCTGGGGCAATTTGGAGTATAACCTTGTGTTGGAAATTTTTGGCAGTGCACTGTATCAAAATACACCAAGTAATCCTCATTATAGCACATGGCTGCAAATCTTGACTTCCAACTTAAACTGTAACCTCATTACTTGATTTTGAACATCTTTCCATGTTGACGGGAACAAGTGCATTGCCTATGATTGTAAATAATCTATTTCATAGTTCTGATGCACCAACAGCATACAAGATAAGGTGATCATGAAAAATCATGTTGTGTTGTATGTAGATTCTACATGTGGTGAGAGACGCCATACCTTGTATCCTACAATAAAAAAAAGCAGTCCTCTTAAGTACAGTAGAAAATCAAGATTTCACTCTAGAGCACACTCTAGTTTTTCAAATAAAAGAGGACAAGCATAAATGAGAAGTATTCAAACTTTGCAAATGATACAACAACAACAAATTAAATTTGGGGCCACCTACGTGAATCCTTCTTCGTTGTTATACTCAGTTCGTGATAGATCTACTAAGAGATCTAAAGCAATTAGATACTTACCAACTACAACAAACAAAGTTAATTTTGGTATGCCCCTCCCTCTACTAACTTGCTCTAACGAAATCGTGTCATTCTTATGAATTGGGGCCTATTTATGTTGGCACAAAGCATGTCCCAACCATCAAACTAGTCATCTCCTTAATTTTTTCTCAATTGGCGCCACCTCCACTTGTTAGTGTATAAACTCATTTCTTATCTTACCGACCTCGTGTCCATCTTAGCATCCTCATATCCTCTACATTCCTTGTAAGTTGTTCTTGACCTCTAACAACTTAACACTCAAAATCATAAAGTATAACTGATTTAATCACTCTTCTGCACAACTTGCCTTTTAACATTAGTGAAGTTCTATCACATATACATTTTATCCAACCCACTCTGATGCAATGCATTACATTATCTTCAATCCCTTCTTCCCCGTTAATAATCAAATTTAGATGCTTGAAACGATCTCTTTTTAGAACAATATCATCCTCTATAGTAATTCCATTATTATCCTCATTCATAATACTACTAATTTAAATTGGCTGACAATTAATCATTCCATATACTTCAATTATATTAAGATACAATTCTATTTATGGTAGGACAATTAATTCTATTTCTATGTAAACTCTTAGCTAAATAATGAATATAATTGATAAAGAATTTCTATACATATATTCTAACTCTCCTCCTCAAGTATATAGAATACATATCGCACATCCCCAACTTAGATAGTGATGTATAGAATGGTGTATTAGCATCCGCATGGGACATTATATCAGTAAGTTGGTTTGCACTCTTAATGTATCAACCTCTATACTCTCCCTGAAGAACCAGCAGCAGAGCAGCTCTAGAATAGAACGACTCCAAAACATCTACAGACACATAATTTTTTTTCGTAGGTGATGAAATGGAAGTTAGAATATCCAAGAAAGTCACATTTAAGAGTACAAGGATCAAGCTTATCCCTAAAGTAAGAGTGTACATGAACATAGCACACATAACTAAACACTATAGGAAAAAGATTTAGGACATATAGGATAGAGTAAAATTGTGAGAATGGCTGAGGATCCGTTCTCTTTCCTAGTGGAGAGTACTAGTACTTATTCTGTGAAGTCGACGTCCCTTTTTAATACATTTATCCTGTTGAACCTGGGGTTTTGATGCATATAAGTATTTTTGTTGGAATGTTGATACATAACTAATGGAATGCTTAGAGTATCTCCATTACTTGAGAAAATGATCTTTTCAATATCTCTAGATGAGAAAAGACATAGTTAGTATTGCAAAATTGATAGAAAGGCTAAAAACTGACCCTGGGTCGGACTAGGACTTTCTCGCCAAAAAGTTCAGGCTCACTCAACACAAAGCTAACTCTCTTCTCCAGCTTTAGCTTTTTCTCTCCCAGATAGACTCTGGCGTGACACCTCTTTAAAGGGGTTTGATAGTCAATGATATGAGCAAGCATCCGGTTTATAAAGCAGATAGCAGTCATGACAGCGTTAGTCCAAAAACACTTAAGAACGTGCATAGTTAAACATAATGCTCGGGCTACTTCTAAGATATGTTGATTTTTATGTTCCGCTATGCTATTCTGTTGTGGTGTGTAGGCATATGTTGTATGGTAGAAGATGCTATGTTTTGTGAAAAATTGGGTTAGAGATTGATTTACAAATTCACGATCGTCAGAATGAAACACCCGTACGTGTGTATTAAATTGTGTGGCAATTATTTTTGAAAATTGAGGAATAACACTTATAACATTATTTTTACATTTCAACAAATATACCCAACTCACTCTAGTACATTTATCAATAAAAGAAACAAAGTATTTTATGATTTGACGTAGAGAGAGTATAAAACGGGCCACAAACTTTAGTATAAACATTAGCAAAAGAAAATGAACTTTTATTTAAATTGATTTTAAAAGGTATTTGATGATTTTTAGCGTACATGCATTGTTCACATTGCAAATTAGAAGTAGAAATGTTCTGAAACTTAGGAAATAATCGCTCTTAAGTAAGGAAAAGATGATAATCGCTCTAAGTAAAAAAAAAAGACGGGTGACCTAAACGACAATGCCATAACATGATTTTTCTCCCTAGCTAACGTTTTTCCTGCTACTTGAAAGCCACTACTAGATTCTAATTTCACATCTTTTGTCCCTTTCCAAGTAGTACAGACCTCCCATTTCTCTACCAGTGCCAATCGTCATCTTTGTAAGATTGTATTGAAATACACAATTGGTAGAATAAAATATTTAAAAACAATTAAGATGTTTGATGATTTTGCTAATAGAGAAGATAATTAGAGAGTGTAAGTGCAAATAAAACAGAAATCATAGAGGGTAGGAGAGAGCGAGATATACTCGGCCCCCGAAATTGGCATAGGAGTCCCATTAACAACTTGAACGAATATAATAGATAGAAGATATGAGCGAGTCAAGTAAGGAAGAGTTACTAGTTATATGATCAGTGGCCCCTGAATCAATAATCAAAGTATTAAAGGTAGCACATATAAATGCTGACAAAAAAATACCTTTATTAGGAGATACTCGAGATATATGAGAAGTAGATGGTGGAGATATGTCAGTGGTGGCAATCTGAGCATCTCGATAACTATGTAGTTTCCAATAAACATCAACTATGTTTGTAGTGTTTCTAGTGCTGCGACAGTAAGTGTAAGACCCGATAGAGATGGCTAAAGTAGCTGGCCAATAGTTATTCTTCTGGATGGCTAAAGCGGAAGCCTTAGAGTGAACCTCTGTCCTATAGTAACTTGCCTCTATACTTTACGACGGACTAGTGAATAGACCTCTTTTAGACTTAGGAGAAGCGCTTCTTTTCTCACTACACATGTCATATCATTAGGCATTCAATAGTTGAGTTCAATAAATATGAAGTTTAGTTCGTTGTAGTAATAAGTAAGAGGCCGACCACCTTGAGGCAATTGAAACGACTTCTTCATCAGTTAATATACCTGTAAAGAGTTAAACATGAATATAGCTTCTCTTTACTGCATCTAACACTTCCTTAGTCATTCTACGTTGGACAAAATGCGATATTAGATTGTTGGTCATGAAATTGATGCCAATATTTGACTAAAGCATCTTTAGTCTCCCATTCATCATTTGTGGGATCATTCTATGCACGTGTAGCCTTTCGTCCCGTGATGTAGCCCTTTTTCTTCCGACGCACAATATGTATCTCCAAAAATTTAGACAAACTCGATAATTAGTCTCATCTAATTTAATATGAATTGGAGAAGAAGTATCATGAACAATCATTGGTGAAAGGTTCTTGTTGTCTGAAGTGTTAGTGTCAATTTTTCAGATATCTTCATGGGTTTAAGCAGAAAATAAGAAAAAGCTGTGGCAGAAATTATTTGCCTAAGCTCTAATAGCAAATTGATAAATTAGCTGAAAATTAAATATTGGGTAATTAGCACAAAACGTCCTTACTTATTGTAGTAATTGTGCAAAACGTCCCTATCTTTTAAATTTTAGCATTTTCACTCTCACCTACTAGATTTCTTGTGCAAAAGGTCCTTTCGTCCAAAAAGCATCCGTTAACTCGTAACAAGACAGTCGTCTTTGTATAGTGGCAAATTAGTCTAGTCATATTTTTTCACTTGTATATATATATATATATATATATATGTATGTATGTATAGAGAGAGAGATAATTACATAAAGTTGAAAAAGAAGAAGAAAATGAAGATGATGAAGAAGAAGCAGAAAAGGAAAGTGAAATCGTTTGGATTGGATTCAGATTCTTCTTTATTTGATGCTCTTTATTGGGAAGAAGAAGAAAAATGGGGAAAAGTTGAAAAAGAAGAAGAAAAAAATGGAGTTTGGGTTTTTTTTTGTTCTCTTTTGTAAAAGAAGATGGATATAGAGCAAAATTTGGATTCAGATTCTTCTTTGTTTGATGTTCTTTACTGTGAAGAAGAAGAAGAAAAATGGGGAGAAGTTGAAGAAGAATAAGAAGAAGAAAGTGAAATTATTTTGAACAAAAATAATCATTTTAATGTCAAATCTTTTTCTATTTTTTTGGTGCTGTTAATGGAACAAGATCTGTTATGGGATGATGATGAACTTCAATCTCTTTGTGGCGGAGGAGATTTTTTCAATGGTTTTGACAAAAATGAAGGAATAGTGCTATTTTTTGATTTCCTAGTATGTGTAGTGAGCAAAGACGTTAATAATCAATAATACAATTAGGTGAAGATGTTCACCACAAATTTTAAAATAGGTAGGGCCGTTATGTACATTAAGAAATGAAAAATAGAGACGATTTATACATGTTAATCCAAAAGGTAGGGACGTTATGCACATTTATATACAAAGATAAGGATGTTTTCTACAACGTCAATTACACATCAAAATGAACGATGCACAACATCCATACCTTTTCGGAAAATATCCCTATCTTTGTATATAAATGTGCATAACGTCTCTACTTTTTGGATTAACGTGTATAAATCGTCCATATTTTTCATTTCTTAATGTGCATAACGGCCTTATCTATTTTAAAATTTGTGGTGAACATCTTCATCTAGTTGTATTATTGATTGTCGGCGTCTTGCTCACTACAACATACATACGTAAAATCAAAAAAATAGCACTATTCCTTATTAAATGAATCATCTATGGCTTATTTTTTTGAAAATGAAGGTGGAAATAAATCTGTCGGGATAATTAAGCGCAAGAATGGCGGTCAATCTTTGAAAATCCATAATGGACATTGACTTTCAAGATCCATTCTACAGACTATTTTCGAGCAAGAGACACAAAATTCAATTTCATCAATATTTATATTGTTTGATTAAAAAAGTTTCTTTTTCTTGGCAAAACATAGATTGAAATTCTTCATCATCCCAAAATAGATCTTGTTCCATTAATAGCACCGAAAAAGCAAAAAAAAAAAAAAATAATATGGCATTAAAATGATTATTTTTGTTCCAAATGATTTCACTTACTTCTTCTTATTCAACTTTTCTCTATTTTTCTTCTTCTTCATAATAAAGAGCATCAAACAAAGAAGAATCTGAATCTAATCCAAATGAGTTCACCTTCTTCTTCTTCTTCATCATCATCTTCATCTTCTTCTTCTTCTTCTTTTTCAACTTTCTGTAATTATCTCTCTCTGTAATTATCTCTCTCTCTATATATATATAAGTGAAAAAATATGGCTGGACTAATTTGTCCTTACTATAGAGTACGACTCTAAATCATTGTTTTACGTGAGTTAACGGATACTTTTTGGACGGAAGGACCTTTTGTGCAAGAAACCGAAGAAGTGAGGGTGAAAATGCCAAAATTTAAAAAGTAGGGACGTTTTGCACAATTACTGCAATAGGTAGGGACGTTTTGTGCTAATTACCCTTAAATATTCTATATACTTCAGTCATATTTATACGAGATACAATCTTATTTATGGTAGAACAATTAATTATATTTCTTTGTAAACTCCTAGATAAATAAGGAATATAATTAATAAAAAATTTCTATTCATATATTCTAACTCTACTAAATGAGCATTGCATTTATTATGTTTTAGTTCTACTTAACCTATGACCTTTAGATTTTAAAGCACTCCTTGATAGCGTGTCCGGCGTCATTTCTCACAATATAACTCCTCTTTTATCTCATCGACTAAAACTATGCGCCAATAAATAATATACACCAAAGGACCTCATCTTAAATATATCTTGTAAGCTCGTTCATGACTAGTGCATAAAGTAAACGACTTGAGGCAGAACCGTGATACAAGCCTATCGTGATATGGAATCTTTACTACTACTGCCACTAGATCTCACATTCGTGATTGCTCCATCACACACATTCTTAATAATATTGATGTGCGTAATAGAAATTATTTCTCTCTAGCGCCCACCATTGCACTATCCAAGGCACCCTCTTCTAGATCAATAAAAACCATATGCTTGTCTTCACACAAACTACTTCTTCCTTCACTTGCATGAAAGAACCATAGGGCCAAAATGACGTGGATATCTTGTTCGAAGGGAAAAGAAACTTAATGATAGTAAGAAAATGGTACAGTAGTGGAGAACCAGACGTCATCAATTGCGAAAGTAAGTAAAAGTAAATTAAAAACAAGAAAACGAATAATCTCATCTCCCTGCTGAACATGTAAGGCTTCACCATTGAAGTAACTAGCTTTTTTGGCTCATAACGAAGATAGAAGAACATATCAATTGCGAAAGTAAAAGTAAAGTAAAATCAAGCAAACAAATAATCTCATCTCCCTGCCGAACATGTAATGCTTCACCATGAAGTAACTAGCTTTTTTGGCTCATAATAAAGATAGAAGAACATATCTATCTCACATGAATTGGGTAGTAGATTGACAATCATGAAAGATTCTAGTGCTCTTTTCACTCCAAATGGACCTAGTAACAGCCATCCGGCCACACTACCGCGAACAACCTGCTGAATAACATCATTATCATCTTGAAACATGGGTATGATGCTATACAAGAGATGCTGCCGTGAAAAATAGTGAAATAATTAAACATGAGCATTCCGGGGACACGTCAATAATGATAGAGGAATTAAGAAACATGGACAGAATCTTGACAATTGAAGACGTGAATGCACGTTGCTTTACTATAATCTGTTTTACGCTTTCAAATGCTTTCCTGTACATCTCCCACCAAATATTCCAGCCTTTGCACAAATGGCAATAAGCCATGTTAGCTAGCTAGTTAACTACATGATGCAATAGATGAAATGCCTTTCTTTGTGATTTGCTTCTTGTTTCTGTGTATCTTTGACTACGTAGGATTTTTTATATTTTCTGCTCATTTTCCCCCTTATGTTCAGGCAGAAAAGAGGAAGTTATTCCATATTTTTCTCAAGCATTTTTTGATTGTGTACCGGAATTGGGTACCGGTAAATATGGGCCAACCTCCTCGAGATGCTTCCCACGTTGCCCCCGTGGAGTATTCACAACCCGTTGATGATAAGGTGATCGGATGCTATTTTGGTCACCCTTCTGAAATTATATTGGTCTTGATAGAGGACGTTGCACAAATAACAGCATTGCTTTCTGACAGTAAGTTGATAGTATTGAGTTATAGAGTTGCATACCGCATTTAATGTTACTCGTATCTTGTTCACAATATTTTTCTCTTGCCTCTTTTACTTAAACAATGTTGAGATATTTTGGTTGCTTTGGCTGTTGAAGTCTAGCCTTCATGGATATTTCACAGATAATATACAATCATAACGGTCCTCGTGCATAGGTCTAGGCTATCGAAAAGGTGGAACAGGGTCATAAAGTTTCTAAATATCCCTCTGTTCTATGACTTTGACTTAATTTGTGCTTGTCAGACAGTTTTCATGGGATTGGAACTCCACACCCTTAATGACTCATCCCCATCTATTTGTTTGATTATTTTCTGTATCCTATATTAGGTGTACTTTTCAGTAATATTATCCCAATTCCTATATCTGGTATTGAACCTGAAAATTAAACAATAACTTTGAAATAGTCTAGAAATTAACCAGAAAATTATGTATATGAAGCATGAAAACTCCTAAGGTGGTGTGTCCATGTCCAATATGGGCACTGACACTCCTTGAACACACCAGGACACGCACCCTTTATCTTTTACTATAAATTTGGAATACAAAATTAGAAAAAAAAAAAATAATTATAAAACTATTTCGCAAAAGAATTAACTACTGTGAGTCAATAATTAGACTTCATGTTTAATCTGTTTATACTGAATGCATTTTCGATACATTAATATTTTCTTTTTGTTTCACTAGTTGTCAGCACAATAAATCTTCATTCCTCCTATTGAAATGATTTCACCTTCAAAATTCAAAATCAAATTTAAAAAAGAATTGATTTTATTGAATAGAATAAATTTATTGAAAGAAACACATATAAAGGTATAATTTTAATAGACACGTCTCATGTGTCTGCATACTGCTTTTTAAAAAAGCTATGTGTTAGCATGCCCATGGTGTCCATGTTTCCGGTCCTTATCTGTGCATCGATAGATACTTCGACATCCCTCTGACATATGCCAACTGTATACACATCCCTTCTAATTTCTAAACCTGCTTTTGAGATACTGTCTAATTATACAATTTGACACAGTATAGTCTCATGCTATTAATCTCTGTTCTGATAAGATTACTTGGTTATAGGGACACCCCAAATTAAGTTCATAAAGCCAGGTATCCTTCTAAGGGCCACCTATTGTTTTACATATACAACTCTAATCTTCTTCTCATTACTAAAGCACATGCTGTACTCAAATGACGTGCAAAGGAATTCAAATAGGAATTTTAAATTGCTAATCAAAGAGACAATAATGTTAAGGCACATGCCCTTGATTTTCTTTCGCCATCTTTCATCTCTCTAACATATTTTCATGTGATCCTCCAGCATCTTGTTAATTTTGTTAAACTCATTGGCTGTACTGTGCCTTTTTAAAATGAGTCAAGTAAAGATATGATTCGTGTGATACTAGACTCATTTAGGGTGTGTTCTCTTTGGTGTTTTCAACTCATTTTCCGTTTTGTGTTTTTGAAAATAGTGAAAACACGTTCTCTTTGCCATTTTTGAAAATGCATTTTTCAAAACACCCAAATTTTTTTCAAAGTAAATGGAAAATGATGTTTTCATTGGTATCGTGTTTTATGTACAAAATCTGGCTGTTTTTCAAAATGGTTGAAAATGTGTGTTTTGTTGAGGAGATCCGCGTTTCGAGTCCAACATCCGGCATTTTTTTTTTCCATTTTAGACTAGGCAAAATAATGATAATTTAATCATTTTCCGCATCTTTTTTACAAAACGCGCTCCTTGCCAAAACGGTCAGTACGCGCTAATTTCAAGTTGGAGGTCAGGGGTTCAAGTCCCAGCATGCGCGTCTCCTTTGTAATTGTTTTAAATTAATATAATTGTTTTGAATTCCAAATAAATCTAAATATAATTGTTTTTAATTCCAAACATAATTATTTTTAATTAATAATTATTTGTAATTTCAAATAATTCCAAGTTTTTAATTGTGTTTAAATTGTTTTTAAATATTTTTAATTCCAACAATAATTGTTTTTAAATTTTTTTAATTGTTTTTAATTCCAAAAATAATTGTTTTTAAATGTTTTTAATGAATAATTGTATTTATTTCCAAATAATTCCAAGTTTTTAATTTTTTTAAATGTTATTAAATATTTTAATTCCAACAATAATTGTTTTTAAATATTTTTAATTGTTTTTAATTCCAAAAATAATTGTTTTTAATTGCTTTTAAATGTTTTTAATGAATAATTGTTTTAATTTCCAAATAATTCCAAGTTTGTAATTGTTTTTAATTTCAAGTAAGTCCAAATTTGTAAAAAATTTCAAGAAAACCCGTTTTCGAGCTTTCTCTTTTCAGAAACAATTTTTGAAAATTCCAAAAAGAACGTATTTTCAAAAATCTTAAAACAAACATTCAAAACATAAAACACAAAATGAACACAAAACACAAACGCATAGAGAACACCACCTTAGTTTTTGAAAATTTACCCCTATTTTGGCTTTAGCTGGTCTAACCTTGAAAGTACTGCATTTTTGTTTTGCTTAATCTAGTTGAGTCTCTGAATTGTTTACATTGGGCTTCTGCTTCCGAGTTGGTGATTTCCATTGGTTGCATTTGATATATTTTTTCTATATAATTGCCATCTTATGTTTATGCAATCATAATGCAACTTAACTGCAGACCAAGTGGGTATTTCGACAAGTTTGAGCATGGCAAGCGAATCATGGCTCATCTTGGATGCTTTAACCGTTGTGACTCGGTCCATGCACAACTGCAGAGTAATCAGCTACCGTGGAGGGATTCAAAAGCTTACAGCATTGCTGAAAGGTACAATTACTATGTTCTAATTCTGTCAGTCTTTTTTTTTTTTTTTTTTTTAGTTCTATGTCTAATGTTGCTTCAGTGTTTTTTGTTAAAAGTGGAAGTTCCTGACACTACCATCTGTGGATTACGATCTTTCTGCCTTTTATGTTTATTTCATAGATTAGATTTCATTTCTCTCAGTTTTTCTTTGTTTGGTATGAGTATTGCCACAAGTGTACGTGTGAATGTGCACACGCACTGTCTTGGGTTATAGTAATTCTGCAGTTAGTTATAATTTTCCCCCAATCTATATATGTCATGGCAGTTCACAATAATTAAAAGAGTTCCTGTAGGCAATTTGGTGTTAGGGTTAGCTAATGTGGTTCATACTCACTCCTTTCTCTAATTCACGATTGACCTAGTGGTCTTTGCAGCTTCCATGCAAAACACATCTTTTTGAGCTTGTCAATTTTTTCATTCATATATGTGCAGAAGAGGATTATAATTTGTTGGATTTGTTAAACATCCAGATATTTATGCTGTATATTTTTCTTATTCTTTCACTCAGGTTCTTCATGCATCTCTTTCATATTTAATTTAAGTTTATGACTGTGTTTCTAGAATGCTAAATAGGTTTTGGATGCTGCTCCATCTGTCAAGTCCATTGCTTTGTCCTCACATTTGATACATGTAATGATCACGTTAAGTAGATGTGGGTACATCATATTTAGGTTTACCAAGAAAAATGTTATATGGTTGTTATCCCCAAGTTATGTAGCCATATTTGATTATGGTTCAAATTGATATCCACCGAGGGATGTGTTGTATAACAAACTAGTTTAAAGTTAAAAATAAAATTTGGGTATGTTGAACCTACATGTATGCATACGATCTCTTGCTTGATTTCTACGTAGGAAGTTAATAATTTGGAAAACAATATACGTACGCTGTGTCCTTTATCAATCCATATGTTTGTTATCTCTTCAGCCTAGTATTATTTGTGCAGAAATTGCGACGTGAAGTCTAATAATGCTCTTTGTTTTCTTGTCGTGTCCTTTTCTGATAGTTGTAAACAATCTAATAGGATTCTATGATCGTATGTGTTGCCTTTGTCATGAAATGAATGATAGGATTTTCCAAGATATATTCTCTCCTCTTCACTTTAGACCAGATTGACTTTTATAGCTAAATCACAGCTGGAGCTTTCCCTGGGATTGCTTTAATCACTTTTGATACAATTATTGCTCTCTTTAATTTTTAATTTTTTTGTTTTTATTTGGGAAAATCTTTTGGTACTTGAATCTTGTATATTCTTTCTCTCATTAATATATCGTCTTTTATCAACGAATTCGTGATTGGAGGAAATGAACGTTTTAGCGTAGATGTAGAAAAAGTAGTTCCATCAGTTTCAGAAATTAGCATTTTTGGACTGTAGACGTATTATGAGGAGAAAAGTGATGCTTAGGAAGAAATTGGTGCCATCTAAATATTCTTTGGTGATCTTTATGGTCTTGTAAACCTCATCATGTGGTCTAATATCAACGGGAAGTAGAAATATAAAGATTAAGGAAGAGCAATATGGCTGTTATCTTGATATTCTTTCTATCTATGAAGCACGGACACTCTTCCTAGGGTGGCATGTTGTGTCCGACATTACTACTCCTCGGAAATTTTGAATTACGTGTCTGAGATGCCATGTAGCATGTCCAATTTATTTCTATATATTTCTACATTTTCATACATAGGCGGAGACAAGGATGGACCTTACTGGGCCATGGCCCAGCCCTGTCATGGACCACAAGCTGCAATAATAAATTTTTTTTTTCATGTTCCAGTCTATTTTAAACCACGGTCCAGCCTTGCGTTAAATTGCGTGAATGTGTTAAAAGCAACTGCATTTATCAAAGTGGGCTTGAATTTTTTAATTTGTTGCACCTTCCAGTATTTGGTGTTGAAATATCATTTTATTTTATAGTTTGATTGTAATATTGTTTTATTGTATATGACTTACTTATATGTCGTTTCATTAAGTATGGGATTACAATATAATTGTATATAACACTATTCAAAAGATTTAAATATTTTGTGCATCAACTACATAATATAGTTTTAGATAAAATAGATATAGATTCTATTATAGAACAATTTTTGTGCATCGACTACGTAACAATTTTTGTTGAGAGACCTTGTAAATAAAATATATATAGATTCTATTATCGAAGAATCGCAGTAGTAAAATATCGCATGTTTAACATGTTTTCATACATGTCCTATATATTTTTATGTTTTTAAATTTCTTACACGCAAGGCGCATGTCCTCAACACGTCACGGACACCATAAAATTGACTTTCTGAATTTTGGATTATAAAATTAGGAAAAACTTTAGTTATGATATTATGTGTAGAAGTGTGCAAAATAATAATTTTAAAAATTACAATGTTACAATTATATGGGCATAAAAGAATATCAATTGGCTCCTATAATTATCCTCCTACAATCAGCTGCTCCTGTAATCACAGCAATACAAATATACAGTTAGCTCCTAAATAATGCTAACTATTTTCCACACCCTCTCAATTTATGCATTTGAAACTCATGTGTGAGAAATTGTGAATTCGCACAGTGGGAGGGATGTGAAATGTTACGTGGATTGGATGGATTTAAAAGCCATCAAATTGGAGTATGAGATCTGTCTGCTTGGATTGTATTTAAAATCTCCATTTCACATTGGTCACGATTCAACTTAAAAAGAATTTGGGCTATGTACTTGCAATCCATCGGCTTCAATTCCATCCACATATACGGACCATAAGGGAATTCTTATCGTTGATCAATATGAGAAGTAATTTTGATTGTACTGTTATTTTCTTTCTTATTTCTTATGTATGTTGCTCTGTTGTGTTTGTTCCTTTTCCAGAGAGCATTTTATCCTTGAATTATTACCTGCTTAATGCATGACTCATGAGCTGCTATTTATTTCAGCTGCTGTTGTCCAACTTAAGACAATTACCAGTGCTCTTTCAGCAGATGAAAGTTTGTCAGATACTATGGTGGAGAAAACTGGAATTTTGCAAAAGATTCTTGTTCATGTGGTGTCCGTTATATGTAATTATATTGATTTGAGCTCATACCTGGAAGAAAAGGTTCCATTTAATAGCAGCAATATGGAATTGTTTGTAGCAAGTAGTGAAACATCAAGTGAACCTTCGACTACTGTGGAATCTCCTGTTTCTGAAACAATGTTATTGTGGCATCAGACATCAGTTGTTTCAGTTATGGAAGCTGGTGGTCTTAATTGGTTAGTAGGTAAGGTATGCAGTTTTAGCTTTTGTTTGTGTATTAATCTGTCCTGTGAACTAAAATTAATACAAGTTGGAGCTGAACTATATATATGATAATATGGAGAGATGTGTGATTACTTGCCTGCTGATGGGATTCTTGTTCTGAGTTTTGAAGTTCTTTGTAGCATGATACTGTGTGATGTAAGCAATTCTTATTCTCCGAATTTCGGAGATACTTGCCCCTCATGGGTATTTGGGTTCGTTATAGTTGTCCTGTCTATTCGTTTTGTTGGGATTATTGCATGAAAAAGGAACAACCTAGATGCCATCCTATATTCTGTTACTCACTTTCAAGAATGAGTAAAATCGTCTGAATGTGTTTCATTGTCTAGATATTTAATGCTTATAAATTGAAGAGATTGATCTTCCCTATGATCTTTAAGGGGTTCTTGTTTAAGCACTCTTCACATTCTTGCTGCTTGTTGGAGAAAATGTTTCTTTAATATCTTCTAAAGTTGATTATGCGTTTCAAGATTTATAAATTAATCACTTTTATTAATAAGGAAAAAGTTATTCTCCTATTTCTAGCTTATGTGGTTTACTTGTTGATAAACCATCATGGCTTTGTTGGTAGCTTGTCCACCTTGACATGGTATTTCTATCTTCAATTAGTTTTATCATGGGGTTTAGTTCATCCTTGGAAGCCCACACAACCCCCAACAAGAAAAAGCGAAGACCTTGAAATCGAGGATGAGGCTTTTAATTCTTTGCACTTATGTAGCTTTCATTAGTTTTCTTATGAAGCATAAATTTGTATGACTATACATGCATCTGCCGAAGTTGTGGGATGTAAAAATACACCGGTAGGGGAGCGTTCCACCTTAGAGAGAAGCCCCATGTGAGCAGTGTTGGACGAAGCGGAAGCGAGAATGTCGACTTGAGTAATGCAAACATTGGTGAGAATCCAATGCCCCGAAAACATAAGGGTTCCCCCACAGGCATAGTTGAATTCATTGTTACTTGGTAAGAAATACCAATTTTGCGGGCAATTTGAAATCCATGCTAGCCTAGAATTCCTTGTTTTGGTGCAGAATCTACTATTTGTTAAATCAAACTCCTTAATAAACGTTAAGGACCATACTTTCTACATTTTACTCTAACAATTGTTTAAATTGGTCTTTTTGAAATGTAAAATGTTAGAGAACTGTACTTAATTAGAATAAGTTCTGAACACAATGCGGTGTTTGGTGTTTTCCTCCATTGATGCTGTGCCAAGGGCCCCATAAGTTTTAAATTAGTTATATATTTCGGTTTAGCTAATATTACTACATATTAGAGTGTGAAACTATTGTCAAAATACATAAAATTGCGTGAAATATTTTTGAAGCAAAAATAGTTTTATGCCAAAAGCTTCTTTCACTGTGCCCATCTTGCGTAATTTTTAGGTCACAATGGATGCACTCTAAATCCTCTACACATCTTCTGTGAGTTTCTCTCATATCATTTGCAGAGTAGTAATAATAATAATTTTGTTTCAGAGCTATTGCGTGTGATGAGGAGGTTGAATATGAAAGAACAGTGGACAGATATGTCCCTTCAATATTTGACTCTGAGAGCTCTTCGATCTGCTTTGGCTGATAATCCTCGTGGCCAAAATCATTTTCGAAGTATTGGGGGCTTGGAAGTAATGTTGGATGGATTGGGAGTACCATCAATCAATACTTTGAGATCCAAGGACTCATCAAGCTTTGATGCAGAAAGGTAAATGTTATTGAATTCTTTGGGTTCTTCATTATGATTATTATTGAACCTAGAGCTTATTAAACAAACGTGAACCCACAATAACTGATGCAAGAGAAAAAAAAATCAGACCTCTTCCATGGACATCAAGCTCAGAGACTAGTTATTGAAGTAAAGAAAATGCTATGCACAGTTTAATCGACACAACCAGATTAATGCTGAATGTTCCCTATTTTGTTGTTATATTGCTTGATGTTTGTCCAGATACGTCCAAATTTGATATTGGCTTGGTTTTACTTAATACATACACAATTGCACAATTTAGTATATCCATCCTCAATGTATTTGTTCTCATGGTATTAAAACATAATTTATTCATTAGGATGGATTTATTATCTTTTGGGGGTGAGTTGAAAGGCACGTCTTTTTTTATTTATTTTTATTTTATTATTATAAAACAATCACAAGGCAGTAACTTTATTGAAAGCAAATAAAAGGTACAACTTAGAGTGGGGCAAACCCTGACCTCCACAAACGACAAAAACTTTGACGGACTCCAAGGGACTACCTATGTCCTAACAAACACATTAGGTATCCTCTTCCTTTCTGTTTTCATCGTAACTGAGGCAAATCAAACTTGAATACAAGGACCCCGCAAGTTATGGGTACGCTCTAGACCAATTACTGTAGCACGTAATTCACAAGGGAGAAAAGTTTGAGGGTATTTAGAGGAGTGGCCCAAAGATGCTATAAAGTCAGCCACTTAGTTGCCTTTACAAAAGTATGGAATTTTCTGAGCTCCAGTGAGAAATGCAGAATTAGTGTGGACGAGACGAGCTTATCATCCAGCAAGAATTGTGTTACAAAGTCTTGGAGAGGTATCAATTGTAGATATCTGGGGCTGTTATGAAGGAGAAATCAGAAAATGAGAAGAAACGGGGGATGTAGTGATGAAAGTGGAGAGAGGAAAAAGAGAGAAAAACTAGGTAAAACATCTAGGGCATCAAAGAGAGAAGAGGCATTATTTCAATAATACTTCCTTACACTGCCTCAAACAAGCTCCAGGTGACATTTAAAGTGTGACAAAACATGGGGTCCAATAGTCTTTGTGGCTAAGTGACTCACAGGACTTTCAGCTTTCCTTGCATGAACCTAAACCTGCCTAGACTGTAGTCAAAATGACAAATTACAGAATACCCTACCTAAGATATTTAGAATGACAGGCAGTCCCAATACTTTATAATTTATCTGATAATTAAACGATAGCACAATTTTTCAAATGACTAAACAGAATTCGGAAAATGGCTGCCCATGAAACGAAGCAACTTCCCGAAGTTGATTTTTCTCAACTTTCCTTTCTCAAGCTAATGAACTGCGACATTTATCTGTTTGTGTTGTTTATATTTGTTTCTTAAATTGCTTCTAATTAATGCCTTATCTTACTACAGAAACAAAAATCCTTTGAAGGGTATTTTTCATCTCCATGTTCTCTCATTGGAGGTTCTCAGGGAGGCTGTGTATCCTTTTAGCAGCTATTTTTGCATATTTGGCTCACATAAAGTGGCAAGAAAGTACCACAACAACATTCATGCGCTAGTATGTATAAAACATTAGGCCACGAATCCATCGATTTTACCCAACAAAAGCACCCAAATATATTGTTCGGCTAGCCGACCTACAGTTTTTGATTTGGTCTGCTGGTAAGATTTGAGTGTTCCAGAACTTGAAATTTCTACAGTTTCAAATTGGATGCCTTGATGACCTTTTAGAGACATCCCAGTAGCAATCTCTCTCTCCTAAAATTAGTTAAAATTCGATTTTCTCCCTAAATTATTGTTATCATGAGAAATCCTACTTATGTAATTCTTACACAATAAAAGTTAGAATGCATGTCACTTGGAAGTTAAAATTTCAACAGTTCTCTGCAAATCATTTTATCATGATAAATCCTACTCTGGCCATTTTTACACGATTAAAGTTAGAACACGTATCACTTGTGTCACACATTAATGGACAAAATAGCTAAGAATTCAAAATAAACAGTTTTTGACCCCTACCTAAATAATTGTGAAAAATTAAACCCCAACATAAATGTTTAGATGTGGGGAATACCATTTCTTAGGCTACGTTTGGATAACCTGAAAATGATTTCTGATACCCTTAACTAGTTTATAGCTTTGGAAATTTGAACAACTTGCAGTTTCTCTCTGAGAATGGAAGAGTACATAAATTTGCAAATAGCTTTTGTTCGCTTGCGTTCATGCTACAAGAGTATGAGCATCCAAGAAATTACTTACCTGTGGAAGATGATGTGAATGTTTTCGACATAAAAGAAACTAGTGCTTCTGAAGTTCTTGAGACAGGGCTCTCTCCTCCATTTCTAGCCAATCCGTCTTATTTACAACTTTGGAATGATTATGTTGCCAAGTTAAGTTCTGTCCTTTGTCATTTCCTCATTTCGGCAGATGAAACCAGATTGCACTCTGTACAACCAACAGCCCCCAGAAGTACCATGTTAGTTTCAGCAGTTTATGCAGAGCTTTCTGTGAAGTGGTTCACAAGGGTGCTCCTTACAGTTTTTCCATGCATCAAGGCTTGTTCGAATCAAAGCGAGATGCCTAGCCACTTAAGGTGGACAAGTATATTCACCTCTCACTTTCCTCTTTCCCATCTTTTTTCAAGTATAAGATGATTGCTTTTCTTTTTTCCAGTAGTAGTTTTAGTTTATTTTATCATTCTTTTTCTTTTTGTTTCACTATTTCAGTTTTTAACCTGTCATGCAACTTTTGCAGGATGCTTTCCTACACGCTGCAGCATTATGTTATCTTCGCATTTAGGAAAGTTCTTGATTCATCTCCATCATTACTTGATGTCTTCCGTGTGGAGGGGGTATGGGACTTCATCTTCTCAGAGAGTTTTTTCTATTTTGGTCCAGCTCCTTCGGAATTTTCTGGAGAGAATTCCCCATGCTATGAGGTTCCTGTAGTGAGTAATGAAATGTACTGGGGTTCAAGTTCAAGTTCAAGTGTTGTTCGAGTAAATACGAATGAATTTGAAGTTTTCCAAGTTGAAGTGATTTCATTTATGGAATTTGCAGCAACTTTAAATGGCAGTTCCCATAACTTGGTTGGTCCTTCCTTTTCCTTTTGCGTTGCTTGTGAAGACATATTTTCTCCGTTGCTAAACTTTCTTTAATATTTTCTAATGACTTCATAAAATTCATGTCTGAACCATCACCATTAGAGCTGTGTATTGCTTGATTTTGATGTTAATAAAATTCATTGAACCACTAATTTGGTGCTACTTGTACATCTGAGCTGTGTTTAGTTTTCCTTTGAGGTGTTTGTTGGTTGATCAAATTTTCATGGTAATAGCTTTGCCATGTTGCCTTGTTTGATAATTTCACTATCTGAAGCATTTTAAGGTATTATGTAAGTGTATGAATAGCTTCAGATATATTAATGTTGGTACGCCTCAAAATTTCCCTAGAGACGACAATTTTCAAGAGTGACTGTGGATATGCTTTTGTATTGTAGTATCAAGGTTAACTGGTCTTAGGGATGCTGGATTAAAGTTTTAATTGCAAGATCTGCCACTTTATTCTTGTTGGATGGCCTCATCGGTTTTTTTGTTGTTTGACTCTGCTTGATTTGCTACGTGCAAGAAGCAAAACATTATTTTTCCTTAATCTAGGATTTTTGTAATTATCTTTTGATTATACGCATGTTTATCAGTTGGTGGAACCTTTCTCCTCCCTCTTCATACAGAAAAGTAGGGACTTTATTATTTTAAACTTCAGGGATTTTGGTTTTACTGTGATTGCTATTGGTTGCTCCTCTGGTGCTTCTTCATATGTTTTATTTTAGCATTTGCAGCTTCTTCTTTGCCATTTTTCCTGGTTGCTTATTGGATATTCTTATGTCATGGCAGCCTGAATGTACTGTTTTGGTGGATGCCCTCGAACAATCTGCCTGTAATCCCGACATTGCTTGTCTTCTTGCAAAAAGTCTGCTTCGAATAATGCAGCTTTCACCGGAGAAAACTGTTTCTTCATTCAAGACACTCGGTGCAATTCCTCGGATGCTCAAAGTTGCCTGCATTCAGGTACACGAGTCTAGAAGGCCTGGAAGTGCAAGCCCTCATGGGGAAACTGCTAACAGAGAAATGGTTTTTTGTCGAAGCCACGAAATGCCTTGTTCTCCTGAGGTGACTCAGAATTGGTCCAAATGCATGGAAACATTAATGGATCTTTTTGCAGAATACTTCTCCGTCTCAGAAGATGCAAAAGTTTCTATTTTGCATAGTCTCACCAGCATTGATTGTATGTTTGACTTGTTCTGGGAAGAAGGTTTAAGAAATCACATGCTTAAATATATTCTTGATCTTATGAAGGTATGCTGTTGCTATGTTTGATGTTTTTTTCCAACTATTTTATCATTCTTTGAACAAGCACCATTGTCTCTGTACACGTTTAAATCTTTATAGCCATTGTTTGCAGATTGTTCCATTTTCTGAGGTGGACCGGAAAGCAAAGTTATATTTATGTTCCAAATACTTGGAGACATTCGCTCATTTGAAGGAACGAGATAAGAATTTCACAGATTTATCAATTGATTTATTGGTTGGGATGAGAGAGTTGCTCTTAACAGATCAAGTGGTATTTTTATAAGCCTTTCAAATTTTCTTTTCTGCACGTTGATGTGAATTTCTTTATGACATATGTCCTGTAAATGCAATTTGACTTGTATAATTGCTACTTGATGCCAGCACTATCAAGCTTTATTCCTTGAGGGTGAATGTTTCTTGCATGTCGTGTCTCTATTGAATGGGAACCTTGATGCAGAGCATGGAGAGAAGTTAGTCCTAAATGTCATTCAAACACTAACTTACCTGCTTTCAAGGAATGATGTCTCAAAGGTACCCTTTGTCCCCCTTGTGACCATGGCAGTTTGTAGAACTTGAAATTCTGCTTGATGCAAATAAATGTTTTGAAGCATATGAAATGGATATTGCCAATCCAAGTGCTTTTTATCTATCCTGATGATGGAGCACTAGAAACCATGATTCAGCCACAGGCCTTTTTTTGTCTTTTGAATTATTCTAGAATTTTTTCTCAGATTCCATTTCCCATTCGCAGATATAAGTGCAGGTTTGGCTATCATTTATGTATATATGATTTCAATGAACTGGTCAATCTTGTGACATGTGAGATGATTATGAATCTTTTGTGAAGAACAATGTCCAAGTCAAACTAGATTCCCTTACTGAAACATTTATGAGCTTATCACTAGCATTTTATAGCATCAAGTTATCCACATTTTGAAAATTGAAGTCGCTGAACTCATTTCTATAGTTTCTTTTGTACCAATTGAGAGTCATCTAATACTTGTATTGATTAAATCTTTGCGAACAGAAGATACCAGATAGATGACTAAAGAATGTTTGCAAGGTGCCTAATTTATCCTTTTATTCATGCTAGTCCTTAGTTATCTTGGTCAATTTGCTGGCACTTCTGGATGAAATGAGCAGTAATTTCTGTCCTGCCTCTGAAAGGTTATTGTAGACTAGAAATATATTCTGGTTCTAAATCTTAGGTGAGGCTAATAAGCATAAATGAAAAATTTTCAATGTTTTGCTGCTGATCTTTAAAATGTAATCTCTCCATGCTATTCTCATAATTCTTGGTGATAATGATATTTGTTGTTGAGTTTCACTTTTCAAAGTAAAAAGATTATGTGCATGAATAGACACAAATTCAATTATTCACTTGTGCGGAAAATTACAATCTTTATAGGACACAGATCCCAAAGAATAGGACACAAAGTTTACATGGAAAGTACCCCTAGAATATTCTAGCCTACTCATTAGAAAAAATATTAAAAAAAAAAAAAAAGCAAATTACAAAGGATGGGAATCTGTTAAATACTTTTATGCAATCTTAGAATGAAGTCAACCGGGATCTGCCACCAAGGAACCTGTAACCAAATTCAAAGGATCTGCCAACAGTCGCACCCAAGCTTGTGAATAGATTTATCTACTCACCGTGTAGGCTACATCTTGACTTGGATAGGTAAATAAGATTTCTAACTAACTTACGATATCTCCCCATCTACTGTCGTTTCATTTAGCCTCCACTAGCTTGTGATTTTAATCCATTGGCGAATCAACAACTTGCATTGAAGCATCCATGTTTCTTATGTCAATACCAATGATTTGTGTCAGTGCATTGGCGAGGTAAAATGTTTGTGCATGTGTGATGTCAAGAGGTAGAGCAGAATTACGGTCTCCTCTTTTTCAATGGATTTGTATGAGGTACTGTGGTGTAGATCGATCCTTATACTGCACAACCCTTTAACTATACTAGCTTTTGTGGAGAAACCTTTTGAGGGTTTTGAGGTAGAGGCCAAATGCAAGCAGCTCTCAATATGTGCCTAGGTTTCTATTGCAAAGTGACTTTGGTCGGAGAGGTTCTAGATTTTTTGTTAATCATTTTACAAAAAACAACTTCCAGTTGTTAGTGCTTTATTGCATCCATGTGGTCCAAACATCAGTATCTGTTGAGTTCACAACCTTTAGCATGGATAGATGCTCTCTTGCATTCCAATTATGATCATTTTTATTTTTATTTTTCTTGTTTGACGACACCTTTTCCTCTCAAATCATATAAATATGCACATGCATAAACATCATTGGATACTCTTGAACAAGCATGGTTTTTTGGACTCCTCACAATTCTATTGTCTCCTATAAACTGGTAATCGGTTGGAAAAACATTGTCTCTGTTGCCATCTATGCTTGTGTATCCCATATTGCATTATATGTGATGTACCATGAGGGAGTGTGGTAGATCAGTGGATGAAGCGAATTTGTTGTTGATCTCGTCTTCTATGAATCCATATTGCATTATATGTGATGTACCATGAGGGTGTGGTATATCATTGGATGAAGAGAACTGTGCTAGTAGGCCCATAGATATTTTTAATTCTTGCTCCTCCATTAATTCGCTCATTGAATTCTATAGGTTGCTTTTAGAGCTCTTGTTGGCAAGGGTTATCAAACTTTGCAGAGACTGCTATTGGATTTCTGTCAGTGGCAACCAAGCGAATCACTTTTGAATGCACTGCTTGATATGCTGGTTGATGGAAAATTTGATCCAAAAGCAAGCTCTGTTATAAAGGTAAGTTTCTAGCATGAGATATATTTAAACTAAAGATTGACGAATCAAATGCTTTTCCCCCTGGAAAATGCTTCGGAACCCTCTTTTGTGGTCTGCACTGGGCTCCTCTTTAACGAAAAGGGAAAACAACAGGGGAAAATCTACAATCAGCTATGCATTTCATATTTGATTTGTTTCTCAATGACTCAATATGTCTGTGTAGATATGCTTCTTACATAGTTTTGGTTCTTTCCATTCAGAATGAAGATGTGATCTTGCTTTATCTCAGTGTTCTGCAAAAGGTTGGTTTCTTTTGGTCCTAGATCAGTTAGAAGGTGATTTTTTCTGTTTCTCGAAATAACGTCTAAAATCACTCTGAATAATTAACCTTGTCATTTGATAATTGGGCAGAGCAGTGACTCATTGCGGCATCATGGGCTAAATGTCTTTCTTCAGCTACTAAAAGACTCGCTATCAAATCAAGCCTCATGTGTTAGAGCAGGAATGCTTAACATTCTGCTTGATTGGTTTTCACTAGAAAATAATGAAAGTATGGTCTTGAAAATTGCCCAGTTGATTCAGGTAATTGGTGGACATAGCATATCCGGAAAGGATATTCGCAAAATATTTGCTCTACTTCGCAGTGAGAAAATTGGGTCTCAGCAGCAGCATTTCTCATTACTGTTAACCAGCATGTTAGCAATGCTAAACGAGAAAGGACCAACGGCCTTCTTTGATCTCAATGGGATTGATTCTGTAAGTTCAATGACGTCCTCCATGAAAATGACAAATGAATGCTTGCTAACCCCCTTTCTGCTCTTTTCTTTTTCTCAAACTTTCTATAAATCTTGAGATATGTTCATTCAAGGCGTAATGCTTGTTGACCTAAAGTTTCTACAGTGTGGAGAAACTTGACCACAGCAATGTATTGCATTGATAACTATGTAAGAATACCGTTATGATGTTCCATAATAATTGCGCAAGTATACTAGAATTCTTCTATTTTTCTTTTCCAGAGGAAAATTATGCCCACACGAACCCTCCCATAAAGCCTTCTTTGATTGAAGTTGCATTACAAATGGTTTCACTCTTTTATTTTATAAACTATATAAGTTCCAAAATTTCTTTAGAATTTATTACTATATAATTTAATAAAGCCTCTATGCCATCTTAGAGCTTTGTTGATGCAACTAAATTTTCTTCATTGTGGGCATGTCTCCTTCAGCTCCTAATTCCTAGGCATACAACCTAGTGAAAACTACTGACAAAGATCTTCTAACTCAGACCCAGCTGTATTCTCTTTGTAATTGAAGTCCGTTAATTTGTGTTGAACCACCTAGTGAGCGAATTTTGGCCTTTTGGTTTTCACAACGTTAAATCTATTTTGCAATCTTCCCACATATCCAAATGTATGACCAAAGCTCTCCTAAGATGGACCATTTCCTATTAAGGCATGTAATACCATATTAACTTGCAACAATTGTAAGATTGTAACCCTTCAGTGGATCTTACCACCTGACCTATCTCACATGAAACTTCATTTTGGTAAAGATACACCATGGACTCCATTATGATTGAAATTTTCATGATCTGAAAAGGGACTTTGGCAATTTTGATAAAAGTCTAGTCGTAGTATTCAGAAAATAGATATATGATTTTATTTGGAATAAAAAATTAACTAACTGGATAATACGTTATCATTATACTGAGTTACGTCCTCCAAATTTCACTAGAAAACTTAAAATCCTGAGACTTTCATCCTTCATATAGAACAATTTCTCAACCTTTATTACTGTAATTTTACCCTTGAAATAGAAACTCAAGTACTAGTGTTCCATTAAATGATTTCCGATGATGAAATAGTTTTCCAGTTTATTTCCGCCGTTGTTATTGTTCTCATTTTAGTTTTCATATAGTGACAGGTTATAGCATTTTTGGAGTATTATTTTTATTTATTTTGCAAATCTCAATTGTCAAAGCAGATAAATTTGCAAAAGGTGTTTTTCAATTGATATAATAGGCATTTATCATTGTCCCTACACGTCTCTCAGATATCTGTGTTATTGAATGAAGAAAGTTAATATCTGTTAACAAATTGGTTTTATGAGGTTTACGGATGTTGCTGTAGAATATGCTTTCCCAAAATTACCCTCCATATGTTGTATTATTACTGTGAATGTCATCCAACAATAAAACAATGTTAGATCTAAGCCAATATATGGGAGTTACATAGAAAAATACATTTACTTCTATGACAATCCATAAAGGAGATGGGTTTTTTCTGATGTTTTGGAGGTTTCTTGTGCATCTGCATGGCATATTTATGGATTGCCTAAAGTGGATGTTTCCTGTCCTTCACTTTTATATTTTTCCTTCTTAATAAATTCTTCTAGGACACCTATATTTTATGTTACTGAAAATTCTTATTCGTGGCCATATTGACCAAACGTTGAAAAAACTGCGTGCTGGGAGGTTTTGAAAAATATTAACAGTATTCATGATCTTGGAAAAACCAGAAAGCTATAGGACCCAGATGTCGAAAACCCATCAAATAATGTTGGCCACTTAGGAGGGGGTGTGCAAATGGAAGATTTGGGACAGTAGCTAAAGCAAATGTGGTGGCTTCGAAAATGAGCTTAAATTGTATTAGCTTGATATCATTTCTTTATTGGGGGATCATTGAAGAAATGGACTGTGAAGTGGTTTTAGTTCAAGTTTCTTTTGGCTTGAGAGTGTTAGTAATAAAAAATGTCCATTTTGAGAATCACAACTCGTTAAAAAATTACAACAGCGGCAAATAAACTAAGGCTTGTTTTCAATAAATTTGGTGTCAACTTCAATACTCTTTTTTGCACCACATCTTATGAAATGAATCCTTATGCACACTGGAGGAGTACTAAGATCATTTAAATGAAAAGGTAGATTTTAATGTTAGCATTTTCTCCTTTTGTTTCCTTGATGTCTAACCTATGGCTTTCAAAGGATTCTTAAACACTTCATTTGATATGCAGCAAGCATAAATATACATCTCTTGAAGAATTCTTACTGTGTATTTCATCAATTACTAAGACTCTGTTCCTCATTATATTCCTAGTCATATAAAAATGTGTTATGTTTGCCTCATCCAATCATAGTCTATGACTTGATTATGCACGTGCTTGGGTGTGCTTGTTGTGGCTCAAAATAAAAAAATTATGGGTCCCACGCAATACTTGTGGCTCCTACTTTATCTACTTATTAAAAAGCAGCTTTTAAGCATGACCAAGCAAGCACTATATGTATTGTTAACATATACACAGATTTATATTTTACTGTATTCTAGCTGTCTTGTAATATGTAATTCAAGTAGAAAAGAAAGGAGGGTAACAGAAAGAATTTTCCAATTTAAGTATTATATCAACCAGCTCCTGAAGCTATTGTGTCCTATTTCTTACCTATACAAGGATTTTACTATGTGAATTTGATTTTTTCCCGAAAAAGTGAAATGTTAGCGATTGATTTATCCTGCTTTTGTAATTGATTCTCAATTTCCTGTGCTTGCAGGGCATTGTAATCAGAACACCAATCCAGTGGCCCCTAAACAAGGGATTTTCATTTACTTGTTGGCTCAGGGTGGAAAGTTTTCCTAGAAATGGAGCAATGGGGCTCTTCGCTTTCCTTACAGAAAATGGACGAGGGTGCTATGCTTTCCTTTTGAGGGACAAGTTAATTTATGAGGTAAGATTAGGTTCTACAATGTGTCTTTTCACATTTATTGTACATATGCTCATGAATGTCAGTTTATGACAACGTGTATCTGGTTAAAATTCAGCAGAGTTTGATTTTTACTTTGTAAATCCACCTACCATTCATGTGATGTAGCTCATGATATGTGCTGATGTTTCATATAATTGATGGACCTGTTTGTCTGATTTGCAGTCAGTTAATCAGAAACGTCAATGTGTCTCACTCAATGTCAACATTGTCAGAAAGAAATGGCATTTCTTGTGTTTAACCCATTCAATAGGTAGAGCATTTTCAGGAGGAAGCCAACTGAGATGTTATTTGGATGGTGTTCTTGTATCCTCAGAAAAGTGCAGGTAATATGTCAATTTACAATATGTTGGAATGGGAAAAATTCAAAACTGCCCTTCTTTGAAATAACATATGTCCTGTAATTGATAATTTGATTCAGATATGCAAAAGTTAATGATCCTTTCACTAGTTGTACGATTGGCACAAAAATCACCCTGCCTTTGTACGAGGAAGAGAATGTTATGCATCCTGTCAAAGATTCTTCTCCATTTTTCGGTCAGATTGGCCCCATTTACTTGTTCAATGATGCCATCATTTCTGAAGAAGTGCAGGGCATCTATTCTTTAGGCCCAAGCTATATGTATTCCTTCCTTGATAATGAAATTGCAGTTCATCTGGATAGTTTTTTGTCTCGTGGAGTTGTTGATGCTATAGATGGTCTCGCGCTGAAAATTATTTTTGGACTTAATGCACAGGTTTTTCTCTATTCTTTTAAGAAATATTTCAGTTTACTGGATAACTAGTGTTTTATGTGACCAAAAAAACAAGTATTTTCTTTGCCAGGCAAGTAACGGTAGTATATTGTTTAATGTCTCACCGCTGCTGGATCATGCTCTGGATAAGAATGTATTTGAAGCAACTGTATTGGTTGGTACACAGCTATGTTCTCGACGGCTTCTGCAACAAATTATATATTGTGTTGGGGGTGTATCTGTGTTTTTCCCTCTTTTCACTCATTCTGATATGGGTGAAAAAGATGAAAGTGATCAAGTTGGACAGACATTGCTCACGCCTATTACAAAGGAACATTTAACTGCAGAAATTATTGAGCTTATAGCATCTGTTCTAGATGAGAATTTAGCCAATCAACAACAGATGCTTCTGCTTTCAGGGTTTTCGATACTGGGATTTTTGCTGCAATCGTTTCCACCCAAGCAACTAAATTTGGAAACTCTTTCAGCACTAAAACATTTGTTTAATGTTGTTGCAAATTGTGGTATGCTAAGCCTTATCCTGATTATTTTGTTTATGGCAAGTGTTTGCTAACCTTTTTGCAATGTCTAATTTCAGTTATTTTCCTCCAGGCTTGTCTGAGCTGCTGGTGAAAGATGCTATTTCTAATATCTTTCTTAACCCTATTATCTGGGTCAACACAGTTTATCGAGTGCAACGTGAATTGTATATGTTTCTTATCCAGCAATTTGATAATGATCCGAGGTTGCTAAAAGATCTGTGTAGGCTTCCTCGTGTTCTTGATATTATTCGACAGTTTTACTGGGACACTGCAAAATCCTATCCTGCTTTCAGAAGCAAGCCAACTCTATACACCGCAACAGACCAAAATACTGGAGAAAGGCTTAACGACGAAGAAATGCATAAAATTCGTCTACTTTTACTAAGTCTTGGTGAAATGAGTCTCAGGTAAAAAGTGTGCAAACCTTATTATCTGTTGCATGTTTTCTTCATGGCTTTCCTATTCTGCTGTTTAATTCTAGTGACTGATATCACACTTTTATATTGGGTAATTTTTGGAAAAACCAGAAACTTTAGGTGCTTATTTTAATTTTAATGCGACCTTCCAGTTTCTTCAATATGAGAATTACTTGAATGAGCATTCCAATGTGTAAAATTAGCAAAATGCCTCTAAAATTAAGAGAAGAAATAAAAGGCCACTCACAGCCACATATTCTAAAAGGATACAATTACCAAAATGCCACAAAATAAAATAAAATCTTTGCCTTCTTCCCCTCTCACCTAACCACCACCCATCTCTTGCAACCGCCAGCAGAAGCCATTTATCCACATCCTGTGGCATCTCCAGCCTCCACTGACATCTGTTAGCCTCCGATCCTCCACTCCGTCATCCCCAAACGGCAGACTACTGTTGCACAGACATCCATGGCTAAGGCTATCACCGGCAGCTACACCTCATTACATTACCCATCGCTCACAAAATGGCAGCCTCTGTTATTCTACAGTTGCATGCCTTTGGCCCCGGTATCAACCTGTCAACCTTTGAACTGGAAATGGAGGTGATTCTCAGTTCTGCACATTCCTGATTATGTTCAGCCAATCAGTTAATGAACCACTTGATCTAAAAACTATTAGAGAGGGCCACATGTATATAATTTAAATCTTGTTTTCAACACGCCCCCTCACATGTAAGCGATGTTCATTTTTTCCCCATCAAAGCTTGACATGTTGACAATTTCATTAAATGGGTTGCGGCTAGACTTGAACACCAGACCTTTGCTTGCTTTGATAACAATCATACTTGTTGAACCACGTGATCTAAAAAATTTTAAATTTGTTAGAGAAGGCCACATAAACCTTGTCTTCAATAGTTAAATTTAAAGGCATCAGATATCTCTATTTACAATCAGATTTTGTGTACCCTAACCAGTTTCAAAGCTTGCATGCACTGGCGGATCCAACGTGGGGGCAGTGGGGTCAGCTGCCCCCACTGGCCAAGTTCAAATTTTATTATTTTTTAAAGTTATGTTGAATTTTACTTTTTTGCCCCCTTCCCTCCATTTTAAAATGTATATCTCTGTCTCTCACTGACTCTACTATACAATATATACAAAATCTATGCATTCTTCCAACACGTGAAAAATTAGGGGAAAATGGCAAATAGAAATTGATGAAATTTGAAAGTAAAAATTAAGTCAAACATTTACCAAGTATCAAGGTTTATGATTTATGAAGTTTCATTTATTTGTACTGTATTTGTATATCAGTATTGATCAAATAGATATTGATGAATTTTTTTTTGTTTTTGTATATTAGTATATATTAATATATACATCATACATGTTTATTTCACGTGACATTGTGGATTTGTGGTCAAGCAAGCTATTTGATTTTGGATTATTTGAGATATTGACTGAGTCTGGAATGTGGATGGGTTTTACTATTGTAACGACCACGGACTTTCTCCTACAGGCCTTTCGTCCAGGGGCTATTCCGTGCGTCGTTAGCTTACGTACTGTCCACTGGAAGTTTCATCCCAAACTGGATTCTTTTCGTCCCTCGATGATTGAAAACTTGACCTTGGTTAAGGGAACTTAAGTGGAATGTTGTACATCATTTTACTTAAGTTCTTCTTAACGGGAGGTCATGGTTCAATCATTGGAGACCCGAGCTAACGACGCACGGAATAGTCCCCAGGCGAAAGTCTGTAGGGAGAAAGTCCGTGCAAGATTCACTTAAGTTCTCTTTAATGGGAGGTCGAGGGTTGAATCGTCGGGACGCCAAAGAAATTCGATTTGGAATAAAACTCCTAGTGGACGATGACGTAAGCTAACGGGCGCGGAATAGCCGCTGGCGAAAAGGCACAAGGAGAAAGTCGTGGTCGGTTAAAAACGCGCGCCCCACCGGGAGTTTCATCCCAAATCGGATTTCTTCGCGGCCCCCAGCGATTTGAACTTTGACCTCCTATTAAGGAGAACTTAAGTGGAATGCTGGTACCAATTGGGCGAATTTTTTTGTAACGACCACGGACTTTCCCTACAGCCTTTCGCCTGGGGACTATTTTTGTGACCGTTAACTTACGTATTGTCAATCGGAGGTTGAACTCTAAGCTGGATTTCTTTTCGCGTCCCCAGCGATTCGAACTCTTGACCTCCCTCCTTAAGAGGAACTTAAGTGGAATGCTGGTACCAATACAAACTAACCACTTAATTAATAAATAATCTAATTGCTAGTATTTAAAGAGGGTTAGTGGGATTGGGATATCACAAAATAATGAAACTCTTAATTTTCGTTTCTCCAAGAAAGACAAATCCCAAACAAATAAATAGATAATCATAGATTATTTTGATCTATTATATCTTATGTTTGGCTTATCTAAAATTACTTTTTCTCGAGCCATTATTCGTAAATAAATACGAGCTACTCAACGAGCCCAAAATTAATATATTAAAACTCAATATTTCACTAACTAATTATTTAGCCCAAAACAAATTAATTGATTCTAAAACATATTTTCACTTAGGTCCTTTAATATCTTAAAATTTTCGGGGTTCTACAAAAATTCTATTGGGGGTTTCATCCCAAACTGGATTGATTTCGCGTCTCCAGCGATTCGAACTCTTGACCTCCCATTAAGGGGAACTAAGTTTAATGCTGGTACTAATTGGACAAGCGCGTTTTTTTGTAACAACTACGGACTTTCTCCTATAGGCTTTTTCGTCTGAGGCTATTATTAAATGCGCTTTGTTAGCTTACGATTGTCCACTTGAGTTTCATCCCAAACTAAATTTTTTCGCATCCCCAATTATTCGAACTCTTGATCTCCCATTAAGGAGAACTTAAGTGGAATGTTGGTACCAATTGGGCGACAGGGGAAAGTCCGTGGTCGTTACAACTATGTACCGATTTTATTTTATTTTTTTGCTTTTTCTTTTTGTTTAATTTTTTTGGACGGTGATATTTTATTTTCTTTTAATTATTTTGGAGGAAGTTCGGGGGTCAATTGAGATTTTTCATAAGTAAATACTTTAACTTAATTATTGTGTTCTCTTCTTTCTTCTTTCTAATTCTTTATTGTTTCATTTATATGACAGATCCTATTAAGGGATTTAATGATGGAACTTGTGGTGGAACTTGGAATTTTTGTATAATGTTGTCTAGGTTTGAATATTAGCGCTATGTTACAAAGATTTTTTTAACAATAATATTTTTAATATTGTAAATTTAATTTATATTATCACTTTATTCGCCCCACAGCACAAAAATCCTGCCTCCGCCCCTGCTTGCATGGAACCTAGGCATAAAGGTTTTTACCTGTAGATCTAGTTTTTTGGGTTTGTTTTCAATTTAGTATACAATAATATCTTCCCAATGCACCTGACAACTATTCCAGATACCATTCTCAACTTGGATGGGTGACGACTATGACCATTCCCATTCAACGTCGCTCCCAATCTGCCTCTTAGATCTCTTGTGACCCGAAACGTTAATTGTATTAGACCCCTCCCACCTCAAATTTTTCCTTTTCTTTTTTTTTTTTTTTTCCATTTCCTGTCATATTTTCAATTCTTTATTTTTTTTTCCTTCTAGTTTTTTCATGTTTAAGGGAGTTGGTATATTTGTATTTACACACGTTGGGTCCATGATGGCTACTATCCACATGCATCCGGGTGTGCTTTACGCATCATCAGTTCTACTGTCAGGCAAACAGTCATTGCTTGACAGTAGAAACTTAACAATTAAATCCGGACTGCTTGATTTTAAAATATTTAGAGGTTGCTCCATAATTGTAAGAACTCTTACAGTTTTAGATTTTCTAAAATTTACCCTTTTTTATGTGACATCTTTTTGTTGGAATATTTTTTATGTACAGGGAGCATATTCTGGTGTCAGATGTAAGAGCACTCATTGCTTTTTTCGAAACCAGCTTAGATATGGCATGCATTGAAGATATCTTGCACATGATCATTCGTACTGTTTCTCAGCAAGTGCTACCTTCCTTTCTTGAACAAGTCAATTCAATTGGTGGCTGTCACATTTTTGTCAATCTTCTACAGAGGTATTTTTATCCCAGCTTCACAATACAGGTTATGTTTGAATTAATGATCAGATTTTCTCTCTATCTCTGCATCAAGATGATAAAGGCCAGGAAGATTCTTGTGTAGGATATCATAAATCTCACAAGAAATACCCCTCAAGACCAATTATGGTTGTTTTTATCATATTTGTTTTTAAGTTGGAAAAAGAGCCTTCTTTTGCACCAATTTTCTGCAACTATTGGCAATAACAGGCACACGGAAAAAAAATAGCAAATATGGAAAAACGAGACATCTGTTTTGCAAGTGAAATGCTGAATCTATGAGAAGTTGTGTTGAGATATGTCTGTTAGTGATCTTTGTTGGGTTGTAAAATTCAAAGTGGTGAATAGTGATGTTACCATCAAATTTTCCAACCATTTCTTTTTCTGTTTCACAATTCTCAGTGCAATCATTGGTCTCGTATATGGATAATAGGCCAAGTCATTTATGTATATCTTGAACTTTTTTTCCGAGTTTGGATCTTGTTCGAAGTGTATAAAGTAGATTCTAAAATTAGCACATATACCATAGCCGTGTGTTTGAGAGCCCTCTAAATCCGCAAGCTAATTTTATCAATTTTTTGATAGGTGCAAATGTCAATTGGTTTATTATGATTTTATATTGGTTTTATTTGTAACGATCATAGACTTTTTCCTATAAGCCTTTCGCTTAGGGGCTATTCCGTATATCATTAGCTTACGTATTGTCCTAGGGGTTGGCGCCCCAACGTGGATTTAATTTGTATCTCGATGACTCGAACCGTTGACCTCCTCCCTAAAGAGGAACTTATGTTGAATGCCGGTACCAATTGACTTCTACGCTTTGGTAACAATTGTCCAATTGGTATCATCATTCAACTTAAGTGTCTTATAAGCCGTAGAGGTATTGGGTTCGAATTGTTGGAGACGCGAAAGATATCCGTGACGGTAAGATGGATACAGGGTCTCCCAAAATGGACAGTACGGATGAGTATGACTGGGGCAAGATCTCGAGACGAGAGATCCTGGTTTTTACAACAACAGAAAAATGCGCATTTTTTGTAATGATCACACCTTTTGCTCAGAAGTTATTTTGTGCATCGTTAGCTAATGTATTGTCTACTCGGGTTGGGCCCCAAAGTGGACTTAATTCGCGTCCCCAGCTATTTTAGCTTTTGATTTATCCAATTGGTTTTAGCATTCAACATACCTTTCTTTTAAGGAGGGAAGTCAAGTGTGCGAATTGTTGGGGACGTGAATTATGCTCATGTTTGACCTAGCTTAAATTATAATTTAAGCTGATCAAACTGGTCAAATGTAGTTTTTATCCATACATTTCGTAGAACCAACAACTTACTAACCACTTATTAACCACACATTCTATAGGACGCAGCACTTAAAAAATCAGTCAAGTGCTACCAAACATATTATAAATATACTTTGGAGCCCAACCCCCAAGTAAACATTATGTAAGATAACAATACATGGAATAGTCCCTGGGTGAAAGGCTTGTAAAGAAAAATTCTGTGGCCGTTACATTATTTATTTATTTAATTTTTTTTTTTTTTTTTGGCGTTAGGATTTCGGGATCACTAGATTACCAGCATATGTATATATTTACTTGATTTTGTAATTTGAATCCATTGTTGGCTTTGAATAAAGTTTTTACAAACTAATGATTTGAATAGGAGTTTGTTTCTATTAATTGCATTGCTTACCTGTTGGAAGCACAATGCCTTCTAACTCCACGCAAGGCAAAAACAATTATTTATATTACTGGAACATATGTCATGGTGGAATTTTGTGATATCTTCTATATTGACAGGCGTAATTCAATACTTTAGAGCTGCTCAGAGTACTAAATAAAATTCTCTCTATGAATTCAGGAGAGAATAAGTTTGCTTAAAATTGGATGTTCATTTTAGCTCAGAATTTGTGTTCTCTGATATTTATGGAAAATGAACTGTTATTCATGTTTCTGTTTTCCACTTCTATCATTGTAGGGACTTTGAGCCTGTTAGATTACTTGGCTTACAGTTCATTGGAAGACTTTTAGTTGGTCTTCCATCAGAGAAGAAGGGAACCAAATTTTTTAATATTTCTGTTGGAAGGGCCAAATCTCTTTCTGAAGACCATAAGAAAATCGGATGGCATATGCAACCAATTTTCTCTGTAATTTCAGATTGTCTGTTCAAATTTCCTCAGACAGATCTTCTGTGTGCAACATTATTTGACGTTCTTCTTGGAGGTGCTAGCCCAAAACAGGTGATGCATCATAATCTTTCCCATTTCTTCTCATTGTTCACGAATCATTTTAAACTTTTGTACGTGTCTAATATGATTTTACATGCTGCATAATTCGTAATTGAATTAACATTTTCAAATTTGTCTGCAGGTTTTACAGAAGCATTACCAGTTTGATAGGCAGAGAAGCAGCAAAAATAACTCGCAGTTCTTTCTTCCTCAAATTTTGTGTCTCATTTTCAGATTCTTGTCAGGTTGTGTGGATGCAACTGCAAGAATAAAGATAATTGGAGATCTAATTGATCTTCTAGAATCAAATCCTTCAAACATTGAAGCTCTAATGGTACGCAAACTGCGGCTTGTTATAATATTGTGCATAAATCAGTTCTTCTGATCAGATGAACTTTACCTGTAGGAAAATGGATGGAATGCTTGGTTGGAAGCATCCGTGAAGCTTGATGTGTTGAAAAATTATAAAGCAAAGTCACGAATGCGGAAAGACACTGAAATTGATGAGCAATATTTCATAAGGAACTTGTACAGTCTTGTTCTTTGCCACTATGTGCATTCAGTGAAAGGTGGCTGGCAACATTTGGAGGAGACAGTAAATTTCCTACTTACTCAACATGACCAAGTATGCCTATGTCTTGCTTGATAGATTAATCATTTGAATCATGTGAACTTATCCAAGAGCAAATCTTCAACAAATTCTGGTTTCTGCAGGGTGGCATCTCGTATCAATCCTTTCTTCGTGATATATATGAGGACTTGATTAAGAGGCTAATAGAGTTGTCTACTGAAGAAAACATATTTGTCTCACAGCCATGTCGAGACAACACGTTGTATCTTCTGAAACTAGTTGATGAAATGCTAATTTCTGAGATTGATCATAAGCTTCCGGTACATTACTTAACCAAGAGTTCTGCAAGCTTCTTTGTTTAGCTGTTTGTTCTAAAAAAAAAAAAAAAAAAAAAATCAAAACACCTGCAAAGCCTAGGCAGTGTTTTTAGGCCTCCACCTAGACTCAATTGGGGTGTGTGTGTGTTTGGATTCCCCTACCCTGTCTTATTAATAAAGAAATGAAGTACAAATGGGAGGGGGACGTCACTACCTTACCTCTAGAAGATACATCAAGAGGAGAGGGAAAGAAGATTAAAGAAGCCACAAGAGAGAGAGAGAGAGAGAGAGAAGATACATCAGGAAATTTTCATCCAGACTCCTTGTTGATATTAACATCCCTTTGGATTACTGGTTGAGGTTACTTTGAGTTTTGGAATGATGGCCTTATTTGGTTTCTTTGGCATGAAACGTTATTGACTATCAATCTCCCTACGTTTCTGATAAAGAAAATGAAGGAAAGAATAAGTGGAAAAAAGAAAGATGAATTTGATATCAAGAAATATTGCTCTAGATAAGATTGTGGTTATTTTCAGCAAGTCCAAAAAAATTCCTATATAAAATATATAAAGGGACTTCTGGTTCCATAGATTATCCCTAGCTGATTATTTACCTCACTTGTGTTAGTTTGAAGTTACACTGATGCAAAGTATGTTGTCAGTTTGATGATCAAAGGTAGTAGGAAATATTTGGCTTATAATTGATAGTAGGAAATATTTGGCTTATGAATCTAGTCTTCCTTTCATTCCTTGTCTATTTTGTTGGAAATGTATATATTAGTTTCTATGAAATTGGCTATGATTTCAGTGAAGATAGTCTTCGATATAATGCTCTAATATATATTGGTTGAATGTGATACATGAAAAAAAAGAAAGCAATGTTTATGTTGAACTTAGATTTGCAAGTTTTCTATTCAATTCAGGTGGATGAATTGGAAGTTTTGTGTTTAAATTAGAACTGGTTGACACTTACATGCCAATGGTGCTATAACATCATCATATTTTGTAATCCTCCCACAACTAGCACACCATTCTTTTGTTGATCTAAGCAATTATTGTCCTCTGCTAACAGTTTCCTGCAAGCAGCTCTGAGTTACCTCCCGAGTTCCTGGAATCGGAAAATTACAAGGACTTCAGTTTTTCTTTATTGGAGGTCCTGCAAGGGGACCTTGCTGACAACATATCTGGGTACTCCCAACATTATTTTGAATGTTCACAGTTGGCTGGTATAATTGAGTGAGTCTACTCTTGTTCTTCATATTAACATCATACCATTTCTTTCTAAAGTAATTCACAGGCATCAAAGCAGCCGGACCTCAATGATGATGAAAAAGTTGGTGATGAGTGGTGGAATATATATGACATTCTATGGATCATTATTAGTGAGATGAATGGCAAGGGACCAAGGAAGATGTTACCCAGATCTTTAACGACAATGGTGCCATCTTTAAGCCAAAGAGCTCGTGGATTGGTAGAATCACTGAACATCCCTGCTGCAGAGATGGCTGCAGTTGTTGTGTCAGGAGGAATTATTAGTAATGCACTGGTTGGAAAGTCGAATAAAATTGTTGATAAGGCAATGCTGTTAAGAGGGGAGAAATGCCCAAGAATCGTTTACAGACTACTGGTTCTCTATCTCTGTAAATCATCTCTTGAAAGAGCATCTCAATGTGTACAGCAGGTTATCCCTCTTCTGCCTTCCCTTCTCATTGCTGATGATGACCAAAGCAAGAGCAGACTGCAGCTTTTCATCTGGTACTATCAGTTTGTGTGTATAACTTTCAAGCAGAACTTTTGTTTTATATCTTATAAATATAAATCTCTTTCTTTGAATTACATTTATGTTTTGTTTCATTTCTCATCAACACGACCAATTTAGAATTGACATTCTGTTGAATTTGTGCATAGGACCTTGCTTTCTATTAGGTCCCAATATGGGATGCTTGATGATGGTGCGCGAATCCATGTTATTTCCCACTTGATTAGAGAAACAATTAACTGTGGGAAGTCAATGCTAGCCATGAGTATCATGGATAGAGATGGTCTGTCTGATTCAGGCTGTAACGCAAAAGAAGGAACCACTGTTCACAATCTAATCCAAAAGGATCGACTTCTTAGTGCGGTGCGTGCTAAAATTATTCGATTTGCATTTTCTAAATATTACTGGTTGTGCTTACAAAGGAATATGGTTGCAATCGGTTGAACGTGATGGAAACATACAAACATACAACAAGATGGTAAGGTAACTAATCCTGGGAAGTAAGTGAAGAATTACTTAAAAAGAACGGAAAAAATGGAATGTTGATTGACCTCCTTTCACTTATGATTTTCTTGTCAGTCAAAGAAATTTCTTATTACTATTTTACCTTTTAGTCAAAGAAATTTCTTATTACTATTTTACCTTTTCTCTTAAAGAAGCTTACTTATAAGTTGAATGTGTAACTCATTTAATATGATAAGAAACCACATTTCCCTCTGAAATCAGATCAAGACAGCTAAGATTTAATAGTACTCTCTAATCTGATTCTCTTTTGTTCTCTTTTGTGGTTTTCTGTGATATGGGCTGTTGAATTTTTTTGTTACACCCTCCAGGTTGCTGATGAAATTAAGTATATAAAGGATACAACAACAGACCGAACTAGGCAATCACATGAGCTACAAATTAGAATGGATGAAAATATCAGCATCGAGTCTACCCAAAAGAAAGCTCTTGAAGATGAGATACAAAGTAGTTTAAATGTTATTCTTGCTTCAGATGATAGAAGAAGATCATTATTCCAGCTTTCTCAGGACGAGGAGCAGCAAATTGTTGCTGTAAGTAAACTGATATCATTGTTACCTGGTTTGCTTCATTATGTTCTGTTTCTGATGACAGCTTTCAAGATTCACACTTAAAAAAGGTTTTTGCTTCAATAGGAAAAATGGATCCATACCTTCCGATCTCTGATGGATGAAAGGGGTCCATGGTCTGCTAATCCTTTCCCAAATAGCACAATTGCACATTGGAAACTTGATAAATCAGAAGATGGGTGGCGTCGCAGGAAGAAATTAAGAAGAAATTATCATTTTGATGAAAAACTATGTTACCCCTCTTCCACAATGCCTAGCAACGAGGCTCTTCCTTCTACAATTGATAGCAAATCCAGTTTTGGGGCAAATATTCCAGAACAAATGAAACGATTCTTGCTAAAAGGAATTCAAAAAATTACAGACGAGGGGTCCTCAGAGCCCATTGAAAGCAAGACTGAATCTGGCGGGCAAAAGGTCTTGGACTGTGATGATTCTTCGGACCAACAGCATCTAGAGAGGCTAAAAGATAGTGGTGTGCTGGAAATTGTGCAAGATAGAAAAGATTATCCATCATCAACAGAATCAGAAAATAGTGAGGTATGAAATGAATTTATGAAGCGGGAGTAAAGCATAGATTTGCTGCTCTAATATTTGAATTATTTTCAGGTTCTCATGTCTATTCCCTGTGTTCTTGTAACACCAAAGAGGAAATTAGCTGGACGTTTAGCAATCATGAGAAAATTCTTGCATTTCTTCGGTGAGTTTTTGGTGGAAGGTACAGGTGGTTCATCTGTATTTACAAATCTCAACTCTTCAGGTAATTTTGATCCAAGCAAGCCTGATCAATTGGGACTTCAGAAGCAGGATTTTCTTAATTTGGATTCTGAAAGACAAACTGTCAGTGATAGCGTAAATTCAGTCCATGGAGGTCTTCAAAAGAATCTTAAAAATATTAAGCGCCATCGGAGGTGGAACATTTGTAAGGTACTGTAAATAATTTCCCTTTTTGTATCTGAAATTTACCCTTTGCTTATAATCTCAGTTTTTGCGATCTTATTTGTTTCTGATTGTAGATTAAGGCTGTCCATTGGACTCGATATTTGCTCAGATATACAGCAATTGAGATATTCTTTAAAGACTCTGTTGCTCCAATATTTTTGAATTTTGCATCTCAAAACAAAGCAAAGCATGTTGGGAGTTTAATAGTAGCAACCAGAAATGAAACTATGTTTCCGAAAGGACACAGGGACAAGACAGGAATTATTTCATTTGTGGATAGACGCGTGGCACAAGAAATGGCTGAAACTGCTAGAGAAAGCTGGAGGAGAAGGGAAATAACCAATTTTGAATATCTGATGATCCTCAACACCCTTGCAGGAAGGTCTTACAATGATTTAACCCAGTATCCTGTGTTCCCTTGGGTGTTGGCAGACTATTGCTCTGAGGCTCTTGATTTCAACAAGTCTACAACTTTTAGAGATCTTTCAAAACCTGTTGGAGCTCTCGATCCCAAACGTTTTGAGGTTGGTCAATGACTCAATGCTATTTTGCAAAATCACAAAGTTTAGTATCGAAATGTAGAATTTTTTTCTTTTAATTGTTTTTCTGTGACCTATGCAGGTTTTCGAAGATAGGTATCGTAACTTCTGTGATCCTGATATTCCCAGGTAATTTAAATTCTACTGCATGCTGTTTTGTGACTTTTAAGTCTAAGCCTCAAATCTGGATTGTCTTTTTCTTCATAATAATTTGGGTGCTGTAAGCAGTTTCTACTATGGTTCTCATTACTCAAGCATGGGAATTGTGCTCTTTTATCTTCTTAGATTAGAGCCATTTACAGCACTCCATCGTAATTTGCAGGTATGTTGTCATTGCATCTGCTGGATTATGATTATTTCACATTTCTGCTTATATTGAATTGTTGTCAAACCTGGCAGTTGTGTCTCTACTCAGCATTATAGGATCTTTTGCTAAATTATTTAGTTGAGTATACACAATTAAGTTCTAATATTCTTGAATTTGGTCCCAGCTTATCTTGTTTGGGTCTTGATTCGTTGTCCTAATCAATTTTTAAAGGTTTGCTTACACTAACTTTGATCAGGGTGGTAAATTCGATCATGCGGACAGGCTTTTCCAAAGCATTGAGGGAACATATAAAAACTGCCTCTCTAATACGAGTGATGTGAAGGAGTTGATTCCTGAATTCTTTTACATGCCAGAATTTTTCATTAATTCAAACTCATATCATTTTGGAGTGAAACAAGATGGGGAACCACTAGGCGACGTTTGCCTCCCACCTTGGGCTAAGGTATTTGGATAAATATTTAGTAGTGGACATTGAGTAGTACCAATTGTGTTTTATCTTGCTTAATGTTTTTTGGTGATCAGGCGGGTCATGGTATTGTTGGAGGGTTGGGTTTGGATGGGTGTGGAAAACTCATAATGGATGAGGGGAATGGCAGTGATAATATGAAGGTCAAATAACAGTGTAGTGTTTTGTTTGTTTGCTTGTTTGGTTCTTTTGTGTGTCTCTTTTTGGCGACATGTTGAGGTGAGGGACTGTGGTGCTAATGATGGTTTTACAGTTGTCTTTTTGAAGAAAGACATAAATTCATGCTGCATATTCTTGTGTTCGAGAAACAACCAGCGTTTCACATTTTTTTCCACTTCTCTACCATTGAAATTCAGTCAATTGGAATTTATTATGTTGAAGATTTAGTTGACAATAGATTTGACCATTCAAGGTCAAACATCTAATGATCTTACCTTAAAATTTGTTTTCCAGAGCTCACCAGAAGAATTCATAAATAAAAACAGAGAGGCCCTTGAAAGTGAATATGTTAGCTCGAACCTTCACCACTGGATTGATTTGGTGTTTGGTTATAAACAGCGTGGAAAACCAGCTGTAGAGGTACAGGGAAAAGTAGAGTTTATTATAACTTTAATGTGAACACTGGCTATGTCATAAGTTCCACTAATCTTCGACATGTTGATGTTACAGGCTGCAAATATTTTTTATTATTTGACCTATGAAGGTGCTGTTGACCTGGACACTATGGAAGATGAATTGCAAAGGTCAGCTATAGAAGATCAGATAGCTAATTTTGGTCAAACACCTATTCAACTTTTCCGTAGAAAACATCCTAGAAGAGGTCCTCCAATTCCAATTGCCCACCCTCTACGCTTTGCTCCTGATTCTATCAATTTAACTTCTGTTGTCACAAGTACAAGTAATTCTTCAGCTGTTCTGTATGTTAATGTGTTGGACTCCAATATCATCCTCGTAAATCAAGGCCTCACAATGTCAGTTAAGATTTGGTTGACAACCCAGCTTCAATCTGGTGGCAACTTCACATTCTCTGGTTCACAGGTACAGTTTATGACATATGTGACTAATAAGCTTTGTTACATTTCAGACATGTTTGGATGACCAATTATTTCACCTGTAGGATCCTTTCTTCGGAATTGGTTCGGATGTACTTTCTCCTTGTAAAATTGGGAGTCCTCTGGCTGACAATATTGATCTTGGATCACAGTGCTTTGCAACATTACAAACGTCAACTGAAAACTTCCTCATTTCCTGTGGCAACTGGGAAAATAGTTTTCAGATTTTATCCCTCAGTGATGGAAGAATGGTGCAGAGTATTAGACAACATAAAGATGTTGTCAGTTGTGTTGCAGGTAAATTTTAGTTATTAGAAATGTAACAGATTCTAGCATGCAAGTATTTTTCTCTTATGGCAGTCTACAAGAAATAATTTTCATGAAAGATAAGAGTATCAAAAATCTGATGAGACTTAACCAATCGAGGACCTGAAATTCTACTTAGCAGAACTGAATATTATTTCAGTGGACAAATTTGACCTTGTAGTTCTCATTGCACAAGTTTTTGCTGCTTCACATAAAATATTTGTGATCCTTGGATTGTCTGTCAGCAATTCTCATGGATATATGGCGCTACATTAGTTGTTGTCTCCAAGATTTTCCTTATCCTATACCCTTGAACTTCTTTGGGCACCTGACTAGCACTTGAGGCTTGTACTCTCTGTCTGGAAGGATTCACTGACAGTGATTTCAGTACTCCTGGGACATAATTGTCTTATTCATCGACTAATTCTATGCTTTTAAATGAGCCAAAATACTCCAATTTCTTGAAGACACTTCCAAATCTCAATAGGATTACATTTTGGTCTCAACGCATTAATGACTTTCATCTTTCAGTTGTTGTACCCTAATTCTGTGAAAAGTTAAGACATTGCTTTTTCTCCTCATTAGCTTCCTCACTCTTAAAACTTGTGCTACGATTTTCATTCAAAAGTTCTCAAAATGACATCATCAATCTCTGTAACTTCCTCGCATCTTACCAAACTTTTGATTCTTCGCTCTTAATGTGCTTGACACTTGTGAGGTCTCTAGTTTTCTACTCCCTATTTTGGCTAACTTATAAACCTTATTCTCAGCTTTATATTCATGGAATTTCAGATAAACTTTCATGTCACCTCTTTGACAGCCTTCTTTTCTTCCTTCTACTCATCTATAATTTTCATTATCTTCTTCATTCTTAGTCTTTTGCCATCTGTGGTTACATTCTTTCTTTGTCTTGATTGCACCTGAAACATCATCACCCTGGTATTATGCTTTCCTCCTTTTGTTTCTCCTGAAACCCTTATGTATTATCTTGTTTATACACTCGGCCGTTTGAATCCACATAGCATTTAGTGCATCGTCCATATCCCAAGTAGTCTCTCTAAGAACTTTTTCCTCGAATGTGGTTATTTTTATGTCCTTTAGTTACCACCATTTTGTCTTGCTTTATACACTTGTATACCTATAATTGTATCCTAAAACAAAAATCTAGAATCCAAATTCTATGTTGTGAGGTCAAATTCTCTGTAGGTCTCAATCTTTTCAAATAGATTAATATATCCCCTAACAAGGATTCAGCCCATTCTTAAGGTAATATAGTGGTCATGTCCCTTCTTGGAAATGGTATCTATTAATATCAAACCTTAGACCAAGGTAACCAAGGTAAATTCTAAAATTGAAACTCGGACATCATTCTTATCCTTGATGCCGAATTTACCTAAGTATAGTGTCAAAAACCTCACAATTATCTCCTCCAAGTCCGTTAAAGTCTCATATAAAAACTCCCTCGTGTATGTATACTTGCAAATTCCTCCATATCTTCCCAAAATATCTTCACACAATTTTGTAATCCTATTCGTAGTACATAAGCACTTAGAACTCGAAGCATGTTAACTTCTATTCTGATTTCAATCAATAAAATCCTATCCTCGTTCCTGGTGACAAAAAGTATGCTATCTTTGGATCTTTAGCTACCATAATCCTTGCAATTTCTATGTGTATCTATGATGTTATCACTTTTCTCAGTTTTTCGTGACCAATCTGAGCTAGCATCAATCTTATAGACCTCTACTCAGAGGACGAGAGACTATCCACAAAGCTTGAGTTTGGGTGTCCTTACGTCTCCTGATACCAATGGAAAACTCAAGAAAACTTCACACGATGGTTAGAGCAATAGGTCTTCCTCTTGCAATCGAGAGAGGCAAATAGGCGGAAATCGGTACACTTTTAGTACGGTGGTATGCGAGCAGCAAAACAGTATGCAATCAATAAATATGAGCAAGCTCACTCATCATAGTACGGTAAATAAGCACAAGCAGCAACAATAAATCAAGCGACTGAGTGTATTGTATGTGTTAATTGCCATTTAGCTAATAAGCCCATGGATATTGAGGTTCCACAAGCAGTACTAACCACCTTTTGTTCCCAATAAGGTCGCAATTGAACAGATGCAAGACTTCACTCCTGTAATCCACTGGGCCTCACAGTCATATCGCAATTTGACATAACTTTTATACCTTCCTTGTAAGCTAATCCCCAGACCCAGCCTTAGTCAAATAGGGGGTTCAATTTCATCTTTGCTAGCATTTTCCACCCAGGTGAGTTCATCTTCATTCTTTTAATTCGAGAAGAAGGAAATGAAGAATGGGAACGAAATCCATCTTCCTTGAAAGAGGCCTTTATTTCGCTTAGAACTTTTGGCTTTTGGAGCGCCGTTGTAATGACTCGATAAGCTTTGAGGCACGGAAGTTGGTTGGGTAGTTACTTGAGTAGGATTTTAGGGCTTTAGTCCAGAAAGCATATGCCTATTCTTCTTTTGATTCACCGAGTCCTTGAAAAGAGCTACGGGAAACACATCTAAAACGGTAAAGTTAATCCTGCAGTGGAATAAACCTGATTCATTCAAATCAGATCTATTCGAGCTAAGTGGCCTGTAGCCAGCCCACAAAAGAATAAACGAAGATTTGTGAGCGCATGTTTATCAAAAGTCCAGCTGACCAAAGCTGGCAAATCAAACAACAGAAAAACCGACTTCTGCAAGGTGATTGTTCACAGCTGGTGTCCCTTCAGGTCCTGCACTGTTCTGCACCTTTTTTGTATGCAGTCTTATCGATTACTCTAGCTTTCTCTCCTCCCAAACCTAGCTTCCTTTGATAGAATAACGTTGAACTTCCTCATCTAAAAGCTTAAGCAATTAGAATGGGTAACGGATTTTATTGGTTTATATTTATATCTTCAAACATGCCCCGTCATGTGCAGGCGAGAATAGGACTTTAATATATTTTCTTCTACATGCAATAATTTCTATCTATTGTCAATGTCACATATTTCAGTATTTTTGGTCGTTATTGTAGAGATAACTGCTAGAAGCATGCTGGACTTTAATATATTTTCTTCTTTATGCAATAATTTCTATGTAACATTTTTCAATATTTTTTGTCCTTTTTGTAGTGACCACTGATGGAAGCATGCTTGTTACTGGAAGCTATGACACGACAATTATGGTGTGGGAAGTTCTTCGTGTCAAAGCAACTGAAAAAAGATCTCGAAGTACACTGCCAGAGAGAGATTATGTTGTTGCTGAAACTCCATCTCACATTCTCTGTGGACATGATGACATCATTACATGCTTATATGCAAGTTCAGAGCTTGATGTAGTAATAAGTGGTTCGAAAGATGGAACCTGTGTTTTTCATACACTGCGGGAAGGTAGATATGTAAGATCTCTTCGGCATCCATCTGGCTGCCCATTCTCCAAGCTTGTTGCATGTCGTCATGGTTGGGTTGTCCTCTATGCAGATGATGATCTTAGTTTGCATCTTTATACTATTAATGGGAAACACATTGCCACTTCTGAATCCAATGGCCGCCTCAGTTGCCTAGAACTGAGTAGCTGCGGTGAGTTTTTAGTTTGTGCAGGAGACCAAGGGCATATTGTTGTACGCTCTATGAACTCACTTAAAATAGTAAGAAGATTCAGCGGAATTGGAAAATTAATAAGTTCACTTACTGTGACCCCTGAAGAATGCTTCATAGCCGGGACAAAAGATGGAAGTCTTCTGGTGTATTCCATTGAAAATCCTCAGCTTCAAAAAACTAGTCTTCCACGGAATTTCAAATCCAAAGCCTCTGCAACATGATAGATTTAACTTGCAATTAATGTCGAGTTAAATACTCTCATCACTGAATCAGTCATCTGAGTTTCAGGTATGCTGATATCCTTTGTATTTAAAGGTTTGTATTTCTCATTCTACAATCTTGTTGAAGAACTTATGTTATGTTTTTCCATATTTTCACCGTCATGTTTCTCTTCTGTGTGTATTTGATAATATGGAAGTTTAATTGGATCTCTTCTAGTGATTCACTTCCTGGTTATGTATAAGTGGTCATGGTGGTATAAATTGTTGTGGTTTTTTCATGGGTTAGGTATAGTACATGTTTCACAAATTCAATGGCAATACACAAACTGTAATCAGAAGGTGATGCTGAAACAAGTGGATCTTTACATGCCTGATGAAAGTTATAAATTTAACAGGAAATAGTGGGGTGCTGAAAGAGGAAAGTATTTGATCCGAATTTAAGTGTTGGAAACAAAACCTCAAAAAATACTGTTCTAAGCATAAATGAGCATGATTTCTCGAAATTTTACCAAGGATATTATTTTTTGAGTAACAAAATTGGACTATTAATTTTATTCAACATTGTCCTTGAATAATAAAGAAAGGTTTAATCGTGCAAGCATGCTGAGGTACTCTACTGCATTTGTTGTATAACTTACAGGTTGATTTCACACTTGCCAGTCAGTTGTCAAAAATAACTTGGGTGTTAGCCTCTGATGACTGAACACCGTCAGTAAATGTGAACTAATTCTGACATCAATTATCAAAATAGCATTGTCAATACTCAAACTTTGATGGCCATCACCTTTCAGCGCACATACATCTCTAGATTGATGTTACATTTGTTGTTTTACAATATTGTTGAGTTATAATTTCACTGCCACTCTATTCTGGTGAATTTGATGCAATAAAACTGTGTTGGTTCTCTTTAGTGCTCTGCCTCCTTGTAAGTACCATTAGTATTAAATATTTTGCTGTCATCAGGTGCAATACATATTTTTGTGCTTTAATGTGAAGAGAGGAAATATAATTGGAATGTAATGCTGAACAAGTGAATATTAACATGCCAGCATAGCATGCTGATCCACTAATATTACGATTCCAACTTCACGTTCCCTAGTTTCAGAGAACAATCCGAACTTAGGAATTCTTTCTGGATTCGCTCCCCTTTCAGCCTTGCGTGATAAATGTTAGAGGTTGAATTAATAGGAAATAGTGAGATATTGAAAAGGGAAGCAATTTGATCCCAGTTGAACTGTATTGAAAACAAAACCATGAAATGTCCTGTTCTGGGCATAAAATACGTGTTTGCTAATTTTACTAATCATATTGCTTCCAGTCTTGTGGATCTCAGCCCATCTATAATGTTTTACATTTTGATAGAATAGTAAGAGAAGGTTTAATAGTGCAAGTGCCTTCTTATCTTATTGCGGTGAGGTACTCTAATTGGTAGGCTATCTGCAAGGTAGAGCTGACATTAATTTCGAACTTCTCAGAAATGACTGGGGAGTCGACCTGTAAGGTCTGAACATCTTCGTAGTGAAATAAATATGCCATTAATCATCAACGTACGACTCTGAATACTGGAAATAGCCGTTTCCATTCGAGAACACAACCTTGCTATTCCTACATTTAGATATGAAGTTCTCTTACTGATTCTTTTAGCTTTTAATTCTTTTAGTTTTCAGTTCTCTATAGATTTTCCAAGTTATTTTGGCAGCTTTACCAACAGTTCACACAATTACCTTACTCTTTTTTCCAGGTCTTGGGAGTTCATGCAAAATGCAGAATGTTGAGCCAAATGCGATTAGGAGCGATACTTGGGCTTCATTTGATCCCTGTTTGGGTATCACCTCATTGGTTTGAACATGCAGTAAGAAAATAGAGTTTCTTCAGCTGCAATTTGGCAAAGCAACGACATATAGAATCCAGATTAAGCTTACATCATGAGCACTACAATTCATCAGTTGACATATCACCATATGAAGAGACGAAAAGCGGCCTGTTCAGTTGTTTAGACTTTTTATATAATACAGTTTGGCCTTGTAAGTGAAGATGGAATCCCATCTGCACAATGTGAATATTTTATCTAATATAGGTTACCTCAGAATGTATTGTGCACTGAGAATATTTGTGACCGAGTACGAGTATAGGTGATGCTCCAATTTAATGGATAAGTATTGGTGGCTGTTATGCCCTTCAAATTTTTCTGTAGACGGGTTACTGCGCCCATGTATTTTGAAAATAAAAAATAAATGAAAGAGAAATGTTTTTGCTCGTGTACTGCATTCTATGTTTACATTGGAGTATTCTGCTAGATGTGTGTAGTTTGTATTACTTTCCACGAATTTGCTTGAAGATGAATTATACCCCCCTTCCTCGCATGATCTACTTGGGATGGAATTCTGAATACAATCTTTATTTGGTTGTGAATGATAAAGCTGAGGCAGTGACAGAAGAAGTATACTGTTATGGCGTGTTACTCCTTTTGTATTGGCATCTCCTTGTCTCTGCCAAGTAATTAATGAGAGAATCAATGTAACCGTTGCTTTTATTCTCACTGGAATCTCTGAACAATCTACTCACTAGTTTTGCATTGTCTCTCAGTGTTTGTCCCTCTTTGCGTACCACTGCCAAACTCACTGACTCGGCCACCGAGTCTCTGGTGAATGACCCATCTTTCTCATTTCTTGGTATCTCCAGTCCCACGTTTTTTATCTTGCAACAATCTTGCGTTCAGCCCTTGATCATTCATAACTGGGAGTAGAATCAGAACTCGCCCAAAACCCAGCCCCTCAATCACTGAGTTCCAACCGCAGTGAGTTAGAAATCCCTCGACTGCTGGATGACTCAGTATCTTAACCTGTGGTGCCCATTTCATGCAAACCATTCCCCTGTCTTTAACTCTATCTTGGAATCCATCAGGAAGCATGTCAAAGTCACCTAGTGCTGCTGATGTTGGGGGCTTTCTTAGTACCCAAAAGAAGGGCAATCCACATTGCTCTAAGCCAATGGCCAGCTCATGAACTTCTTCTTTACTTAATGTGGCTTCAGTTCCCAGTGCAACATAAACCAATGACTTTTGCTTGTCTAACCAATCTTTTATTTTGAGCCATTCTTCATTACTTCAAATTCATCATCTTCATCCTCAAGTGATGGTGGCAAAACTCCCACTGGAATAACTGGTTTATGGTAAAGTTCACATACTAGATTGAACCACTCTGGTTCAAACTCAATACATGTTCTGAACAGCACGGCGTCGCTTCCATCAATGGCAACGCCAAAGCGAATAACATCAGATGTACCAGACTCGTTGCCTGGTATACTGTCCATGTTCTTAATCATTTCATAAACTCGATAAACGATGTTAGATTGAAATGGTATCCATTTGGGCACGACTGCAAAATCCTCAGCCGTTGATCTACCATCTTCTCCACTCATCAAGACAGATGGAGGTCCAAGAAAGGCCATGAAAGCAGCAGTGAAGAGGCTAAAGTAAGCCCTTGACATGCCATTTTCAGCTGCAAGTTGAGGTAGCCAATGAGAGGCATAGTCATAGACAATCCAATCTGGTTTAGGCCTTGTATCTTCAAGAAAAGTGGCTATTTGTGATTTGAGTAGATCAAAGGCTATTTTCAAGTGTTGTTCTTTGTTATGGGGTATGTCCATGGAAGACTCTACATGTTCTGGTAAGTTGTCAACTTTAGGGAACTGAAGGCTGATTAAATTGATTCTGGAGACCAAATCTGGAGGTATTTTGGGAAGTCTAAGAAGGTTTCTTGGAGTGGAAATAAAAGAGACTAGGTGTCCTTTTCGGGCTAAGCATTTAGATAGCTGAAAGAATGGTCTGAGATGGCCTATGGCTAGCCATGGGAACATCACCAAATGAAGAACGCCATTATTGTCATCTTCCATGTCCATGGCAAAGAAGAAATAAAACGATAAGCTTTTGTTTTTCTTTCTTCTATACATGCTCAACGACAAGAATAACTTCGACCAAGACTATTTTATAAAAATGACGAGTCATCATGATTGAGATTGACTACGAATATGCCATCTACACCTGCTACGCTACTGTATATTAGACTTTTTGAATTAAATTTTTATTATCTCAATTTTAAGAAAAAATAATTAAATTATCATGTTGATATACAACAACAAATAAAATAATATTCTTAATAATATTAAGTCGAAGATGTAAACATTTTCAGTCACTCTAGCCAATAAGATGTTTTGTAACCACGATCGAGCATCCATGTTACTTTTGGATTAACTTAGACAGTTGTGATCAAATTTAGAGCTTATTTGGTAAAATTTAAAAATTTATTAAAAAATTGAAATTAAAATTAATAATTAATTAAAATTTTTAAAATAAAAATTTTATCAATTTTTTATTAAAATCTACTAAACAGCTCGAATAAACAAGTGCTAAGTTAAAATGCAAACAAAACTCAAATCTTGACTTTGTGGTAACATTGATGGTTCACCAAATGTTAAAATGTGTCCCTCGCTTTGAAGGTACTAATAAGTAGGTCACTTTACACTGCCAAATTTGGGCCATCAGATCAACCCTTCTCCTTGTAATATCACTCCCAATATTGTTTGTAATAGTCTCGTGAAATACCATTTTACCCTTGTAAAATACCAAAAAATATGTCGGACGATACCGAAGAACCACCGCAGCAACAAGAAGAAGCCCCGTCGGAAACCTCATCCTCCACCGTTACCAGCACCATCACAATGGTCGATACTGTTCGGCCAAAATATCCCAATGTTTCCTTCAGCATTTGGCCACCGAGGGAGCGCACACGGGACGCCGTCAAGAACCGCCTTATAGAGACCCTCTCCACCCCCTCCATTTTGTCCAAGCGCTACGGGACCATGTCGTCTGAGGACGCCGTGGAGGCCGCCAAGATCATCGAAGAGGAGGCATTCCAAACAGCGGAAACGACCGCTACCACTGATGGTGATGGGATCGAGATTCTACAGGTCTACTCTAGGGAAATCAGCGGGAGAATGCTTGACACTATGAAGGCCAAATCTGGGACCCAAAGCCCGAATTTAAACAAGGATCAGCCCAAGGTGGATGATGCGGAGTCCACGGCTGCAACACAGAGCGAGAAAACTGAGGCTGCCGTTGATGATCAATAAGCTTGCCTCGCATGTGAGATGTTTTTTCTTTTTTTTTTTTTTTTTTTGCTCTTAATGGAATCTATGCTACCATGTCTATTATGCTGAGATCTATCTTGTAGTTTTTATGAATCCTCAGATGCTAATACATATAGTAGTTCTTTTTATAACCTGTTTTGGGGCTTTCCAGTTTACGTTAACTGCCTTTTGTTTATTTTCATCAATGTGCTTTGATTTAATCCTTTTTTCTGTTTATTTTGGTTTGTTTTGGATTGATGTTCTTATTTATGTGCTGGTGAATTTTTGGGCTTCCTATACTGTGATTGCAATAACATGTGCCCATATGCATTTCTTATTGGTTTTGATAGGAAAGATGTACTCGTTAAAAAATTGGGGACAAGCACCTTTTCGTCTTCAATTAAATTCAGTTTTATGGGGTTTCTGATTATAGTTTCTAATTTCTTTTTAATTCAAATCCTGCAAGATTATAATGAACGAGTTGGATTGCTTTGGATTCTAGAATTCCATAGATAGTTTGACTACTAATTGGTATATAAGATTTTGATTTACGTAGCATTCCTTAGAAGGTTTTCTTTAATGGATAGTTTGACGGAGAGTAATTGTGTTCACGGGTGATTCATGGTTGCCCGTCACTTTTGGAGGGACCTATCTATTCGGGTAATTCATGCACACAGGTTGATTCAAGTGATGGTTACTTCTGAGTGATATGAAGCATGCAGTATTTACACATGGTGGTCGGTTGTAGTTTGAGGCAATTATAAATTGTGCATTAAAATCGATGTTTTGGCCAAGGTCTTCTGATTATGAAGTATTAGTGTTATAATGATTTATTCATCTCAGACTCTTACAAGTTTTGGAGGGAACATTTGAATGTTAAGCTGAGAGAAAAAGTGCAATGTAGGAAGTCATTAATGTTATACCAACATGGATGCAAAAGTACTCATCATATCTGAGTTCTCACTATAGATGGTGGTTCACTGTCTTTTGAGATGGCTGTTGGTTGTCTGATTGAATTTAATGCTTTAGCAAAGGTAATATGACTGTCTCACGTGATTAGAAGTTTGCGACACTTGTTTTAGAAAGTTGTCTGAGTCTTACGTCTCAAGGCATGAATGTGAGGCTTTTATTGAGCACCTTGAAGATTTCGTCTTGATTTATCCAGGATTATGCCTTGATTTTCCATGTTTTTGCATTTTTATATTCTATTGAATTATTTTAATGATTTCTTGTGGTATATGCCTCAAAACAACTCGAGAGTTACACCCTCGGTACCTGATGAAGCCTTTTTAAACATTGTGCACATGCTGGTTGATTGCTTTACACCATGTTGTTACAAGCATTTGGAGTGTGTGAATGTTATAGCTGAAAGAAGACGCTTTATTATGAAAAGTAATCGTTGTGATTAAAGAAATCGAAAAGCTAGGACCAAACTATTGATTAGGAATCATCATCTGCTTTTTAAGCTCGAAAACGGCATAATCCCTATTAGATCGGCAATATACAATGATTACGCATTCATGCATGCAAAATACATGTTCTATTTCTATTATCTTTTCTTAGTGTCTTTGTTCATTTTGATTAATGGGATAACCAATTCCATTGTTTAGGATTTATTTTCTTGGTTTGTGATATATTGTTCTTGAAATCTTTTTAGTTTCCAGGGACGGACTGGGAAGGTAGATGGATGAGGTTCAAATAAGTAAAAGAAGACACCCATATGAAATCTCTTTCAGCAAGTCATTTCTAATCTTTTTGTGCCAAACGAGGCCCAAATAATTTTTATGCCCAAGACATGTTTACACCCTATATATGATAGGAGTTTGCATGTCATATCACATTTAGAAAAATAAATAGAATTTACTTGTGCACTAGCTGTTAATATTAGCGATTGGGTACTGACAAGAAAAAAAAATTATTTCATTGATTACTTGACAGAAATGACGTGGTATTGTAAATAGTTGAATATCATTGGTAAACTAGGTCAAATATAAAATAATAATTCAATTTTTTTGGCTATCTATTGAGTAAAGTTGGATATGTTGTCAATCTTTGCGCACAAAAAGAAGTCATTTTTTTATAGGTTTTTTTGGCTAGGGGTAAGTTTTTCTGGCAGCAAAAATTATATTGGACTTTGAGAGACTACGTTTAACATTAGCAAGATGGGTTTTGTCCAAATTCAGTGAGTCTCTAAGTAATTTTCTTTATTAAAAAAAAAAAATCAGAAAACCTTGCGGGGCTGGGGGTCCCAGCACCCCCCTCCCTCGATCCGTCTGCCCCTGGCAAAAACTGTTCGCTATGGGTCCAATCCTATAGTATGATAATATTGGACCATGTTTTCTAGCTTCAAACCTAGTGCTTCGTGCAAGAACTCAACACATTGAGCTATATGTCATTTTATAGAGTACCAGATGTTCAATATGTCTCTTGCTTATCGTTTTGTGCTCACTTTGACGAGGTTTATTATGCAAGATAATTTGTCAGCTTGTATCCTTATTTTATAAGCTTCTATTCTCTTCATAGCTATTAGCTACTGCAAATTGTTATTTTTCCTCTGTTAAATAACTCGTTGGTGATGCACAGATCTCAGCATATGGAGCCTGAGCTCGATGGGGGTGCATAGGTCGAGTTAATATGCATGGTAGGCACGTAGCGGATAGACCCTTTGCTGTTGATAATTGTATTGTCCTTGAATTAGAGTTGTAGCTTGTGTTTACAAAGAGGAGTCTTTATTCAAGGATTGAGTCCATGAATCTATTCGTACTAGGGTCTTCACCTTCAAACACAAAACGTTCTCGTTATAAATGTTGTCGTTAATTAGCATTTCAGTTATATGCGAGAGTAATGGAGACTGCAGTGCATGAGTACTTATTAACAGATGATTACAAGTTAATGATATTACTATTTAGTTTAAGTAGTTTGGTATCGAGTTTGTAAGTCATTAGTCATTACCGAAGAAAATAAAATATGTTTATTAATAGAATAGTATGACACTTACAATAAATTAATATTAAGAGTTCTATCATTTATTTTCTCACACTTCACACCATAAATTAAAGAACAAAGAATTATTATGTGATCTATTCCTAACTTTAGAAAAATCAAAAGAATATCAAATTGTATGGGGTTTAATGTCCCTCTCCAGGGCTTGGACTCGATTTCTTGATATCCCCTAGAGTTAAAGCATTGGTAGATTGATGTCCTTCTCCACCGTGACTCGGCCCTCCAGTCTTTATCGCTTCGACATATAATTTCTCGGCTGGACTTTCAACGGAATCATGTTGTTTTCCGTGCTCAAAGGACGTGCTTCATTAATGAAGAAAAATGAGTTGAAGAGAATAACACTGATGATGATGACGACGGCTTGGAGAGATTTTTGTGTTGTGGCCATTTGGAGTATTTCAAGTAATAATAGATTGTTGGGAATTGTTGAATTAAATTTAGTGAGATTGAAGAAGGAGATTTGGTGAGAAATCAGAGATTGTTACTCCAAATATATAGTGCAATATGCATTGCATGGAAATGAAGCTGCTACGTAAATGACATTCGAATTTGATTTGACTGTTCAAATTCAATATCAAATTTTAAAGGTTTTATCGAGCCGCCACGTCAAATGAAGCAAAATAGATTTTGGTAAAAAATAAAGTCAATGGAATAGTAAATATGTTTGGTTGGTAGAATTTTCAGTGCCTTTTTCTTATTATATTTTAGCACTTCCCACAACATGACTTGCGTAACTGCCCACGCAATGTTTGGGTCAATATATTCATGTAGTGACGAAGAGCCGAGCTGGCCAAGATGGGGTCAGTTCAGCCTTTGCCATAGGCCGAGCTCGACCCGTGCCGTCCACAAAAGTGGTGCCCAGATTGGTCCGTGGCTCGTGGACCACATGGGCTGCACGTGAATTTACTCCCTCCGTCCCAAATATATGGTGATTGGATTTTTTCACACGGATTAAGAATGTTATTGGAAAAATAAATTTTACCAATAGTTTTTCTAATTACCCTTATTTAATGAGTATCATTTAATGTACAATTTCAAGATTAAGTTGAAAAAAATGATTATAAATAAGCAAATTAAATAAGGGTATTTTAGTAAAGGAACAAAAAAAACACCTCAAAAATAGAAACAAGCCTATATATTTGGGACAAGAGAAAAATGAGATGTAGCCTATATATTTGGGACGGAGGGAGTATTTATTTTTTATTTTTAGTTTAAAAAGTTAAAAAAAGAAATAAATTATGATAAAATTGTCATTTTTTTAAGTACAAATATAGAAAATTTAGGATGTACTAAATTAAACAGGCCAATCCACGGGCCAACCCTTGGACCGGCCCACAAGTTAGTCCAACGGGCTGGCTTGACCTTTTTTTCTTCAGCCTGGCCCAATCCCACAACAGGCTGGGCTTGCACAGCACAGGCCCACGGGTGGCCTAGCCTTTTGCCTTGTATCAATAATATTGGTAAATTCATTTAAAGGTAACATAAAATAAGATAGGGTAAATTATATTTACATTTTTCATCTTTTTAAATTTGTAATAATTTATCTTTATTTAATTTTATTCACACCTAACATTTCTATCTTTCAATAATTTGCACAAATAGTCCATTACTTCATTTTGATAATTTTATTTGTAACTTAAATAAACTAAAATAAATAAATAAAAAAATAGAATGAAAAAATTGCATTTGGATCTATAACTTTTGCAAAAATACAAATAAATCATTAACCTTTTATTTTTTACAATTATTCACTTCAAATAATATAATATAAAATGTAGAGTCATGTCCTAAACCTTTTAGTCCCAACACCTACGTCCCTCAATATATCTGCACCAGAAAGACATTTGGATTATAGAAGGATTTCATCCAAATGTTTGTGTACAACGAATTTCGTGTATTAAAATACAGAAATTGCTACAAATTGAAATTTTGATAATTACAAAGTGGATGATCTTTTTGTGACTGCGTAGCTGTAGAATCTTCTGATTAATGATCCGAGTGTTGAAGACGAGAGGCCACATGGCTTGAATCCTAGACTTCGAAACTTGTTGGAAATTTGATTTGTTTGAACCTTCAATACTTGGACTTGGCTTGAATTTGATTTGTGATGAAGATTTTGATTTTCTTCAACTTGACTTGGACTTGTTTTAATTTGAAGAAGATTTTGATCTTTTGAGATTTCCCAAGTTTTGGATTTTCTTTTGGGTTGTGGATTTTCTCCTGGACTTGCTTCTGGACTTCTGGCTTTTCTTCTGCTGGAATTTTACCTTGTCCTTTCTCTTGGACTTAATGTCCTATTTATAGAGAAATCTCAAACTATCCACTTTTCATTTATAACCATCCAATACATATTAAATATAAAAGTGGGACGAATTTTCTACATTGGTTAGTTTTAATACGAATGAGTCATAATATACTTGGGCTTTAATAAATTTAAATGGACTATTTATTTTTAATAGGCCAAGCCCATTTATTTATTTAATTTAATTTTTGTGTCTCTGCTATCATTATTTGACCAAAAGTCAAACATTTGACTTAAATTTGACTAATTTAATAAGAGCAAATTGATCTATGCACATTCAATTATTTCAACCAATTAAAAAAAATAAGAAAATAATTAAAATAAGAAAATAAGAAAAGGAAAATGTCTTCTTCTTCCTCCACCCACCTGTACCCAACCGGAGGGATTTCTCCCCCGTTTTCAGGTGGGGTGGAGAAGAAGATATTTTTCTTTTTTTAGTTATTTAAAAAGGTTAGGGATCACAAATGCATATTTTATTTTATTTTTGACTATTTTAGTTTGTTTATGTTAGGGTAAAATTGTCAATAAAGACTATCTATCTAAATATTGAAAATGATAGTTGCAAATAAAATTGAATGTGATGAAATTGTTACAAATATAAAAGAATAAAGATTGTGAGTATAATTTACGTGGAAACAAAATGATCTTATGATTTAGATCCAATATATCATTAAATTTATCTCATATTTGTTGTAAATACTGTAGATGTCGAAATTGGAGTGAAATAATTCAAATTAATTCTCCGCGTATTAATATTTAAGTCTTGCATTTATGAATGTTACATGTACTAAATAATGTTAATTAAATGAATGGTCATTTAATTATACACCACGCTACTACTTAATAACTGAACTTTGAAATGTATTTTAATGGTCACTGACATTATATCGCATTACTTATCTGTCATTGGGTTGAATTATGTTTCATCCATTTGACGGAATTGCACACATAGTGAATGGAAATCCATAGTAGCACTGTTTTGATATTAAATTACGTCAAATCAGTAAAATACCACTTCCTAAAAGTTAAAAATAACACGACTTTAAAAAATGTCTTCATCTTCATTGGACACTCTATCCCCGCCCACCTCTCACCCATATCTTAATTCCCCCATCCATGGCCACCACCTACCCCAAAAACACCTATCAAGAAGCACCACCACCACCACCACCACCACCATTATTTACCAAATTACATCGTTTTCCAAATTTTTTTTACCATTAATTTAATACCCAGTCTAATTACACCAATACTCCATTTAAAATCCACCCAAAAAGTCCCTCAAATCAAAACCCAGTTGAGAAAACAAAGAATCTCTAAATCTCAATTAAAATCATGTCTGATATCTTGAAGGCGTCAAGAACACAAAATCTCGATCATCAACTCCAAACATTTGGGTTGGGACATGCGGTGTTGGAGTGGGGTGTAAATGGTTAGGAGGAGTTGAGGAAAGGAGAGAAATTGAAGAATGGGGGTGAGTCGATGCTGGGAGAACTTGAAAAAGTTGAGGCCATTGTTGCACATTCATATGCCATTATGAATGCACTGGGTTGTCGAAATTTGTTTGTTTTTTTGTTTTTGTTTTTTATTTTAATTTTGTTGGTATACTGATATAACGTTCAATTGGTACCACGCCAGATTGTTGTGTGACATGTGTGCAACTCCCTCAAAGGGATAAAACGGAATCCAACCCAGTAAAGGATAGGTAACGCGCTACAATGTTCATTGACTATTGAGATACATTTCAAACTTTAGGTATTAAGTAACAATGCAGTACAACTCAGTGACCATTCATTTAATTAATCCTATTAAATCAATCCATACATGGATGGGCATGAGTCGGTTTGGTTTGGCAAAAACCAAATCGAAACCAACCACCATTGAGAAATTCAGGCCCCAAGGGCCCTTTTAAAGTTTAATTTTTAAAAAAATCCTAAGATCGACTGAAATCCAGGGAAAAAAAACCCTGACCCAAACCGACCCGAATTGGTTCGAGTAGGGTTGCAATTTTTTGGCCTAGTCCTAAATCCATATATGTTATACATATACGACCCATCCGATAAATGGGAGTGAAATAATCCAAGTTCACATATCTACCCATGTAAAACACTGGAACAAATACGTTAAATCTCAATTTATGACATTTACATATTATTAAAAATTGGGAAATCAAAATTGGGGTCATCAATAGAATATGTAGGGCCTTAACCATCTATTATAGTAAATACGTCTCCAAATTTTTTGTGAGTAAATTCAGGATCGGTCACTGTTTTTGTACTTATGAGCTTTAAAAGTCATATAGCCAAAATTTAATTCAATTATAGTCACATTTTAGCGCTAAAAGACCAACATATTCTTAAAAAATTTTAAAATGCGCTAATTCAATTATTTGTTTTATTATGATATTGTTTTATCTATGATACTGTTTTATTAGTCTTGTTTTATTATAAAATTGTTTTATCTATGATATTGTTTTATTTAGATAATATACATTAGTATATTTATACCATACTTTTATCTTTGCACCTATTTTATTATGATAAAGTTTCAACATATGATGTTGTTATTGAATGTAAACAGTATCAATGATCTTGTCCTTAATTTTATATATGATACAGTTTTATTGAATGCAAACACTACTAATGGATCATTTTAAAACATCTTGTATTTATTTTTATATATGATACTGTTTTTTATAATATTGTTTCAACAAATGATAATATTATTGAATGCAAACAATATCATTATTTCAATATTAAAATATCTTGTACTTAGTTTTATATATGATATTGTTTTGTCTATGATACTGTTTTATATAGATAATGTGATATAGTAAACTTATATCATGATTTTATCTTTGATACTGTTTTATTATGATAATGTTTCAACATATGATATTGTTTTAATCTATGATAATATTATTGAATTCAACCAGTATCGATGGTCTTATACTACCAATGGAACATTTTAAGAACAATATAATTACTTCAACTAGTAAAACATCTATGATATTGTTTTAATCTATGATAATGTTATTGAATGCAAATAGTATCAATGATTTTGTACTACTAATGAAATAATTTAATAACAATATAATTACTTCAATCAGTAAAATATCGATGATACTGTTTTATTTAGATAAAGTGATATGATATACTTATACCATATTTTTATCTTTGATACTTTGTTTTATTATGATAATGTTTTCAACCTATGATCTTTGTTATTTAATCTATGATCTTTGTTATTTTATTGGATTGTAGTTTGTGTATGTAATATTGTTTTATTAATATACTTTCATATATGATATTGATATATTAAGATACATTTATTATGATACTGTTTTAGTAACTAAAGATTGCCATTTTAAATTAAAGAGACGATTTCAAATGGCTAAAATTCATCATTAGCAGTGGCAAAGCGACTAGTCTTGATCGGTTCGTCGAGACAATTCCAAAAATATATTATAATAAAATTTTGAAATTCAAGCTGCTATTTACTAGCAACAAATTATAGCCACTCTACAGGGATCATCGGCTTCTTCCATCTCCATATTATAGCCACACAATAAAATAGTATTATGATTTGTTGCTATTTGGCCACACATAAATACACAACATGATATTCCTAAGTCTTCAACCATTGCCTTTTCATTTATCCTTCTAAATACCAAGCAGTATTACCGTATAGAAAATGTAGAATTAAACATATTAGAGATATGAAAGTCAATCACTGCAAATGCCAAATATGAAAACTAAGAAAATTTAGAATTAGACACTAAGAATGATTCATAGTTATAAAATACTGCATAACAACTTTCAAATTTCAACAGTCAAGCATTACAACCACAATAATCCTTGAAAACATTTAAAGAACTCTATATACAATCAAATTTCAAATTACGCTCCAAAATACCTAGGTTTTCCAACAATTAGAAACACTTCCTAAAAGGAGAATCTTCTAATCAAAGAAGTAAAAGACTGCCACCGCATCGTAGAAGAAGCACTCGTTGGAGGTGGAGTTGATATGTGGAGCGTAGAAGAAGCACTCGCCAGAGGTGGAGGAAATTTGTGGAGGTGGAAGAAACCGATGGAAAATATGGATTATATGGGTAATTTTGAGATTATTTTTAATATTGCTGAAGAGTATGACTTAATCACACTTTTGAAAAAAAAATTGACCTAATTTAAAACAAGTCACCTACATGTAATTTATAGGCAATTTCTCCATTTTTTATTTTGGAGAACTTTAGTCCCTAATAGATGGAATAGTTTATTTAATCTATACTACTTCTCATTTTTGGATCATTTTACTCTTACAAAATTTTTAAAATTCTATATTCACCTTTAGTATTCATTAATGTATAATTATTTTTTAATATTTTATTTATTATTTTTTTATTGTTCATCCTTACTATACATTAAATTTTCAATAATTTACCAAATATACAATTAAATTTTTTAAACATTTAATTTATTACATTAAATATAAAGGTGAAAAGACGATCTCAATTTTTTTTTTGTGCATTAAGTATATAAAAGAATGAGAAATGAGTTTCAACAAAAAAAAAATGAATAAGAAAAATTGTAACTTTGTTTATTATCGCATTAAAATTCAAATAATAGTTGTCAAAACTGAAATGGAGATAAAAAGATTATTTTTAATACATTATATTACAGTGATTACGAGCATGTTTGGTTCAATTCTTTTTCTAAATTTTTTTTTTCTAAAATTTATTTTCAACTACATATTTTGTAGGACCTACAACTTTTATCAACTTTTCAACAACATATTTTACTAATTTTTTTCAAAATCTTTAAACCCCATCAAAGATATACTATAGTTTAGAACTAACATGTGAATTTTTTTTTATTTTTAATTTAATTATATATATATAAAACGTTCTTCTCATCTTACTTCTATCTGTCAACAATATTCTTACACCATAGACAAGTATTGACACTTCTTTAATTTTTGTTTCTTACTCATATTTATGACATTTCATTTAGTTAGTCAAATCAAACACGTCTAATAAAAAGAGAAAATACACAAAGAATATTGTTCATAAGGAACTACTACTCCAACAAATGTACAATAATATGTAGTCAATCATTACATTTTCTCAAAATAAAATTAGTAATTATAAATTTTATTCTTCGTAAAATGTAGTCCCTGGAGATCATTAATACTATAAGGGTGTGTTTGATTGCAAGTATTGAATTTGGGTGGAAAGAAAATGAATTCCATGGAATTGAATTGTCAATAAATTATTAATTGAAAAATATCAATTTAGAAGGCAAATTTTTCATGAAAATAAAATCTCATCTCCCATAAGAAAATATTTTTCTTATTTTCAAAGAAAATATAGCTATTTATATAGAAATGAGAAAATATTTTACTTAAAAAAATGAATATCAATCAAACGTGTAGTTGGAAAATAGGTGGGAAAAGACTTTTCCATGGAAAAATACGGCTACCAAACCTATCAGTTGGAAAATAGGTAGAAAAAAGACTTTTTCCATAGAAAATAAGTTGCAATCAAACGCACCCTAAGATTTGATATCAATAGTTCATTAATCATCAAATTTTAAATCACCAAAAGGTCTTAATGAGTTCAAGTTATTGTTAGTATTATCACTGTATAAAACTCATTTCTAATTGTAATTGTACTTAAATAAATGCAATTATCTTTTAATAATTATTTGTTACTCTTTTATTGTTCATTATTATCATACATTAAATTTTTAATAATTTATTAAATGTATGTTTAAAATTTGTAAATATTTAATATATTAGTAAATTAAATATGAAAGTGAAAAGACGATCTCAATTTTTTTTGCCTTACGTAGATGAAAGAAATGATAAATTGATTTTAAAAAAATGAATGGAAAAATTGAAACTTATTTTATTATCGGATTAAAATTCAAATCATGGTTATAAAAAATTGTTTTGAATACATTGGATTTCATTGATTATAGTTGACAACTAATATATAAAACTTTTTTAATTTTTAATTCAATTAATAATACATCATACGCGCTTAATAAAAAGAGAACATACATAGTTTACAAAGAATAACTAATCCAACATATGTACAATATTATATAGTCAATTATTACATTCTCTTCAATAAAATTAATATTTATTAATTTTTTTGCGTAAAATACAACCTTGAAGATTCCTATTAATACATCATTAATTTCATACGATTTGATATCAATGGTTTCATCAATCATCAAAGTTCAAATCACCAAAAGCTCTTCACTGAATTCAAGTTACTATTCGTATTATTATTATATAAAACTCATCTTTGATTGCAATTGTACTTCTATAAATACAAATAAAATATCAATATCAAACAATACAAAACAACATGTTATCAAAAATCATATTTTTTTATCTTTATTGTAATTGTTAATTTAATATTTTAATTGTTAACAATTAAAAAATAAAAAAAATAAAAAAATATTAAAAATTAATAATATAATTATAAAAGCACGTGTAACGTATGTGTGTCTAACTAGTTGTTAAAAAGTCATGCGAGTCTCTTATTTTTTTGGAGATTAAAACGTAAACAATTGATTTTGATACAAGAAAAAGAAACCCTTTAGTTCGGGACTTTTGAGTTTAATCACCCAAAATATTTAGGTACAATTGCTTGTTAATAAAGTCTCACTTGTCAATATCTCAAATTAATAATCAATTATAATTTATTTCTCTCAATCATAAGGACGTATATAATATAGTAGCTTTGGCTAGAGGTGGCAAATGGGCTAGAGAGCCCAGCACAATCTGAAATTGGATGGACCACAAAAAAAATTGGATTGGATTGACCCGACCGGATTTTATAGGATTTCGTATTTATTGGACCAACTCAACTCGCTTTTGGGACACAGGGCTATTGGGTCAGCCCCATTTTAAACTTTAATTTATTTTTCCATAACAATTACTAAAAAAAAAAAGAAAGAAAGAAAGAAAAAACAAACGTCTTCATCACCCACACTCCCACATAAGTCAATCAAATCAGAGTCCCCCACTAATATGGTCGAAGGTTTCAAAAAAAACCGAGCTCGTCGATTCTCTCCGGTTTCGTAGAAAGAGGGGCAAATTCTCCCCTGTTCGGTATGGGGTGTTGGGTAGATAAATGGGTTGGGTGATTTGGGTCCAAAATTTTTTCTTTGGGTTTGTTACCGGGCGATTTTACTTAATTTTTTTTATTAGGCTAGCCCAACCTAAAAGTTATTTGGGCTCGACCTTGGGCCAACCCATTTTGCCACAACTACATTTGAGAGTTTAATTTCTTGTGGTATATGCTTTACACGACTTTAAAGATATAAAACGCCTGACTTTACAAATATAAAACGCCTCGGTACCTGTGCACATGCTAGTTGATTGTTTTACTCCATGTTGTTACAAGCATTTCGAGAGTTTAAATGTTATAATCTAAAAAAAATACTTTTTTATGACAAGTAACCGTTATGATTAAAGAAATTGAAAAGCTAGGACCAAACTCTTGAATAATCAAAAATAATTTTGGACTTTGCTTTGGCCGGGGTCCAGCATCCCCCATTCCCCCTCCCTCCGCCCTGGCAGTTGCAGTCCTTACCTCGGACGAATTTATTGATGATGATTGGTCTAGTTGTATGGACGATAGAAAATCTAGTATGCTATAATTGCATTTATATTTGATTGTGTGGACTTTGAAGAAACACAAGGTATTTCCTAGATCAAGTGCTGTGAATATCGTGCTCTCTCGAGTTGCAACAGAGTTGATTTGGCTACAAAAACTGTTTGCTATTTATTGGTCAAATCATGACAATATTGGACCATATTTTCTAGCTTCAAACCTAGTGCTTTGTGCAAGAACTCAACACGTTAAGCTATATGTCATTTTAAAGCGAACCAGAGGTTCAATGTGTCTCTAAACTAAACCGTTTGCTGTTGATATGCATGGTGAGGCACCTTTGCTGTTGATAATTAATTGGAGTTGTAGCTTGTGTTTACAAAGAGGAATCTTTATTGTAGGATTAAGTCCATGAATCTATTCTAGCCACTATTCGTACTTGGGTCTTTACCTTCAAACACAAAATGTTCTCGTTATAAATGTTGTCGTTAATGAGCATTTAAGTTATATGCAAGAGTTATGGAGACTGCAGTGCATAAGTACTTATTTAGAGTTGATTATAAGTTAATGATATTGCTATTTAATTTAGGTAGTTTGGTAACTGAGTTTGAAAATCGTTAGTCATTACCGTTACAATAAATTAATATTAAGAACTCTATCACTTATTTTCTCACACTTCACACCATGTATTAAAGAACAAAGAATTGTTATGTGATCTATTCCTAACTTTAGAAAAATCAAAAGAATAGCAAATCATCTAGGATTTAATGTCCATCTCCAGGGCTTGGACTAGATTTCTTGATATCCCCTAGAGTTGAAGCATTGGTAGATCCATGTCCTTCTCCACCGTGACTTGGCCCTCCAGTCTTTATTGCTTCGACATATAATTTCTCGAATGGACTTACAACGGAATCATGTTGTTTTCCAGTGCTCAAAGGGCGTGCTTCATTAATGAAGAAAAAGGAGTTGAAGAGAATAACACTGATGATGAAGACAACTTGAAGAGATTTTAGTGTTGTGGCCATTTGAAGTAATAATAGATTGTTGGGAATTGTTGAATTAAATTTAGTGAGATTGAAGAAGGATATTTGGTGAGAAATCAGAGATTGTTAATCCATATATATAGTTTAATATGCATTGCGTGGAAATGAAGCTGCTACGTAAATGACATTTGAATTTGATTTGACTGTTCAAATTCAATATCAATTTTTAAGGGTTTTATCGAGCCACCACGTCAAATGAAGCAAAATTAAAATAGATCAATGCGATAGTATAATATGTTTGGTCAGTGTGGTAGAATTTTCAGTGCCTTTTCTTTATTCTTTTAGCCCTTTCCACCCAACATGACTTGCCTAACTGCCCACGTAATGTTTGATTTTACTGCGTTGTAGTGGCTCTGGGTCAATATATTCATGCAACTAACGTATTATCAACACGGTAACGATGTATCATTAACATATATTGGTAAATTCATTTAAAGGTAACATAAAAAAGAAGGGTTTCTATCTTTTTAGATTTATAATAATTTTGTCTTTATTTAATTTTATTTATACTTTTTATTTCTATGTTTCAATAATTCGTATAGATGATTCATTTTAATAATTTTAACCATAACTTAAATAACCACAAAAAAAAAAAAAATAGAATGAAAAAATTGCATTTGAATTTATAGCTTTTACGAAAGTACAAATAAATCATTTACCTTTTATTTTTTACAATGTTCTAAACAGGGGCGAACTCAGGATTATGGTTTAGTGGAGGCGATAAAGATTTACGTAAAAAATAATTTAAAATAAGACAATGATGATAATTCAAAATGTAGTACTTTTTTTATAATTGTTCTTTATGGCTTTTCATACGTTGAAAACACCGTATAATAGTCTTATTATCAATTTCATTAATACATCTCTTACAACATACACAACTAAATCATCTTCTATTCATGAACTATTTAGGAAAAAAAAAATATTTTCTGGAGGAATTTGCTAAAAAAAAATAGCTTGTTTTGTTTTTATCTTTGTTCATGTAGATTTTTATGCCCCCACTGCATGGCCATGGAAGCAACAAATTTTTTTTGATGGTATTGGACTAAGGAATATATATATATATATATATATATATATATATATACTAATCATGAGTGGGGCGACTAATCATAAAGTGGGTCAACACCTACGGTCCTAAACCTTCTAATCTCAACACCTACGTCCAAAAGATATCGTCAAATGCGTTATTTGACAAAAGAATTCGAGGAGTCAAGGGTGACCTCGACCTAAATTTGACCAATTTAATAAAGAAAAATGATCTATGCACATTCAATTATTTCAAACGATTAAAAAAAAAAGGAAAATGTCTTCTTCTTTTCCAACCCCACCCCATCTTTACCCCAACCAGGGGGGGTATAAATACCCCCAGTTTGTTATAGGTGGGTTTATATCCCTCGATTTGTTAGGGGTGGGGTGGGGAAGTTTTTTTTTTTTTCCTACTTCATTTTTTTTTTCTTTTTGTTGTTTGAAAATGTTAATGATCGCAATTGCAATTTTTTTTTTTTTTTTTTTTCTATTTTAGTTTTTTTATGTCCGGGTAAAATTGTTATAATGGACCATCTATATAAATTATTAAAAGATTGAAATTGATAGTTGTGAATAAAAATTGAATAGAGACGAAATTGTTACAAACATAAAAGAATGAGGATTGTGAATGTAATTTATTTAGTAACAAAATGAATTTACACTCGTACAATATACTTTTTACAAGTATGTTTTTATTTTAAAATTTGATCACGTGTTTGGTAGAGCTCAAAGGACTCGCATCATAGTTACTTTGTCATACTTAAGTCGTAATTGTCTACGTAAACAATGATTACGTAGCATTATTCTTGCATATATGATCTTATGATTAAGATCAGAGATATCATAAAATTTAGGGATTTTGACACAAATGGTCCATAACGTATGTTTTTAGTGTGTTTTTGGTCCGTAACTTTTAATTTTTGGCTAGAAGATTCCTAAACTATGCCATTGAGTGCGAAATTGGTCCATATAACGGATTCCATCCATAATTGTTGTTAGTTGGTGCACGGTTTCAAATCTCTTTTAATTTATCTTTACCTGCAGGGTTAAATGGGTCATCTCACCTTTTTTTTTTTTTCCTTTTTGTTCATTCTCGCCTATATAATCTCAACCATACCCGCCAAGTATATGTTGTTGGTAAAAACTGCCAAAATTTTAAGTATGGTTTTGATTGGAATTGGAAAAAGTAAATGGAATCCAATTTTTGTCAGTGTGGGCTATCATTGGAGATGAAGACTTTTCTAAACAGATTTGAACCTTTTGGTAAACGTTTTTCTTGCTTGCCAAAGTAGACAAGTGAGTCATTCTTGGATGAATGAATGAAATAAGATCAAATCTATGTGTTTAATATTGTCATTTGTTTCATTTATATTGAATATGTGGAGATAATACATAGACAATCTCTAACATTTTTAGTAAATGTGCGTGAATGGTCCTTGACTTTTTGAGTAAAGATGCACATGTGGTCTCTAACTTTTTAGCAAAGGTGTGCAAAATGGTTCCTAACTTTTTAGTAAATGTGCACAATCAATGGTGGATCCAGGATATGATAAAGGGGTGTGTTGGGAGATGGGGGACTGCGATGGGGTTCGGAGAGACAGCGCTACCAAATTTTTTTTTTATATATAGAATTTTACTATGTTAGACTATTACCCATTCACTCAAAACCAGTTCAATAATATCTGTTGTTTTTCATCAGTAGTCCTTAAGACAAACTCATCAGATTCTATTCCTATAATTTATTTTGGTGAAATTTTAATTTTTTGTAAATAAAGCATCTGAAATTTATATTGCTTGGTACATAAGCAGATGAGTTAATTACTTGAACCCTCACCAAACTTTGCCCCATGTTTTTAAGTTCTCACTAAACTTCAAATTGTTTTCCACTTTTCATTGAACTTTGCAAAGTATTTTCCATCCACCATTCTCTTCAAATCTGCGAATAGAAATCCCACGTGGCAAACGAAAATCACACATGGCAAACGAAAATCCACATCAGATGAAAATTTGACCCAAACAAGACCTAAAATCTTACGTGTATTTTCCTTCACAACAAACAAAATCCCCAAATTCGTAATCCTTCCTTCCACATTCAACGATGAAGCTTCTCATCCTTGGTAATCCCTCTCCATCAGCAACTCGGGTTTCCGCGAAGATGATGATCGAGCTTTGTAATTTGTCAATGTTGGAGACTGATGAACTACAACCAAGTGTGTTAAACCAATGTTCTAAAAAACGTAAAACGTGACTAAGCGTCGAGGTCAAGTTTCAAGCTTTTCGAGCTTAGGTGAAAGCGAGACAAGGGCAAAGCGAGGACGAGCTTTTTAGAACAGTGGTTAAAACGAGCATAAACCCTAAATGAGACATTGAGATGTGAAGTTTTAACTTCTGACTTCTCATTTTTGTGTAACTTTTGGTGTTGATCATATTTCGGTACTGATAATGGATTTTTTCACGGCATCATCTATTGATTTCCAAGAAATCTGTTATGATTTTTCAGTGTGGAGAGGAAACAATAAGAAATTGGAATTAGTGGATAGGAAGGAAAAATCAGTGTGGATTTTTTCATGGCATCGTCTACTAATTTCTTTATTTGAATTAGTGTGGATGAAGGAAAAATTAAGACATTGGTATTTTTGTTTTTAGTTTGATGCCGACATTGTGTGAGTTCCTTATGTAGGAAAACAAAGAAACATTGAAGTTTTTTTTTTTGGACAGCTAAGACCACGAGTCCCGTAATGGTGTCATTTATCTCTATATTCTTGTAATTGCTTCTTAGATTAATTATAGGAGCATATATCTTCTTACTTATGGGGTACACTAATAAAATTTATGTTTGCATAATTGTGTTTCAGACACTGAAAACTCATATGAAAATATTGATTCAAGCTTCCACGATTCAGAAAATGATATCGATAATGACGCTGATGATTTGGTGTACGCGGATAATTTTGTAGAAGGTGTTGAATGGGGAATTAACCGGCAACAACTAGATGTGGAAAATTGCCATTCAGAGTCTTCATGTTATCTATCATCCGAAAAAACTGAACACTGATTACTCGTTAGATGATGAAAGTAATTATAATTTTCCTAAATTTTGTGAATCATGAAAGATCCTCGATTAGAAGTTGGGATGGAGTTCAAAACAATTAATGAATTTAAAGAGGCAGTGAGAAATTATGGGATTAAGAATAGGTATAGTGTGAAATTTAAAGTGAATGACCCTAAGAGAGCTCAAGGGGTGTGTAATGATGGTTGTACATAGAAGATTTGGGCTTCAGAAGTGAAAAAATCGAATTGTGTGCGAATAAAGTCTTACAAACCAAAACATACACGCACTAGGGACAAATCCAATAGAAATTGCTCATATAGATATCTTGCGGAGCATTACCTTGAGAGATTTAGGATTGATCCAAAACGGAAAACCGAAAATTTTCTCGTAATAGTTTTATATGATTTCAAGTTTCGTATTAGTCAAGTTATAGCATGGAGAACTAGGAGATATGCTAAGGAGTTACTAGAAGGTACTCCTGAGGAGCAATTTGGTTTATTGAGGTCTTATGCTGCTGAAGTATTAAGAACTAATCCTGGATCCACGGTGATAATTGCTATACATGAAGAGGTTTTTCAGGGAATTTTATATGTGTTTGGATGCATGCAAGAAGGGATTTATTGTGGGTTGTAGGGTTGGATAGATGTTTTTTGAAGGAAAAATTTGGAGGGCAATTATTTTCAGCTGTAGGTGTTGATGCTGATGATTGTATATACCCAATCATATGCAATTGTATGAAATTGTGGAGATGGTTTGTGCAACATTTGGGGAGAGGATTTGGACATTACCAATAGTTATGAATGGACTTTTATGAGTGATAGGCAAAAGGCCTACAAAAGGTGATTGCTGAAATGTATCATAATGCTGAGCATAGGTTTTGTATGAGGCACATGTACACAATTTTTTTAAAGCAGACTTTAAGAGTAGAATCCTTAAAGACTACTTATGGAGGGCCGCAAAATCTTCTCTTGTAGTATATTTTAGATATTAGATGGGAGAGATTCAAAAGGAAAATAAAGAAGCATATGAATGGCTAATTAAAAGGCCGCCAAGGCATTGGAGTAAGTCTGAGTTTTCCACAATCCCCAAATGTGACATTCTGCTAAATAATTTACGTGAATGTTTTAACAAGTTAATTTTGGAAGAAAGGGAAATGTCAATTTTGAACTTGTTGTTGTCCATACAAAAGGGTTTATGAAGAGAATTCAAGTTATAAGGGATAAAATGAGACAATATATTGGGGTCTTGTACCCAAAGATTGTGAAAAGTTGCAGAAAAATATTGATTTAGTGGAGGATTGTGTAGGCGAATGGGGTGGAGGTTCACAATATTAAGTTAGTGTCGTTCGGGTGAACATGTTGTTGATTTACAAAGGCGTACGTGGGCCTGTAGAATGTGGGATTTGACTGGCATTCTACGTGAACATGGCATATTTGCTGTTCTAGACCAAAGACACAATCCTGTTGATTATATAGACAAGTGCTACACAGTGGAGACATATCTGAAAGCATATGCAAATATTGTGAACCCGATGAATGACAAAAAACTATGGCCTCATGTTGATGAAGCTACAATCAAAGCACCAAATTGGTATATTCCCAAAAAAGGAAGAAAACAAGTAAATGGGAGGAAACAACTTGAAAATGATGTAACGTATCATTCTCGAGGGACAATCAAATTAAAAAAAACAGGTCAAGTTTCCATGAGTTGTAGTATATGTGGTTTACATGACCACAACAAGAGGTACCACTCCAAAAAAGATGCCCCAACTCCGATATGTCAGTGTTTACAAGTTTAAGATAATTTCATTTGTGTTCCAAAACTTAAACTATTTTACGATCTTACAGGATTGGTATGATATTCCATAGAACCTGTCACCCAAGGTAGCTTATTGCCGAATAGTCAAAATCAGGTACATAGTTGCAAGTTTGTACATAGTTTTTTTTATATTACTATGATCATCATAAACAAAAGAGATTTTTTTTTGTAGGGCAAGTTTGTTCCAATAAGAGGCACTACAAGTACATCAAATCAGCTTGAGTTGCAACACTCAAATTATATATTTATACCAACACCTGGAATAGACTCAACAGCTTCTGCAAACTATCAACAAAGAATGAACAACGAAAATGGTCTACAAAACTTACAAGATGAATGAAGATGTAGGGCAAAAATTTCATGTTTTTTGTGTCAAAATAGCAATTTACAGTTATAATATTGATTAGCCTTGGTTGATCAAATGTTGGCATTATTTTGTTTATCTAGGCTCAAGATATAAGAAAGAATCACCAGTGAATTCAATGCATCCAAGCTGTACTTGGATCCTCATTATTTTGGTATGAAAGGATTCTTATATTTTCTTCATCCCTTTTGTTGAGTTGTAGTTATGACCAATAATGTCACAAGATATAAGAAAGGATCACCACTGAATTCAAATAATTAATGTTTCATGCAATTCTTTAAATAATTGAACTTTCACGAGAATGAGAAAATCAAAAGCACCTACAGATAATTGCACATATAGTTGTTTTGACAGAGAAAAACAAATAACTTGAGGCTGAAAATAGAACAAAAGCACCAAGTAGAACGCCCAGATGTTACAAAAGCACCAAGATGCACTAATTCGAAAATTTCATCTAGGCGAACGTCCAACCACAACCAATCACGACAGAGGCAAAAAATTTCATCTGAATTGTACTGGGTGTTCGCCCATATGAAGTTATTCACGACTGAGGCGAACATCTTCGCTTGAGCGAATGCCCGTAATTGTAATCGCGTGTTCTCAGAAGATTGTTCACGATTTTCATCTGATGCGGATTGTTTGGGTCAAATTTTCATCTGATGTGGATTTTCATTTGCCATGTGTGATTTTCATTTTGCCACGTGTGATTTTCATTTGCCACATGGGATTTTCGTTCACATATTTGAGGAGAATGGTGGACGGGAAATACTTTGCAAAGTTCAATGAGGAGTGGTAAACAATTTGAAGTTGAGTGATGACTTAGAAACATGGAGCAAAGTTTAGTGAGGATTCAAGTAATTAACTCTAAGCAAATCAAATTTTAATGATGTTTTACAAATTACGAAACAGGGAGACTAATCAGCATGAAATACCCGAATCACATGAAAGCTATTAAATTAGATCAATAACACAGATTCTAAATTGTAAAGGCCAATAAAATCAAACACTGAAAAAGAAGAATACTTGAAAAGTACTGTCCAAAACCACATCAGATTCAACTATATCATGAGATTCTAACATCAGGTTTTTATCAAATTGTTCATAGAAATACATGTTGTCTAAATCAATTGAAACCCAGAAAAATTGACCCTAATTACGCCCTATTAATAGCTACAATCATCGAAGGTGTTCATATTAACTACTTTGGCTTGCTCCTCGGTTGTGAGACGAATGACCAGGATTGCAATTTGCAAAGAGGGTTTATTGTTTAGGGTAGGGCGCACAAATCCTTTGGTTGGAGAGTAGAGACGAGAGACGTGGAAAATAAAATGGGATTTGAAATGATTTTGGGCTTTGAGCTGGGTTATTAATCTTTGCTTTTTTTTTTTTTTTTTTTGTGCTGGGCTTTTATATAAGTTCCTTGACTTTCTTCCCAAAAAAAAAAAAATTTGGTCTTTGGGCTTAAGCCCACTCTGATACTGGGGCCGATCCGCCTATATACACTGGCTGGTCCCTAACGTATGTAAAATGGTACACTCGTTAGTCCCGAACTAATTGAAAAAGTTGTACGAATATTCTCGTCTAACCAATTATCACTCTCATGATACGGATTGAACATTCAACCACCATCTCTCAACCATGTTAACAATCTCCAAACTCAAACCATCCATGCACAAATTCAGATTCAAAAAATGCACCAACTTGTTAAATTGGAACGTCACAAATATGGTCACCAAAAATGACATTTACCTCAACATTTCATGCATCAACCATTCAAAAATCCATTGCTTTTGTGCTCTTTTGGAAAACTGAGTCCTAAAATTCAAAATGGTGGGAGTTTTTTTCTTCAAAATTCTCAGACCGTTGCTGGGTAAAGTGAAGAGACGCAAAGTAAAATAAAAGATAAAAAAGGTGAGTTGACCAATTTAACCTTTTAGGTAAAGACAAATTAAATGAGATTTGAGATCACACACCCAACTAACGGCAAATTTGGATGGATTTCGTCCATTGGGACCAGTTTCGCACCCAATGGCATAGGTTAAGGATCTCCTAACCAAAAATGAAAGGTTATGGACCAAAAATACACTAAAAGCATATGTTAGGGACCATTTACGCCAAAATCCCTTAAATTTATCTCATATTTGTTGTAAATACCGTAGATGTCAAAATTGGAGTGAATTAATTCAAATTAATTCTACACGTATTAATATTTAAGTCTTGCATTTACGAATGTTACACGTATTAAATTGAATTAATTAAATGAAGGGTCACTCAACTATACACCACGCTACTACTTAATAACTGAAATTTGAAATATATCTTAATGGTCACTGAACATTGTATCACATTACTTATTTATCATTGGGTTGAATTCTGTTTCATCCATTTGATGGAATTGCCCGCGTGGTAATTGGAAATCCAACGTGGCACCGTTTTGACATTAAATTACGTCAAATCAATAAAATACCACTTTCTAATATTTAAAAGTAACACGACTTTAAAACTGTTTTCATCTTCCTTAGACACTCTACCCCCACCCACCTCTCACCCATGTCCCAACTCTCCCATCCATCACCACCAATCAACACAATTCACCAAATTACATCGTTTTCCCAAAAAAAAAAAAAATTACCCTTAATTTAATACCCTGTCTAATTACACCAAAACTCCATTTAAATCCACCCAAAAAGTCTCTCGAATCAAAACCCATTTGAGAAAACAAAGAATCTAAAAGTCTCAATTCAAACCATGTCCAATATCTTGAAGGCATCAAGAACACAAAATCTCAATCTTCGATTCCAAACATTTGGGTTGGGATAGGGGATGGTGGAGTGAGGTGTAAAGGGTTAGGAATTGTTGAAGAACGGAGAGAAATTGAATAATGGGGGTGAAGTGATGGAGGGAGAACTTGAGAAAGTTGAGGCCATTGTTGCACCTTCTTTTGCCATTATGAGTGCATTGGGTTGCTGAAGTTTGTTTGTTTTTCTTTTAATTTTGTTGATATGCTAATATCAATGTTCAATTGGTGCCACGATAGACTATTGTGTGCCACGTGTGCAATTCTCTCAAAAGGATTAAATAGAATCCAACCCAGTGATAGATGGATAACGCTCTACAATGTTTATTGACTATTGAGATACATTTCAAAATTTAGTTATTAAGTAGTAACACAGATTATAGTTCAATGGGAATGTCCCCCTGCCCATGGTAGACAGGAGATATGTTGTCTACTGTTTGGACAACATTTGTGTCCACACACGATTGTGTGCTGTGATGCCACATCGCATCGATGTGGGACTCCCACATCGCCTAGTCCCACATCGCATGATAGGTAATATATCTCTTGTCCACCATATACAGGAGATCATATTTATATATATATATATATATATATATTTCAAAATTATATAATTTAATGATTTTCTTGTGGTATATGCTTCAAAACAACTCGAAGTTGCACCTGGCTTTATAGAGATAAAATGCCTCAGTACTTGTACACATGCTAGTTGATTGTTTTACTCCATGTTGTTACAAGCATTTAGAGAGCGTATATGTTATAACTTAAAAAAAAATGTTTTATTATGACAAGTAATCGTTATGATTAGAAATCGAAAAGCCACGACCTAACTCTTGAATAATCAAAAATAAATTTGGACCTTGCTTTGAGAGACTACGTTTTACATTAGCAATATGCGTTTTTGTCCAAACTCAATGTGTCTCTTAAGTAGTTTTTGTATAAAAAAAAAAAAAAAACCAGATGGGTGGCTGGGCCCCAGCCCCCCGTCCCCCGGGGTGGGTCCGCCCCTGGTAGTTGTAGTCCTTACCTTGGACAGATTTATTGATGATGATTGGTCTAGTTGTATGGACGATAGAAAATTTAGTATCCTATATTGCATTTATATTTGATTTTTAGGACTTTGAAGAAAACACAAGGTATTTGCTAGATCATGTACTGCGAATATCGTGCCCTGTCTTGTTGCAACATAGTTGATTTGGCTACAAAAATTGTTTGCTATTGGTCCAATCATGACAATATTGGACCATCTTTTCTAGCTTCAAACCTGGTGCTTCGTGCAAGAACTAAACACATTAAGCTATATGTCATTTATAGAGAACCAGATGGAAATGAAGCTGCTACGTAAATGGCGTTTGAATTGGATTGACCGTTCAAATTTCAATATCAATTTTCAGGGTTTTATGGAGCGCCACGTCAGATGAAGCAAAATAGATTTTGGTTAAAAATGTTTGGTCATAGTGGTAGAATATACTAGAACAGTGCCTCTTTCTTATTCTTTTAGCCCTTCCCACCCAACGACTTGCGTAACTGCCCACGTAATGTTTGATTTTACTGGCCTGTGGGTCAATATTTTCATTCAACTAACGTATAATCATTTATCAACACAGGAAAGATGTATCAATAATATAGTTAAATTAATTTAAAAGTAATGATGTCAAATTTTAATTAACTTCATGAGTGTACGAATCTAGTGGAATATAGATAAGCAAAAACGAGGTCGATCCACGAGAGATCGCTATGAGGAAGGTGTAATTTAATCCAAATTAAGCTGTTATCCAAAGGCTAGTTGAGTTCAAAAAGAGTTTTGTTGAAATTATTTAATTTAAAGACTAACTAATTATGCGAAAATAATGAGATTGAATAATCAAGAAGTGTAAAACACCAAGGTTTGGAATCCACCATTGTCTAACTTAGCAATCATCTAATCATTCATTAATTCCCAAAGAAAACACATACGACAACACGAAATCAATCTATTGTCGTCCCTAAAGATTTATCAATTAAGTCCCAAAAGAAGAATATCAAATATAGGCTCCCCTTATGCTTCAAACATAATTACTTAAGCATTTTTCATATCAAATTCTATTGAAAGAAGACAAAGAATCAAAGATTACCTAAGCATTCTATGTATCCCAATAAGAATAAAAGAAGATGAAAATCAAAAGCAATTAATAGAACTTATTTAAACATCAAGCATGGATTAATTAAACCAATATCTAATTATCAAAAATACATGATATTTAAGATGAAAGAAATTATATTTAATTAATCTAGTTAAGAACGAACCATGAACGTTAAAGCCCTAAAAAGAATTAAACGAATAATGAAATAATTACTTAATTAAAACAAGGTTTCATCGTCTCACCTTGGCTAAAGAAAACTAGAAGAACATGATGAAATTAAAATACAAGAATTGATAGAACCCGGCATAGATTGAAGGAGAAGAAATCTTCAAAAACTCTTGATTGTCAGTCAGTTGTCTTCTCTTGTTTTCTTCTGTCTTCCCTTGATTCGGTTCCCAAAAATCCTCCTCGTGTTATGAGAATGTATCTCCTATATATAATACCCTAGTTGTGCCCCAAAATATCCCAAGAAGACCCAAAAAAATCGTCCAAAACGTTTCCTAGTGGAATTGGGACTCAAAAAAGGAAAGAAAATAAAACAAAATCATTGCTGAAAATGGCTCGGGCGATCGCCTGAGCTATTCGGCGATCGGCCAGGCGCCGGTTCTAGGTCTCTGTTTCTGATTCGAGGTGCTGGGCGCTCGCCCAGCATTAAGCCGGGCGATCGCCCAGCTTGTCTTCTTTAAAGATTTGCGCTTTGGTCCTTCATGTTTCAACGGTCACCGATTTGGTCCTTCCACTTTAAGTCTTGATCATTTCGGTCCTCCATCTTTTCATGACATCAACTTTGGTCCTTCAACTTTACATCATCGCCAGTTTAGTCCTCAACTTTGCATTGAGTGCAATTGAGTCCTCGACCTTATGAGATATCTTCTAAGTTATTGCTCTTTTCACCCAATCTTCTCCAATTGTTCACCAACAAGTCCGAAACTGAAATAGAATGATAATAAACTAGATTAAGTAGAAAAACAACTATATGACGACATAAATGATTAATTAACAGGCTAAAATAAGTGCATAAAACGCACTTATCAAACACCCCCAAACTAAACCTTTGTTCGTCCTCGAACAAACCTAAAATATAAATTAAAACTACGCTAATAGAATCAATGGAAAATCAGTCAATGTTAAAATCCTTACCATATGCCTCAAGTTCAAAATAAAGCAACACTTTCAGAAGGATATCAAACAACAACACAAAAATATTCACTTATCCGATGTTCGACCTTGTGTGAGTGTGTGAATAGCCAAACATTGAACTTATGCATGTATTAGACCATGACCAATATTGTGTTGTTGATATTTTAGCAATCCCGAACCCTTTGTAGTCATTTATTCCTTACACCTCTCGTAAGTTATCACACTTCTAAAGCTCTTCTCTCAAATCCCGAGGTGTTCTAGCGAAGTTGGCTTCTATTGATCATCACAATGCTCTTTCTTTTCAACAAAAGTGGTAAAACTTAGCACTTGTATTCTGAGAATTAGGATGGTGAGAGATTTCTAAATTCTCATCTTCAGTCTCCAAAGTTCTAATCTAGCAATCCTTTCTGAGCACTTCTACTCTTTTATTTATTCAACTCATGTTAACAGTCTTACATCCTGTGCAATACTTCTCTTTCACTAGCTTCACGTGTGACCCAGAAGCGAGTTTTGGGTCGATGACTCCCAAGTCGATGACCATAGGGCACCAAGTTTGAAAATACCCTAGCAGACTTAATTGCTCGAGTCCCATGTGCTAATAGAGGAGTGAATATGTAAATTTATAAATGTCGTTCTAAATTTTTTTTTTTTTTTTTTTGGATATGGGACTCATGTAGCGAGCTTTGGTCGATGACTCCCAAGTCGAGGATGACCATAGGGCACCTGTGTTTTAAGATACCCTTACGAGCTTAATTGCTCGAGTCGGATATTTCATTTAATTTTTATCATTGCGAGTAGTGCTCGGTTTAGATTCCTTGACTATAACCCATTCAACCAAAGATGAGACCTAGAAAACCCAAACCATCAAAAGTCTTAGAACAAAAGTAGTAACTTTAACACCCCAAACTGTTCTCAAACAGGTTTAGTCACTAGCTCTAAGAATGTAGGAACAGAATGTTTCATCATGATACTCGATTAATAATATCAACACAAACACGCAAGTCATGTCTCCAATAAACGATAAGTCAAAGTGGCTATGTGCTTCTATAATCGGGTCTAACATGGATAAGAATTCGAGATAAACGAACGAGTTCAAGTGTTGTCTAATAGTCTACTAAAATGTACTCAATTTTGAACATATATCATCATTGGCGGCAAGATATTCAATGAAGAACTAGATTTTTTTTTTTTTTTTTTTTTTTTTTTTAAAAAGTATTTGAGCTTATAGAGACAAGAGTGATAAGCAAATTCAAAAGTACTAAAGTAACATGATACTTTATAACCCACCCCCAAACAAAAACCTTACATTGTCCTCAATGTAAGAATAACATAAAGCATGAGTAGTAGGAGGAAAAGTTCGGTTACTCCCGTGGATGGATGAGAAGGATCCGCCTAGTATGTAGTGGACTCGAGAAGTAGTGGGACCCTTGATCAAAAGATTATTGCCTACATAATATCCAAGCGGCTCATGAAGTGGGACATCCCCGCACGTGACATGGTAAGGCCCAATAAGTGCACTAAATAAAATAAAATTAATAACTTATTTAAACTATCTAAAACTACTACATATAAAGCAAATAAATAAAAGGTTAGAAAATGGGTTGCCTCCCATTAAGCGCTTATTTATAGTCATTAGCTTGACTTATTGTCCGGTTGTCTTACCAAGACTCGAATAATGCTTTGGAGGACCCGCTTTGCTTGCACCTATTGACTTTGGCACTCGTTGGAAGTGGCTCAATTGTCTGCTTCCATTCGGTTGTACCCATGACAAAAGTGCGGATCCAAACAAAATATTCACCTCTTCTATACCACTATCAACATCAAAATAAGAACCCAAATGAGTTAAGCACATGTTTAACGATCATCACAATTAGTATAAGCAAGACAATCATCATCTAATGCTTCTATCATGTCCACATCGCCAACATCCTCATTATCATGTGGTAGCTTGTTGACATTAAAAATATTTAGTTCTCTTGTCATGTTGCCAAAGGATAGTTGCATAACTCCATTCTCGCAATTAATGATAGCATTAGATGTTGCCGTAAAAGGACGACAAAAATTACGGGGAATATGTTTTGTAGAGTCTCGTCTTGGTTGAGTGTCAAGTACAACAAAATCAACAGGAAAAAATAAAACTTGTCAACCCTGTATCAAAACATCCTCTACAATTCCTGGGTACTTTCACGAGATCTATCGCAGAAGTTGTAAAATCATAGATGTTGGTTTTAACTCGCCTAGTCCAAGTTGCATATACACAGAATAAGGAAGAAGATTAACACTAGCTCCTAAATCTAGCAAAGCTTTCTCAATTTTATGGTTTCCTAAGATGCATGAGATAGTAGGACAACCTGGATCTTTAAATTTCAAAGGAGTGTTGCTTTGAATTATAGAGCTAACTTGTTCGATTAAAATGCCTTCTTGCGCATATGTAGTTGTCTCTTTGTTGTACATAGATCTTTCAAAAATTTAGCATAGGCGGGAACTTGCTTAATAGCATCAAGTAAAGGGATATTTATGCTTACACCTTGAAGATGTCCATCATGTCATTGATGGAATTACCTTGCTTTACCTTTGTGAGCCTCACGAGGATATGGGGCTTTTGGAATGTAAGATGGCTCATTGTCCTCTTTGGGAGCTTCTTGGATTGAATTATCGGTTGGAACGATGCACTGGAGAAAGTGGTTGAGAAGTGGTTTGCTTTGAGATGTCCACTTTGTTGTCAAAGCTTTTCCACGCCGCAAAGTCATGATTGATTTAGCCTCTTCATGTTGCACTCCTTTAGGATTAGGAAATGGTCGACTAGGAAACTTTCTTTTCTCAATGGTTGTTGCCAACCTGTTGGGTCGATGAAGCAAGTTGTCCCATCATGTTTTCAAGATTGGAGATGGATTGTGCTCGAGAGTTCGGGTCGGGCGCGTACTTCATTCTTAAACTCAAGAATTGTGTGATTCGATGCTCTAATGCGAACTTGTAGCTTTTTTCAAGTTATGAATTGCTTCCTCCCATGGTTTTGGTGTGAAAATTGTGATTGAATTGTTGAGTAGCCACTGGGGGCTTGACGATCTTTGATCATCCTGTTGAAACCCTTGTGACCAAGAAAAATTGGGATGGTCCCTCCAACACGGGTTATAGGTGTTGGAGTAAGGATTGTAAGGAGGCTTCCTCATCATGTTGAGGGCATTAGCTTGCTCAAGACCGCCTACGGTTACGGAGGACTATTATTTGTCAATGAGGTCAATTTATGAGAGATGTCCTCTATCATGCACTTGACTTCTTTGATTTTCGAGCTAGGTTCATTGCTACGAATCTCATAGATACCCCTTTTCTTTGGCTCGGTTCTAGAGGATCTGCTCCATTGTTGTGAATTGTCACCGCTTTTGAAAGAAGGTCCGGATCTCTGTGGCATTCTTAGACATAAGCTCTCCACCGCTTGTGGCCATCAACCATTCTTGAATATGTGGTAGCAATCCTCCAAAAGTATTGGCATAAATGCCATTTTTCATACCCATGATGTGGACACTTCATGAGAAGCCCGTTGAATCTCTCCCAAGTTTCATAGAATGGCTCATCGTCTCTTTGTACAAACTCGAAATTTCCTGCGAATAGCATTAGTTTTGTGAGCGGAAAGTATTTATTCAAAAATTTAGCAACCATTTGTTCCCAAGAAGTAATACTATTTGCGGAGCAACGATTAAACCATGATCTAGATCTATCTTTCGGAGAAAATGGAAAGCAGATTTAAGTTTAACATTATCGGGAGACACATTCTCATATTTAAATGTTTCACATACTGACATAGAAGTCCGTGAGATGATTGTAGGGTTCTTCACTATCTAAACCATAGAAGGATGGCGAGCAGATTACAGCACACTCGGTTTAAGCTCAAAATTTCTAGCGATTACACCGTGGGTATTGTATGCATGAGGTGCTCAAATTAGCTAATGGACTAAAATAGTCCCTAAAAGGTCTCTCCTCAATTTCATCACCCATAGTTACTATTGCTTGGTTCCTTCAATTTTATCTAGATTAGTGGCTCGTTTTTGTTGGTGAAAGGTCCTTTCAATTTCACTATCTAGATATTCTAGCTTAAGTTCTAGAGATCTACGACCAAGCATGTACAATGAAGATATTTGATTTTTTTGGTTTTTTTTTTTAAAAAATAAAATAAAATAAACTAAAATAAATAAAATCCTAAATTATAACTAGTCAAGAATAAAATTAACTAAAATTAAATGAACCTTCAGACGCAGTCCCAAGAACATGGCGCCCAAAAACTTGATGTCAAATTTTAATTAACTCGCAAGTGTACGAATCTAGTGGAATATAGATAAGCAAAACGAGGTCGATCCCATTGAGAGGCGCTATGAGGAAGGTGTAATTTAATCCAAATTAACTGTTATCCTAGGCTAGTTGAGTTCAAAAGAGTTTTGTTGAAATTATTTAATTTAAAGACTAACTAATTATGCGAAAATAATGAGATTGAATAATCAAGAAGTGTAAAACACCAAGGTTTGGAATCCACCATTGTCTAACTTAGCAATCATCTAATCATTCATTAATTCCCAAAGAAAACACATACGACAACACGAAATCAATCTATTGTCGTCCCTAAAGATTTATCAATTAAGTCCCAAAAGAAGAATATCAAATATAGGCTCCCCTTATGCTTCAAACATAAATTACTTAAGCATTTTTCATATCAAATTCCATTGAAAGAAGACAAAGAATCAAAGATTACCTAAGCATTCTATGTATTCCAATAAGAATGAAAGAAGATGAAAAATCAAAAGCAATTAATAGAACTTATTTAAGCATCAAGCATGGATTAATTAAACCAATATCTAACTATCAAAAATACATGATATTTAAGATGAAAGAAATTATATTTAATTAATCTAGTTAAGAACGAACCATGAACGTTAAAGCCCTAAAAAGGAATTAAACGAATAATGAAATAATTACTTAATTAAAACAAGGTTTCATCGTCTACCTTGGCTAAAGAAAACTAGAAGAACATGATGAACTTAAAAATACAAGAATTGATAGAACCCGGCATAGATTGAAGGAGAAGAAATCTTCAAAAACTCTTGATTGTCAGTCAGTTGTCTTCTCTTGTTTTCTTCCGTCTTCCCTTGATTCGGTTCCCAAAAATCCTCCTCGTGTTATGAGAATGTATCTCCTATATATAATACCCTAGTTGTGACCCAAAATATCCCAAGAAGACCCAAAAAAATCGTCCAAAACGTTTCCTAGTGGAATTGGGACTCAAAAAAGGAAAGAAAATAAAAACAAAATCTGTTGCCGAAAATGGCACAGGCGATCGCCGAGCTATTCCGAGCGATCGCCTGAGAGCCGGTTCTAGGTCTCATTTCGATTCGAGGTCTTTGGCGCTCGCCCAAGATTAAGCTTCGAAGCGATCGCCTGACTTGTCTTCTTTAAAGATTTGCGCTTTGGTCCTTCATGTTTCAACGGTCACCGATTTGGTTCTTCCACTTTAAGTCTTGATCATTTCGGTCCTCCATCTTTTCATGACATCAACTTTGGTCCTTCAACTTTACATCATCGCTAGTTTAGTCCCTCAACTTTGAATTGAGTGCAATTGAGTCCTCGACCTTATGATATATCTTCTAAGTTATTGCTCTTTTCACCCAATCTTCTCCAATTGTTCACCAACAAGTCCGAAACTGAAATAGAATGATAATAAACTAGATTAAGTAGAAAAACAACTATATGACGACATAAATGATTAATTAACAGGCTAAAATAAGTGCATAAAACGCACTTATCAAGTAACATAAAAGAAGATAGAATAAATTACACCTACAATTTTGTAATAATTTCTTTCATATTGTCTATTTTGACAATTTTGTCAATAACTTAAATAAACAAAAATAACAAAAAATTAAAAATAACTGAATGAAAATTTGCAATTAAGGTCTCCTAATTTTTTCAAAAGTACAAATAAATCTTTAACTTTTTAATTTTTTTTTTTTACAGATTATTCACTTAAAATAATAAAAAATATGCAGTCACATCCCAAACTTTCTAATCCTAACACTAAGTCTCTCACAATATCTGCATTGGAAAGTCCTCTGAAATCTGGAAAAACTTCGTCCAAATATCTATTTATTTGACCAAAAGTCAAGTCCATGACCTAAATTTAACCATTTTAACAAAAGTAAAATAATGTTTCTATATTCAATTATTTCAAACAATTAAAAAAAAGTCTTATTCTTCTCAATCCAACCCCCACTCACATGTACTGGGGTGGGTATAATTACCGTAAACCGTCAAACCGGCCGAACCGAATCGAATCGGGTCGATTTGGATCGGTTTTTCATCTATAATCGGTTTGGTTTGGGTTGTAATCTGAAAAAAAAAAAATCGGGTTGGGAAAAATAAACCCACCCAACCCGAATCTAACCGAACTGATTCCTTACTCGGCCGTAAATTATAACTAAACTTTGGATGACCTGTAATATTTGTGATTGTTGGATGACTGTAATAGTTTATTTCGACTTGTAGTGGTGGATCAAATTTACTTTAATGATGGGTCGTATTATATTTTGGACTTGTTACCAAGTTACCAGGTTTTACTTCTAATATATAGAATCATATTTCACATGTATTGATTTGATATATTTTGATAAACATATTAAGGTTGCATGTTCAAAAAAAAATTGAAATGGTAGTTTTTTTTTTTTTTTTTTAGAATACATTACAAGCCCAAACTGCCTAAACCAAACCAAATCGAACGGTTTACACAAACAATACGGGTTGGTTTGGTTTGAGAGAAAAGCAAAATCGAAGTGGTCAATTCAGTTTCAGGTTGAGTTCAAAACCGAACCAATCCAACCCATGCACAATCCTAACCTGTACCCCAATCGGAGGAGGGGGGCCCGATTTGTTCCGGGTGGGGTTGGGGAAGAAGAAAATATTTTTATTTGTTTCATTTTTTTTTTTTTTTTTTTTTTTCTTAGTTGTTTTGAAAAGGTTAGGGGGTACAACTATACTTTTTTTTATTAATTTTTATTTTATTTTATTTTAATTTATTTATGTCAGAGGTAAAATTGTTAAAATTGACTATTTATGTGAATTATTGAAGATGATATGTGCGAATAAAATTATGAAAAAATTGTTACAAACATAAAAAAAAATAATAATAATAAGGACTGTAAGTAGAATTTACTTTGAAAAGAAAATAACTTGAATCTCACAAGATATACTTTTTACAAGTACCTTTTTATTTTTATTTTTGATTTGAAAATCATGTTTACTGTACCACGTTTTTTTGTAGAGATCAAAGGACTAGCATCATAGTTACTCTGTCCTACGTAAGTCATAACTATCCACATAAACAATGGTTACATAGCATCATTCTTACATACAAGGGCGAAGCAAGGATACGACAAAAGACTGGGTTGAGGGAGAGGGAACTGCTCTTATGGGAGAAAAGCAAAATCAAAGTGGTCGATTCGGTTTGAGTTGAGTTCAAAATCGAACCAATCCAACTCATGCCCAACCCTAACCTGTACCCCAATCGGGGAGGGGGGGGCCCGATTTGTTCCCGGTGGGGTTGGGAAAAAGAAAATATTTTTATTTGTTTCATTCATTTTTTTAATTTTTGTTTTTTTTTCTAAGTTGTTTGAAAAGGTTAGGGGGTACAACTATACTTTTTTTATTAATTTTTATTTTATTTTAATTTATTTATGTCGAGGTAAAATTGTTAATATTGACTATTTATGTGAATTATTGAAGATGATATGTGCGAATAAAACTATGAAAAAAATTGTTACAAACAAAAAAAAAAAAAAAAAAATAAGGATTGTAAGTAGAATTTACTTTGAAAAGAAAATAACTTGAATCTCACAAAATATACTTTTTACAAGTGCGTTTTATTTTATTTTTGATTTGAAAATCATGTTTTCTTGTACCACGCTTTTGTTGTAGAGCTCAAAGGACTAGCATCATAGTTACTACGTCCCACGTAAGTCATAACTATCCACATAAACAGTGGTTACATAGCATCATTCTTACATACAAGGGCGAAACCAGGATACGACAAAGAACTGGGTTGAGGGAGAGGAAACTGCTCTTATGGGGACCCTACCCCCGAATTTTTTTTTTTTCAAACCATAATTACTTAACCCATTTTTATGAGAATCTAATGTTTTTTATAAGTCATAATCTTTAAAAAGCTTACAATAAGTCATTACACAAAAATATTCAAGATATAACACTAGCTAAAGAAAGTTGTGTCCGACAATTTTTTACAGTTGCGAATTCTTTTATAATAAAATCTATATTTATTTTATTAAGAAGACCCTCTCAACAAAAAAAATGTTATATAGTCGATGCACAAAAATTATTTTATAATATAATTTAGGGATAATTGTATCAAAGATTCTCAATGTTTCAAAATCGTTGAAGATATGCCCTAACCTAAAAAAATAGCACCACATATCTCAAATATGAAAAACTTGGCGTGGTAGTGGATCCTTTTACGATTTAAATTGTCCTTCCCTTAAATAAACAAAAACAAGAAACAAGAAACAAGAAAAACTTAATTGAAAACTAACCATATGTACACCAAAAATAAAAAATATCGCCGAAAAAAAATAAAAAGAATAAATAAGTCATCTACAAAAAGTCACTAACATTTTATCTCGTACACTAAATTCTTCGAAAAATACCACAAACTCGATTGGACGTATTTTCCAGCCTTGTTGAGACCCGAAAAGAAGAAATCATCTGTCGTCACCATCTTTGGGTCCTTGCAAACCTTTCCATTCACGAAAACTGCAAATAACAGATATTAATTCATGTCATTTAAAATTAAAGATTAATATATGTCTGGAATAAAAGTTGGATTAATATTTGCTGACCAGTAGCTTTGGAATCATTAACAGCAACGAAGAAATCCTGAAGAGTGCTTGGATCAGAAACATAAGCTAATGAAGAAGCCAAAGCCAAAATGGTAATCAAAAGAAAGCCGATGGCAAACAAGATGTTAATTGATATATATATATATATATATATATATATATTATGCTGGGGATTTCTCTTGATTATTGGATTTTAGTGCTCAAGAACGTTGATTTGCAAAGCAAGATAAATGTATGCCTATTTATACTTAATCCTGTTTGAGTAAATCCAGTCAATTGTTTTCCGGCGAATTTGGTACAAATAAAATTTTAGGACTTTTTGGAGAAGATGATCTATTTGTTACTTCTTCTTTTTTTGGTATATTTTTACTTTTTATTTTTTGTAGTACATATGGTTAGTTTTCAATTATGTTTTTCTTTTTTCTTGTTTTTTGTTTTTTTATTTATTTAAAGAGAAATGCAATTTGGTCATAAATGATCTACCACGCCAAGTTTTTCATACGTTAGGGATATGTGGTGCTATTTTTTTAGGTTATGGGCATATCTCTAATGATTTTGAAATGTTGGGGACCGTTGATGCAATTATCCCTATAATCTATATTTATTTTATCTAAAACTAATTTAGACTTGGCTAAACTAACAGTTTTTTTTTTATATAAATAATTTGTATTGGGCTTTGGATCTGGGCTTGGTACCATGGACTCTGACCTGTGGTTCCCCGGATCCGCATGTGCTTACATATATGATCTTATGATTTAGATCCAAGATAACATTAAATTTATCTCATATTTGATAAAAATAGCATAGATGTCAAAATTGGAGTGAAACAATTCAAATTAATTCTGCACGTATTAATATTTAAGTCTTGCATTACGAATGTTGCACGTATTAAATCGGGTTAATTAAATAAATAGTCACTGAACTACACATCACGATACTACTTAATAACTAAACTTTGAAACGTATTTCAATGGCCACTTAATATTATATTGCGTAACTCATCCATCACTGGGTTGGATTCTGTTTAAGGATGGCAATGGAGCCGGTCCGCCCCGTCCCACGAAATTTTTTACCCGCCTCGTGACCCGGGAATTCGCGGGGTAGAGCGGATCGGGAGGCGAGGCACTGGGGCCCATATGACCCATTTAAAATTTTTTCCTTCTTTTTTTTTAATAAAACTGAAAAAAATAATTAAAAAAGAAATAATTTTTTAAAAATATTTGTAGCAAACAAAACAAAAAAAATTCAAGAATGGAATTGTTGTGTAATGGTTGAGATTATATAGTTTATAATTTCAACCCGGTAGAGGTCCGGGGAAATTTGGGGCGCGGGTTGGCTCGTTATCTTCAATGACATGATCTTGGGAATTTATAAATACCAAAATTCATTTAAAGAATCCCTTGGGAATTTTGTCAAAAGCATCTTCAGGCAGGTGGCCACTAGTGTGCAAAAGACTTAGTCCGTCATTGGGTGAGGCAGAATAGAATATTTGGAATACAAACTTCAAATACAGTAAGGCTTTAAGTTTTAAACTCTTGTTTATTTTTTCGAATTTCAACTCGGCGGGTCCGGGGCGGAGCTGGTTCGGGACGGCTGGTTTTTTTGCCATTCCTAATTATGTTTCATCCTTTTGACAAAATTGCCCACGTGGCAAATGAAAATCTAACGTGGCACCTTTTAGACATTAAATTTATCAAATCAATAAAATCCACTTCCAAATGGTTTAAAATACAAGTTTAGAAATGAAACACAACCTTAGAAATGTCTTCATATTTTCTTGCACACTCCATCATCGCCTACCTCTCACCCATATCCCAACTTCCTCATCTACCGCCATCGTCATTACCGCCACCATCCACCGCAAAAGACCCATCAAGAAGTCATCACTACCACCACCACTATTCACCAAATTACATCGTTTCCCATTTATTTTATTTTAAAAAAAAAACTACCTTAAATCAAATACCTAATTCATCTCCCATTTCCCAATCCAATTACACCAAAACTCCTTTTAAAAACTACCCAAAAAAATTTCTCAAATCAAAACCCATTTAAGAAAACAAAGAATCTTGAAACCTCAATCCAAACCATGTCTGATATTTTGTTGAAGGCATCAAGAACACAAAATCTCGATCTTCAACTCCATACATTTGGAGTGGGACATGCAGCAATGGAGCGAGTTCGGTTGGGGTGGGTGTGTAAAGGGTTGGGAGTTGAAGAATAAGGGCGGAACAGTAGTGGAAAAACTTGAGAGAGTTGAGGTCATTGTTACACATTCTTCTGCCATTATTGGTGCACTGGGTTGCTGAAATTTGTTTGTTTTTCTTTTGTTTTTTACTTTTTTATCTTTTAACTTTGTTGACAGAGGCGGAGCCAGGATGTGCCAAAATGGTGGATTTTGTTTTCTCAAACCACAATTACTTAGTCTATTTGTATGAGAATCTAATGTTTTTATAACTAATAATCTTTTAAAAGTTACAAGAAGTCATTACACAAAAATATTCAAGATCTAAATTAGCTAAAGAAAGTTTTGCCCGACGGTTTTTTACAATTGCAAATTCTTCTATAATAGAATATATATCTATTTTATTAACAATGTATTTCTTAACAAAAATTGTTATGTAATCGATGCAAAAAATTTGTTTTATAATATATTCTATATCTATTTTATCTAAAACTAAGCTATGTAATCGATGCACAAAATATTTAAATTCTTTAATAGTGTTATATATAATTATATTGTAATCTTATATATAATAAAACAACATATAAGTAATTCATTCACATAGAGATTATTACAACCAAGTTAGAAAATAAATGATATTTCAGCACCAAATAGTGGAAAATGCAACAAATTAAAAAATTCAAGCCCACTTTAGAATTTTGAAATTTCTAAAATTTGAATTTCAATTTTGAACTTTCTAAAGTAAAAGAAAAGCTACTTTGGAGTTGGGGGAGTCGTGTAGGAATCATCACGGAGAGGTGGTGGCAGCTTTCATGAAATATGTTTCGAGAAATATCTCATATTTCTTTGCCGGATGTTTTGCTAGCTATTTAAAAGCACTCAAATTTGCAGACCTATGATATTCTTGAATCAGATTGTTGTAATTAATGCAATTGTCGAGGTGAAACACCCATCTATCCATTTAAAACAATTTTTTATTGAGCCAGTCCAGCCCAGTGTCCTGATTATCTGGGCTAGCCTACTGGATTGGCCTATTTTTTTCACCTCTACTAATATATATCAACAATGTAATAAAAATGCATGCATATATAGAATGTATATAAAGTACAATATATATCTTTCAAAATTATAAAATTTAATGATTTTCTAGTGGTATATGCTTCAAAACAACTCGAAGTTATACCTAGCTTTATAAAGATAAAACACATTGGTACTGTTGACATACGAAATAACAAGGGCTTAAAAAGAAACTTAAACAAAAATTGTACATATAGGCCCATAAAAACGTACCCAAGCATGTAGGCCTAGAAATATATGTTGTCCAGGCCCAATGGATGCCCAGGTAAATTTGTATATAGGCCCAATGGAAATTATCCGGGCGATAGGGCCCAAAATAGATATCGCCTTGGACTGAGAGACGCCCAGGCGTTTGGCGATTAGAACGGTCAATCACTGCGTAAGAGTAAGCTGTTCTTAAACAGTTTTCCTTCTTCTCTTATCATTTCTTCCACGTTTCAGGAGTTACAAACAGATGAATCATCATGGAGGAGTTACAAACAGTTGTATCATCATGGAGGAGTTACAAACAGTTGAATCATCATGATGGAGAAGTTACAAACAGTTGAATCATTATGGAGGAAATGGGTAGTTATTGGGCGATAAAGTAGTTATTGGACGATGAGGTAGCTACTGGGCGACGAGAAGTTTTTACGCAAGATTGAAGGAAAACGTGTGGTAAAACTGTTTGGTAAAGTATAAAAGAAAGAAGATTGAATGAAAAGAAAAAGGAAGACAATTCTCAAAAAACAGAGAAATGTAATTTCATTCCATTTTAGTCTTAAATATTTCTTTACAGTGAATTCTAGTGTGCTTGTGCCCCTTAGAGGCCTTTTGTTTTGCTCTTTCATCATTTGTCACTATTGTAATCTTCGTAAATCAAACACCCCTTGTTGGGACTTTGTCTCAAGAGGTTTGGCGTCTCTTACACATTGTCTGAATCTTTTAATTGTTAGCGAAGAACACACTTTCTGCGCGAAACAATTTGGCACGCCCAATGGGACACTTTTGGTGTTAGAAGATACAAGGAAGTGGAACAATATGCCTCACAAGAACTCAGATAAGGAACCAGCAAGCCAGCGAATTCAATCCGTGATCGAGCGATATAAAGAATAGCAAAATACACCCGCAACGGAGGGACAAAATCAAAGCCGTTATGACCCGATGACGGAATTGAGTCCACGCACCATGCGCGCGTTACTTGGCGAACTCACACAAGATGTCGTGGGACAGGTAAGCCTGCAAAATGTTCATGATATGGAAAAATTTGTTCAAACTGAAAATGTGCATTATGACAACATGGCCAAACAATTAAGTACTTTAAATGAACTTATGAATAGGTTAGTAGGCCAAACATGTCAACCAAATGTGCCAAATATAGGGAATCATTTCCAAGCCAGGACGGTTGTGGGGCACAATTCACCAACGATGAACCCTATGAATCCTAGTTAGGGAATAGAAACGCCTTTTATACCATCGACGTCAAATGTGGGTGGAGGCGGCATGGCCAATTTGAGTGGTCATAATGTGGGATTATCCAACTTGGGGAGTAGCCCAAACGCAAGAGAAAATATACCAAATATAAGACAAAACGCAACATGCGTTAGCGAAGGGGCAAATGTCCAAATAAATGGCAATAATACCTTGAATAATGGTAATCTGGCCACAAACTCAGGGTTAAACAATAGACCTCAGATGATCCCACCTGTGAATCAACCTATAGGAGGCCCATATGATCCTAACATGGCCTTAAGAAGCCAAATCACCTAGATAATGCAAGATCAGATGGCTTTTGGAATGCGTCCTTTCATTAGGCCGACCTATAGGAAGCCATATCCCGATTGGATAGACCAAGCGTATCCGTGGCCTAGAGGATATAAAGTACCAGAATTTTCACTATTCACATGTTTGGGAGAAGTCTCAACATTGGAACATGTAGGGCGATTTACACTGCAATGTGGTGAAGTAAGTGACTATCATAAAATAAGGTTGTTTCCTAGTTCACTAACAGGGTAGCCTTTTCATGGTTCATTAATTTACCCAATGAACTCGCTCGAGACATGGCAACAATTAGAGCAGTTGTTCCATGCTCAATTCTATAAAACCGAATCTGAAGTTACCTTGGCCGATTTGGCGAATTTACGTCAAATGCCAACTGAATGGGTGGAAGTTTTCCTTCAAAGATTTAAAACTGCTAGGAGTAAATGCTTCGTGCCTTTACCCAAAAAAGAATTTGTTAAGATCGCTCAGAGTTGTTTAAGTTTCGATTTGAAAAAGAAATTTCAGGATAGGGAGTTTCCTGATCTCTTCCAATTAACGGCCAATGTGATTAGGTATGAGCGCTTGATAAGGGAAGAAGAACAAATGAAAAATTCTAGCAAAGGGACTTACTATAGAGACCCAAACTTCGACGTTCATATTGTAGATGAATATTATGATCAAACCGAAATATGTCTGGCCGAATTGGTTAAAGGAGATGCTTATGCATGCCCGTTAGTGATTAACTCGGGGACAACGGCGAAAAATGAGCCTCTAAGAGATACAAGCAAAAAGGCTAGAGCGTTTTCGTTCGATATAACCAAAGAAGATACTATATTTGATAGATTGTATAAAGACAAGCAAATAAAACTGAGCGATAAGCACAAATTGCCAAATCCTGAGCAAGTTAAGGATAAAAAATATTGTAAGTGGCATAATGCATGGTCTCATACGACTAATAATTGTTTGGTTTTTCGTCATGTATTACAGGATGCCATTGAATCAGAGCGAATCACTTTTGAAGCTAAAAAGAAGATGGCAGTGGATAAGAATCCTTTTCCGCGGCCACTAGGAGTGAATATGTTATCGCAGGTTTCAAAAGTGGTTTACCTAAATTCAAATTGGTAGTTGATAATGGAGACGAGGATGAACAGCATCCTAGTGTGTTCGAACGTCTTAAAGGTAAAGAAGTCGAAAGGAACAAAAAAATGTTGTGTGCCAGATGTAGTAGAGAAATAAATGAAGATGAGGAGAAAATGGAAATATGGGGGCGTCGCAATCATCTAAACGTGACCCCAAATTTCCAGTCTATTCAAGAGCGAAAGGTATCAAGGTCTCCTTTTGAAAGACAGGTTAGGCCGATGCATGATGGCAGGCCAATGTACAACAGCAGGCCGATGCTCAACAGCAGAACGTTCAGGCCACAGCCCCATCGATCGAATGTATGGCATTCATTCCAATACAGTGCGGGAAGGGTGATACCCTTTGATCAAATGACCAGGACGCAGCAAAGACGTCATCAGAGAAATTATGGACGAATGATGAGGCAACAACAGGAGACGATACGTCCCAAATTGCCCAATTTCTCCAACGCCGTCGCTAAGGAAAATCTCGAAGATAAGAAAGAACATAATGTGAACGATTCAACAGAAGAATTACCGGAAGATTCTTCTGGTAGGTTGAGATTTGAAAGACGCAAAGAAAGACAAAGATGAAGATGATCCGTGACAATCCATCACTATTCAATTTGGTTCTTTGCCTTTGATCTTAGCTAATAATTATCCGCTTGCCAATGAGTTTAAAAGTAAAGGGGATGTGGAGACACAAGACGGCGAGGGGAAGAAGCATGCACGTTGGAATGTGAGGGAGAAATCGGGCAAACCTGCGGAAGTATATGTGAAGAAGAAGAAGAAGATGATGCTCAACCGATGTTGAAGAAGAAATTGACCTAGAATCGAAAAGAAGAAAAGAGGAGTTTCATATAACAATCTGCTAAAGCAGCTATATCATGAAGACGTCCGAGAAGTAGATTTGTTGGGTGAACCATCTGGGCGATCTTTTGATTATTACGTATTATACGGAAAGCCTAAGAGAAAAATGAGGGTACCACGCTCTGAAAAGTATGGACCACCTCCAATGATATTGCTACCCCCTACAGGTTGGCAAGAAGTGAGCGACATAGAAACTCAGAAGCTCGGCACGGAAGATCAGTGCGAAATGTTGCACGTGAACTTGACACAGCAATTTGATCCAAAAGATGATGGGAAGCAGCAATTTGATCTAAAAGATGATGGGAAACAAGAGGTAGAGATAGAGGCAACTGAAAAGGTCATCTTTAAGAAGCCAACGGCCAATTTGACCAAACATTTGAGACCATTATATGTAAAAGCTTTAGTCAATGGCATCCCAGTAGCCAAAGTTCTCATCGACAATGGGGCCGCTATTAATATCATTCCATCCAGAATGATAAAGAAATTTGCAAAGACGGAGAGCGATTTGATCCCTACTGAAGTTATTCTTACGATCTTCAATGGAGGGGCGACTTCGACCAAAGGAGTAATACCGTTAGATGTAACGGTATGAACTATCACCAAAACCACAGTATTCTTTGTAATAGACGGGCCGACTAGCTACAATGTGTTGTTGGGAAGAGACTGGATCCATGGGAATCGTTGTATACCTTCGTCACTCCATCAATGTCTAGTTTTTTGGAACGATGAAGGTGAGGCAGAGGTGGTGCAAGCAGATCACAGGCCTTTTATTACAGAGGCGAACTCGATCGAGAAGTTCATGTATGAGGGAAATTATGGACCTGTGAGAGTGGTCCAAGATGGCGAAGAAACTCGAATCATCGCCGCAGAGCGAGGAGTCATTATCAATAGATGCATTTACTGAAATGTTTGATCAAATGAGGCTAAACATAGTGGCCCTTGAAGAGCCAAATGATTAGCAAAAAGATATTCAATAAATGTTGAAGAAGGTGTTTAGCTTTGAGGTGTCAAAGCCAAGTCGGTGGCTTTTCGGGAAGAGGTGTGAAGAAGAAATAAAAAGGAAACGGCTTTAAAAATTTTGAAGAACAAGTTAGCAAGGTGTTCGAATTAGAACAAAATATTGGTGAGAAGTTTATAAGGTAGATTGTTTGGATGCGAGAAGACATCACCACAAGGAACACGGACGATGATGTGATAGGAGTTAGGAAGACCGCACGCTCAAGCACAAGATCCTTTGGTAAAAGTGAATATTGGGGATAAACGAGAAGATTGCCCAACGTTTGTCGGTCGGATGCTTAGCAAAGAGGTAAGTAACCATTTAATCGCTTTGTTAAAAGAATACAAGGATTGTTTTGCTTGGGAATATGAACACATGCCGGGGTTAGACAAAGATTTGGTAGAACATAGTCGCCAACCAAGCCACATTTTAAAACCGCATAAGCAATTTCAGACGCTTTGCTCCCAATGTATTGCTTCAAGTAAAGAAAGAAATAGAACGATTGTTAAATGCGGGTTTTATTAGGACAACCAGATATGTTGAATGGTTATCAATATTGTGCTCGTATCAAAGAAAAGCAGTAGTATTAGGGTTTGCATAGATTTGAAATTTGAATTTAGCAACGCCCAAAGATGATTATCCAATGCCGACGGTAGATTCCTTGGTAGATTCAATCACTTGGACATGTGATGTACTCCTTTATGGATGGATATTGGTGATACAACCAAATTTATATAGTGAAGAAGATGTACATAAAGCGCATTCGGATGCCGGGTGCTCTAGGGTGTTTTAAATAGGTGGTCATGCCTTTTGGTTTAAAAATGCGAAGCCACTTATCAAAGGGCAATGAATTTAATTTTTCATGATATGATAGGAGAATTCGTTGAAGTTTATGTTGATGATATAGTGGTTAAATCGATGAAAGAAGAAGACCATTTCCAACAATTGAAACGTTCATTTGAACGGATGAGACATTATAAATTGAAATTGAACCCGCGTTGAAGTGTGCGTTTGGTATTAATGCAGAAATTTCCTAGGGTTCCTAGTACATGAAAGAGGAATTGAACTTGATAAAACAAAGCAAAAGCCATTTTAGAGGCTAAACCACCTAAGAACAAAAAAGAATTGCAAAGATTCACAGGACAAGTGAATTTCTTACGACGTTTCATCTCTAATTGTGCGGGGGTGAACGAAAGCTTTTTCGCCTCTTTTGAAGTTGAAAAATCAGACGACTTAAATGCGGAAAGAAGAGCATCAAGAGGCTTTTCACGACTGAAGACATATTTGTCAAACCCGCATGATGTTAGTTTCACCTATCCAAGGACGCCAATGAAAGTTTACATATCGGCCGAAAGCAGAATCAATAATTTGGACTAGTCGCCCAAGACGATCAATTTAGAGAAGAAATGGCAATATATTACCTTAGTAGACGATTAACGCATGTGAATGTAATTATTACGCTATTGAAAAATTATGCCTTGCTTTATATTTTACATGTACTAAATTAAGGGCCTACTTATGGCACTGTAACTATTTACTTAATTTCTAAAGTAAATTTAGCCAAGTACATGTTCTCTCGTCTGCTTTTACATCAAAGGATTGGTCTTTGGACTTTAGCACTATCAGAATTTGAAATACAGTTCATACCCCAAAAGGCTGTCAAAAATCAGGCGTTGGCTAACTTTTTGGCCGATCATCCATGTTTAGACGTGCCTAAAGAAATTGAATTAGAAGTCAATTTGCTCGAGCTGAAACCTTGAATTTTATACTTTGACGGCTCAAAGACTGCTGGGGGTGCATGGAGTAGGAGTAGTACTAATAAATCCACTAGGGGTTTGTTACAAGTTTGCTTTCGCCCTGACTGAAATGTGTACTAATAATCAAGCCGAATACGAAGCATTGATTGTCGGTTTAGAGTTATTATTAGATTTAGGGACGAAAAATGTGCTTATCAGAGGTGATTCTCAATTAGTAATTTATCAATTGAATGGCGATTTCAAATGCCAAAGTGATTCTGTCATAAGTCAATATGGCATCGCTCAAGAGCTCTTGGACGAATTCGACCAAGTGGAGCTTCAATACGTTAATAGGATGTATAACGATTTGGCAAATGAGCTGGCCCAAATGGCATCGGGTTATTCAAAAATGTTAAATAACGATTCTGCTTGTGAGTATGGAACGATATTGCCTGTAGTTCAACGAAGGGCGAAGGAGTTTAATGTGCATTGTATACAAAATAGAGACACAATGGATTGGAGAGAAGAAATACAAAAATTCTTGGAAGAACCCGATAAGAAGAGCGATAGGAAGGTAAAATTACGCTCACTGAACTATTTGCTGGTTGAGGGAGAATTATATAAGAAACGCTCGGATGGTGTACTTTTGAAATGCATAAATTTGCAAGAAGCTAAAGTGGTTATGGCTGAAGCGCATGAAGGAGTGTGTGGAGCACATCAAGTTGGCCAAAAGATGAGGTGGTTGATCATCAGGAGTGGGTATTACTGGCCTAAAATGGGCGAGTTATGCGTTCAGTATGCTAAAAGTTGTTTGGAGTGTCAAAAACATGGCACAATCCAAAGAGTGCCAGCAAGGGAAATGGTACCTATTATTAAACCATGGCCATTCAAGTGTTGGGCGATAGACCTGATAGGAAAGATTTACCCACCATCGTCCAAACAGCACACCTTTATAATAGTCGCCACGGATTTTTTCACTAAATGGGTAGAAGCGATACCTTTAAAAGAAATCTCTCAAAGAAGTGTTATAAAGTTCATTCGTGATCACATCGTATATAGATTTGGGATACCTCAAACTGTAGTAATGGATCATGGAACTTCTTTAAATGAGAGTCAAGTGAAAGAATTTCTGAGCGAGTTTGGAATCAAGTTGGCGAACTCTACACCTTATTACGCCCAATCCAACGGTCAAGCGGAATCGTCAAACAAGGTTTTAAAGAGTATCATAAGGAAAATGATAGGCGAAAATGCCAGAAGTTGGCATGAGTGTTTGAATAAAGCGTTATGGGCTTATAGAACTTCTCCGCGATCTAGTTCTAAAGTAACTCCTTTTCAGTTAACTTATGGGCAAGAAGCGGTGCTGCCTATGGAAATTAATGTGCAATCGATCAGAGTACGGTTGCAAAATAGTATAGATGAAAATGAGCATCTTGAGCTACTGTTCGTAATTTATTAGAATTAGGACGAATTAAAGTTGAGCGTCTTAGATAGATTGCAAATCAAAAAAAGACAAGTGGCTTCATATTATAATAAAAGGGTTATAGCCAAATGTTTTAGCACGAAGGATTTGGTGCGGAAAACAATACTCCCATTGGATAGTAGTAATCCAAAGTTTGGGAAATGGTCGCCAAATTGGGAAGGACCATACTGAGTTAAAGAGGTGTTACCAAATGGGGCATATCATTTAGAAAATTTGGATGGTATGAGGCACATGAGGTCTATTAATGGCAATAATACGTTCCGTCCGGTTTGGGATTTTGAACGATTAGAGGTTTAACATTAAAGGACACAATTATATAAACGAATAAAACTATTCATTTCATCGGATGATTTGGTTGCCATGATTGGCTACCATTACAAAAGGAAATTGAATAAAACAAAAGAAAAGTTGTCCTTAAAACCTTAGAATCTTAATTCTGACCTTCCCCAAATAGAGCGTGATCCGCTCTCTAAGTTTCTCCCACTCATCGCTATTTGTTCAACGAGCGGTGGATAGTTCAAACCATAATTCCTTCGTCCACTTCTAGACCTAAATAACGCTCAAGCAAGGACCTAGCCTGTTCAACTTCCTAAGAAGCATTACGCTTCTTGGCGGCCACCGCTTCTGATCGTCCATCTTTTCTTGAATTTCTTTCATCCGAGCAGCCAAACTCATCATCAAAGAATCCTCAACCATGATCTCGGAAGAAATCTCGTTCAGATTGTTTTTAGCTTGATCGATTTCTGGTGAAGAGATTCCTTTTCGGTCATGACATTGACGTATTGAGTTTTCTTGGCTTTGAGTTCCACATTTTTTTGGCCAGTAGCGCTTATCTCTCGATGGATGATTTTCAAAGATAACTTGAGATCCGTGGAGAATTTGAGTGAAGGAAGCTCAAGTGCTTGGGCCATTTGGCGCTTAAACGCTCAAATTTATCTCGGTGGTTGGCAAAGATCTGGCGTGTGAGATATCCATGTCCATGAAAGAAGTGTATTCAAGTCACTGTTTAAGAATGTTCATGTTTTCTACTGGAAAAAGCACCGGAGGCGGAAGAAGGACTCTTGGTCGAAGATGAGCGAGCTGTCATCGACTAGCCTTCACTTGTTCCCATGGCGTGAATAAGTCACGAATAGAGCGCAAGATGGTATCGGTGTCCTGTAAAGGTAAAATGATTACTTAGTGTCTTTATGGCAATAAGCAATATAAAGTAAATCGAAAGAAATTACCTCATGGGTTGACTCATCGGTGGTTTTGGAGGAAGAAGGGGGAAGTGTACCACTGGGCGATTTGATTGCATGCGAAGAGTCACCCTTATCCGGGCGTGCTGGCTCTGGTACAACCGGCAAATCAATTGGTCTTTCTGCAAAGGGACGAATGATGATAAGTGCTTCAAGAGTAACACCATGACAAATGGTAAAATTAGGAAAATGTCATGACTATGTGCACATATTACCGTCTGGTTCAACACACGAGGGAAGCATACGAAATGACGGAGATTCTTCAACTGGCTGGGCGATCGAAACAGCTGGGTCCCCGAATCCCTTTTCAGGCATATCCACTTCGACGGATGGCTCGGAAGATTGAGGGATTGAAGGGTCGGGCGACGTAGAGTCTTTCAAAGGAGAAGTGACCCCTTTCTGGTTTAGTGTACAAAAAGAATATCAATATTTGTATTAAAATGTTCTTTAAATAAAGGGAAATCATATTACCTTTCTCCTGATCAGAGGAGGAGCACCATCATCGTCATCACTGTCATCATCAGGTTGATCTGATGGGTCCAATGTTGGCCGTTTACGGCTGGATACACCTCTCGCAACTCCAGTTTGGGCGGGAGGAGAACTGGATTGAGTGGAAATTGCAGCAGAACGTCTAGTACGCACTGTCGGAGATTTTGAAGGAGAAGACGAAGGAGCAGGATGTTTAACGGATATGGGCACAGCAGGGATAGGAATCGGAGTAGAAGAAATGGAAGTTCTGGAAGACCCTGATCCCTCGAGTATATGGAATGCATGGTTAACGTTAGTAGTGAAGAGTCTACGTTTCACCGAAGGCCAAAATTGTTCAAAAAGATGATGAACGGCCAAAGTGGGATTGAAAAGAGCCAAAGAGAACCCATTCATCAGAGAAGCATTACACTCATCTATAGCCTGTGCTTCCACTTTGGTGATGGTATGGAAGCGTTCTTGAAAACTTTTGAGTAACAAGGAGGAAGGGGCCAAGTTTGGCCAAAACCAAGTCTGTCGGGCAAAGGCTGGGAGCATAGACCTCAACCCCAGCCTTGGCATTGGTACCCGTGAGAATGTCATGAAACAATTCTCGCCCGATCAAGTATTGAAACGGGCAAGACATTACTCACCTCGTTCAGAGTAAGAGGGTTGGACATAGGATCGACTTGATGAACAGAGAAAGGAAAGAAAGAGGGAATTGAGTTTAAGTTATAAAAGAATGTGAAGACATCACGGTTAGACATATCAATGAGAGCTAATTGGTTGATAACTAGCCCGTAACAACTCACCGCCTAGGAGGTATTGAAGGAACAGATTTGTGGAAAATATGCCCTCAACTACAATTGAGCGAGCCAAAGAGGCCAACTTCCAGTAGGAGAAGCATTGGTCCTAAGTTGATGTTGAAGGTAGGCCATACCTCTATAGAAGGCTGCTAGAAACAGAGAGCAGAGATTTAAAGACCTACCAAGGGCCAACTCATGGGCGATGGGCAAATAGGCCATGGAAGGTTTAAGACTAGGAACGCAAAGAATATACCTACACAACCAAACCTGGAGGAAGGCTACGCGCTCTGCATGAGTAGGGTCTTTGCCAGTGTTGTCATAAAGCTCCTGCATGCCTGAATAGGAATCCGTATACTTCTTATCAAATTTTGGAGCAAGAGAGGATATCAGCATGGCAGGAGAAATGGTATCGCCCAGAGGAGGAAGATTGACCAAAGCACCAACGTCCCTTAGAGTAACCGACATTGGGCCAAGAGGAAAAATGAAGGTGTTGTACTCGGAAGACCAGAAACTTAGGGCGATTGGGAAAAGAACAGGGTCATAGAGCGGGGGACGTGTGGCAATTTTCGTAAGATCGGAGATCCTGGCACGATCAAAAGCGCCGCCGTGGGGCCATGCTTCATCATACGCCGCATGCCGGAGGCGGAAAGTGGTATCGATTTAGGCCATAAAGCGAATGCTCTCTTCATGGACCGGGCTTCAAAGAGAAAGGGTCCAAGAAAGGAGGTTCTTGGGTGCAAGGAAAAAAAATTGGGCCGTGAGCGGTCCGCCTAATAGAGTCTCAAGCGTCCTTGAACGACGGACCCAAATAGAACTCATTCATATCGGGCCTAGAAGGTAGAAAATTCGATGGGTTTACATAGGGTTTAGTTAGGAGGTCCCGGAAATCTTCGAAAGTAATACTATTGTTTGAAGAAGCTTTAGACGTAGACATTGTTTTCGGCAGATGGACAAGAGGATTGCAAAAGAGATGACCAGCTTGGGAAGGTAAGTGAGAAGTTAAGGAAAAGATGAATAGTGTCCTTTTTATAGAGGGAGAAAAAGGACGGCGACGTGATGGGGGCCGGACGTGGTTATTGGTAATGGCGCTTTTTTGGTTCATATAAATCGTGCTCTTAGGATTTTGAATTAAGGCGCCAAACTTACTTTTTAGAAGATGGAACGCCACCAAGTGAATATGGCTAATTAATAAGTGATTATATTAATTAAGCCACATTGGGGTAAATTGTTGACATACGAAATAACAAGGGCTTAAAAAGAGACTTAAACAAAAATTGTACATATATGCCCATAAAAAGTACTCAAAATGCTTTATTAAGACAAGTAATCATTATGATTAAAGAAATCGAAAAGTTAGGACCAAACTCTTGAATAATCAAAAATAATTTTGGACCTTGCTTTGAGAGACTACGTTTTACATTAGCAAGATGTGTTTTTGTCCAAATTCAACGAGTCTCTAAGTATTTTTTTTTATTAGATAAAAATAAATAAAAAAGATGGGTGGCTGGGGTCCCATTTTTTTAAAGTTATATGTCATTTTATAGAGAACAAGATATTCAACGTGTCTCTAAACTAAACCGTTTGATGTTGATATGCATGGTGAGGCCCCATTTGCTGTTGGTGTTTACAAAGAGGACTCTTTATTGTAGGATTGAGTCCATGAATCTATTCTAGCCACTATTCTTTCTTGGGTCTTTACTTTCAAACACAAAACATTCTCCTTATAAATGTTGTTGTTAATTAGCATTAATCTACTTATATGCAATAGCAACGCATCTGTAGTGCATAATTAAGTACTTATTGACAAATGATATTGCTATTTAATTTAAGTAGTTTGATATCGCATCATGCATCACTTTAGTCTTTGTCCTATCTACATTCTCATCAGTAGACACGCCTAAACCGAAAAATTTAAACTCAACCTCACGCCCAAATGCACGATTTACGCTTCTTAAAACATTGATCATTAGTCATTATGAAAAAAAGAAAATATGTTTATTAATAGAAAAGTATGACACTTACACACACTGTTACAATAAATTAATATTAAGAGCTCTATCATTTATTTTCTCACACTTCACAACATGAATTAAAAAACGAAAACTGTTATGTCTATTCCTAACTTTATAAAATCAAAAGAATATATCAAATCATCTCGGGTTTAATGTCCTCTCTGTGGCTTGGACCAGATTTCTTGATATCCCCTAGAGTTAAAGCATTGGTAGATCCATGTCCTTCTCCACCGTGACTCGGCCCTCCAGTTTTTATCGCTCGACATATAATTTCTCGACTTGACTTTCAACGGAATCATGTTGTTTTTCTTGCGCTCAAAGAACGTGCTTCATTAATGAAAAAAATGAGTCAAGAGAATAACAACGATGATGACGACCACTTGGAGAGATTTTAGCGTTGTAGCCATTTGGAGTATTTCAAGTAATAATAGATTGTTGAGAATTGTTGAATTAAATTTAGTGAGATTGAAGAAGGAGAGTTGGTGAGAAATCAGAGATTGTTACTCCAAATATATAGTGCAATATGCATTGCATGGAAATGAAGCTGCTACGTAAATGACATTTGAATTTGATTTGACTGTTCAAATTCAATATCAATTTTTAAGGGTTTTATCGAGCCGCCACGTCAAATGAAGCAAAATAGATTTTGGTAAAAAATAAAGTCAATGGATAGTATAATATGTTTGGTCAGAGTGGTAGAATTTTCAGTGCCTTTTTCTTATTATTTTAGCACTTCCCACTCAACAAGACTTGCGTAACTGCCCACGTAATATATGATTTTACTGCATTATAGTGCCTGTGGGTCAATATATATTCATGCAACTAACGTATTATCATCACGTTTAAAGATGTATCAATAATATTTGTAAATTTATTTAAAAGTAAATAAAAAAATATAATATAAATTACACTTATAATCTGTTAATAGTTTCTCATATAATCAATTTTATTTGTATCTATCATATTTAACTTTTTAATAATTCGCACATATGATCTATTTTGACAATTTTGTGCATAACTAAAATAAACTAAAATAGTAAAAAGAAAAAAGAAAAAAGAATGAAAAAAATTGCAACTAAGGTCTCCTAAATTTTTCAAAAGTACAAATAAATCCTTAATTTTTTATTTCTTTACAGCTCTTCACTTAAAATAATAAAAAATATGCAGTCAGATTCCAAACTTTCTAATCCTACCACCTATGTTCCTCAGTATATCTACGTTGGAAAGACCTCTAAAGTTAGAAAGAATTTTGTCCAAATATCTATTTATTTGACCAAAAGTTAAGCTCGTTACCTAAATTTAACCAATTTAATAAGGATCAAATGATGTTTTCATATTCAATTATTTCAAACAATTAAAAAAAAAATATTCTTCTCCAATCCAATCCTAGCTCACAGGATGGGATGGGATGGGATGGAGGGAGGAGGGGGGTTGTATGTTACATGTGGGGTGGGATCGGGGGGAAGAATGTTCTTTTACAAGGATAAAGTTGTTAAAATGGACTATTTATGTGAAAGATTAAAGATGATATTTGCAGATAAATTAAATTCAATGTGGACAAAATTATTACAAACATAAAAAATAAGGGACAGTCCTTAAAACAAAATAACTTTAATCTCACAAAATATACTTTTTACAAGTACGTTTTATTTTTATTTTTATTTTTGATTTGAACTACATGTTATATGTGCCACGTGTTTTGTTCTCAAAGGACTAACATCTAGGGATGGTAAAAATATCCGATCCGCTCCGAAGTTGATGGATACCCGATCCGAATGGAGTGAAAAATTCTCGATCCACGGATCAGTGGGCGGATCGGATCATGTGTGATCCGATCTGATCCGCCCTGTTTGAAAAATAAATAGGATTAAATAATAAATAAATAAAATATTTTGGGCTTAGATTACAATTTAGATGTGGTTGGACTTAGCTAAAAAAAATTTATTCCAAAAAAAGAAAAAAACAACGGATCAGTATACGGATCAGGGCTCTAATCCACCCCGAAAAATGGCGGATCAATCTGCGGATTTGGATGTTATACAATTATTGCAAGACGAATACGAATCAGGCTGATTCGCTTCGTTGCCATCACTAACATCATAGTTACTCTGTCCTACGTAAGTCGTAACTGTCCATGTAAACAATGGTTACATGGCGTTATTCTTGCATATATGATCTTATGATTTAGATCCTGTTGACGTTGGAAAATAGTTTGCACTGATTCCAAGTCAACTTAAAGATAAGTATTGAGGTCGGCTGTATTCGCTCCTCAACTCTGCTCCGTAATAAGTGACAGATAGGTAAGTATATGTAGGAGGACCTGATTGTATAATATTTGTAAGAGTGCTTTTATTAAGCAATTGAATGTCCAACCTTAAGGATAGTTATATCTCCTATTTATAGAAAAATATGTAATGATTACTTCCATTTAATGTTAGGCTAGGCATTAAATGGCCAAGCTAGGCATTTAATGCTTACAAGACATTTCCTTTTTAGGGCATTTAATGCGAAGTGACGTCTGACGTGTGAAAGGACAAGCTATACTGATGACGTGAGTATGACTCTCAGGGACGAGATCCGACCTGTTACTCTCAGGGATGATGTCCGAACTGAACTTATTGAGCCTGTGGAATCCTCTCTGGGGTTATGGATGAGGTTCGACCTGAAACCTAATTCAGGTCGGTCCTCTCTTGCTTGCCTGATAAGTAATGCAGCATCTGACGTGACAGATCGAGATCGGGTACCAACACATCCAATACAACATTAAATTTATCTCATATTTGATGTAAATAACGTAGATGTCAAAATTGGAGTGAAATAATTCAGAGTAATTATGCACGAATTAATATTTAAGTCTTACATTTTCAAATGTTATGCTTATTAAATCGCGTTAATTAAATAAATAGTCACGGAACTATACATCACGAAACTACTTAATAACTAAACTTTGAAACGTATTTCAATAGTCGCTAAATATTATATCGCGTAATCCATCTGTCACTGGGTTGGATTCTGTTTTATCCTTTTGACGGAATTGCCTACGTGACACCTTTTAGACATTAAATTATATCAAGTCAGCAAAATTCACTTCCAAATGGTTAAAAATACAAGTTTAGAAATAAAACACGATTTTAGCAATGTCTTCATCTTCCTTACGCACCCCACCCTCGCCTACCTCTCATACATGTCCCACCGCCACCACCCACCACAAAAAGACGCATCAAAAAGCAATCACTACTGGTATTACCATTCTCCAAATTACTTCGTTTTCCAATAAATAAATAAATTACCCTAAATCAAATACATTATTCATCCCCCAATCTAATTACACCAAAACTCCTTTTGAAATCTACCAAAAAATTCCTCAAATCAAAACCCATTTGAGAAAACAAAGAATCTCAAAGCCTCAATCCAAACTATGTTCGATATTTTGGAGGCATAAAAAGTACAAAACCTCAATCTTCAACTCCAAACATTTGGGGTGGGACAAACGGCATAGAGTGGGTCCGATGGGGGTGGAGGGTGTAAAGGGTTGGAAGTTGTTGAGAAACAGAGAAAAGTTGAAGAATGGGAGCAGGGCGATGGTGGGAGAACTTGAGAAAGTTAGGCTATTGTTACACATTCTTTTGCCATTATGGATGCACTAGGTTACTGAAATTTATTTGTTTTTCTTTCTTATGTTCTTTTAATATTGTTGATATTCTGATATTAACGTTTAATTAGTGTCACATCGAATTGTCGTGTGCCACGTGTTCAACTCTCTCGAAGGGAATAAATGGAATTTAACCCAGTAATAAAAGAGTAACACAATAAAATGTTCCATTGAGATACATTTCAAATTTTAGTTATTCAGTAGTTGGGTGGATTATAGTTCAATGACCATCCAATCAATCAACTCTATTAAATCAATCCATATATGTTGTAACATATACATTCCACCTTTTGACAAGCGCCAGTGAAATAATCAAGTCCACATATCTACACATGTAAAACACGGGATTTAGAGAAGTAATTAATTAATACATTAAACCTTAATTTATGACATTTAATTTTTTTTAAAAAAATTGGAAAATCAAATTGCCGTCTCGAAATTTTTAATTTTAGAAAACTTTAGTCCCTAATAAATGGAACCGTTTATTTAATCGTTAAAAAATCAGTTGAGTCTCTTATTTTTAATTTATATCTTCTATTGATCCTTATATATATATAAACAATGTAATAAAAATGTCATAAAAATATAGGGATTTGATAATCTAAATTATGAACTTCAAGATACATAATACGTTATCTTTTAAGAAATGTTTCTCTCTTATCCAACGAAATCACAAAGGGGTTGTAATGAAAATTTCTTTCAAGATACAATGGAGTTGTTCGATTCAAACTGTGACTGTTTGATCAAACCAAGAAAGAACACTCAAACTAAAATTGATGATTCCAAAAAAATACGAAATAAGAAGAAAGAAAGGAAAATAGATAATTTTGCAAACGACAACCAACTCAATAAATAAAGAAGATTGGTCCATTGGGATGAATGGGTGTGTTGGTTGGTGTTCGCTAAAATGTGTACCGCAAGTGCACGGGACGCGTTCAAGTAATAAAGTGATGAGAGAGTGTCGAACCCACGAGGATAAATAATTTTGCTAAAATTCAAATCAATCTAGCCCTATTTCAAACACACAATAAAACATATTGTTTTGATAATTAAACTATAAATTAAAAGTTAATGAAAAATAAGCTTACAAGAAAATTACAAAAAGAAAAAAAAAATTAGTAATAAAATCAAATAGCGAAATAAACTAGAAATTAGACTTCACCAATTACTCCACTTTAAAGTTTCATTTTCCATTATCAATTCCAAAACGAGGATATTATGGCAATCAATCCTCCTAAAATATCTAGCTATCTCTCCCGAGTAGAGCTAAACTTATTCTCACAAGACTCTCAAGCATTCCTATCATGAGAATGCATATGTAAAAATGCAATAAACTCAAGAACATTCATTAGTGATTGCACAAAGTGTGAAAATGTATTCCTACATTCCATAAGCTTTATGTTGTTAATTAAAAGTGATAAACCTAATTTCAACCTCCCGGTAGCAAACTAAATCACAAAAGTAATTCAATGGTGATCAATCATCTCAATACACAATAAAGCCCAATAAATAACAACCATAAAAGCCAAGTATAAGGAATCAATAACAAGAAAAATGCACTTTAAAACTTCATAAATGGATTCATCTCATTCTTAGTAACTAAAATTAGCCCGTAGTATTTACAAAGACAAAATAGAAAATAGATACAAAATACATCACCGAATTTGATAAAGTCAAGAGAAATGGAAGATTTAGATTGAGCCATGGTTGTCTTCATTTGTCCACTATGAATCTCCATTCATTTTCCTCTATTTTAAAAAATGCTCACAATGATGTACAAAAATCAAAGAAAACTCATTTACATGGAGTTTTCAAAGAGTCCTCATCTTCTTCTTCTTGGAGAGCTTTCTATGTGAGAGGGAGTATGAGAGAATGGCCCCCAAAATGTAAGAAAACGGCCACTTAAAACCCTACAAGAGATAAAAGTTGAAAGACCAAAAAGCCCTTGAAAATCTGAACAAAAAACGCGGACAACAGAAAAAATAGGTCATGCGATCGCACAGTCTCAAATCATTCTGCTAGGAAAAAAAAAGTATCGCGCGATCGCACGATAACAAATTACAAAGTGGTTGCATTTGACTTTTGATTAATTGCAGTTCCAGTTCCTGAACTATCTGAAATGTTGACTTTAGTCCTTGAATTTTTGGTTATCTTTCATATAAGTCCTCCATAAATTGCAACATTGGTCCTCCATCTTTGGACATATTTATCTTTTAGTCCCCAAAATTCTCGATCTGCACAAATTTAGTCATTTTTGCTCATTTTTCGCGTGGATCTCTTTCAATCACCATCCAAACTCGAATTTTTACCTAAATAATCAAAAGAACATAAATAAGTAGTAAACAACTTGAAAGAACTCACAATTATCTATTTTTAAAGGCTAAAATAAGTGCACAATCCACACTTATCACACCTTCAAACTTGCGTTTTTGTTTGTCCCCAAACAAAATGATCTAAAAACATCATGCAAGCACACAAGCACAATCAAACTATAAAAGGACTACAAACATGTGAAATGTTAGGGAGTTTGCCACTTTACCATGATATTTTAAAACTTGCTTATAATTCATGAAAAATTTACAAAAATGCTAAAAACAAAAGAAACTTTTCAACTTAATCCATGTTAGATGTATGTGTGTGCATAGTCACTTTGAATCATTGGAAAACAAAAATTGATGAATACCCAACCCTTAATGGTCAAAATTTCCTTTCCTTCTCGTTGGATGCACTCCCCCAAACTTGATATTTTCACTCTAACCTGGGGTGTCTATTCAATGATTTCTCTCAAATCACTCAATCTTTCCCGCTCAAGTTTGGTTGGATTTAGCCAATGATTGTAACTACTTAGGCTTGTGAAGATTCTCCAAAAAATTGAACAATTCAGCAATCAAACTTCTACCAAGTCATTCGAACCTACTAGTTATCTAAATCTCGAAAAGTAGTCACAATGGCTCAAACTTGCAAGATTTGCTATGAAAATCTCATGATTTTTTTTTGGCAACCTTACTCCCTTAAGCTTTCTATTTGACCCATGTAACGAGCTTTAGGTCGGTAACTCTCCGATTTAAAAGAGATCAAAGGGTACCGGGCTTTGAGATGCCTCCAACGAACTTAATCGCTCAAGTCAAAAAGGCTATAAAGTAAGATAAAATAATTAAAAATAAAGCAAAAATATAGCCATCTTGAGCACAACCAACAAACTTTTATATGGGGATTAGATTCTAAGCATATGGTCATTATCAAGTTTCTGCTAGTTAGTCAAAACTACTCCACATACATATTCAACAAGCATGGAATCAACACACTCCTAAAGAGATAAATCACGGCTCAACCATTCTCAAACTATCTTTCTATTTGGACAAATTAAAGAGATGATATGTCGGTAATGGATAACACTGTTTAAGTTCTAGAAACCGCTTATGAAGAACAAGTGCACTCAACATTTGTATGCAATGAACATCATGACGAAAGTGCTAAAAAGGGTATCTAGCATTGAATAAGCATATTGATCAAAAACCACAAGTAGCATTTATGTCTACCATCTATGAATCACAGCAATTTCAACAAAATCACAACATCATCCGGCAATGCTCTCTAACAAGCAAATAAACAAGCAAAATACCTATATTAGCCGGCAAGGCTCTCTAACAAGCATAATAAACAAACAAAATACTATATTAGCCGGCAAGGCTCTCTAACATGCAAAGACACAAGCAAAATCCATACCTCCCAAACTTAAAATGTACATTGTCCTCAATGTAAAACTAAAAATCAAAAGAGAAGAGAAATAGGTACTCCCCTAGGCTGAGTTGGTTGGTGATGGTAACTTCAAGTTGACAAAAATCTTTGTTTGGATTAATTGAGATTGTTGGAGACTACATTTCTTCTTTTTGTGGACTCGTTGCTATTAGGCCTGCCAAACAAGGACAACAAAATCAAAATTCACCTAATTTTCAAGGAATGGAATCATGCCAAAAGAATGAACTACTTGCCAAACAAAGAGTAAAGGAAAGAAAAATGAGTTGCCTCCCATTCAGCGCTTCTTTATAGTCACTAGTTAGACTTTTAGCATATGATTAGGCGGGATTGGTGAGATGGACAATTGATTTTCCATTGGAAAAGTCATCACCCCAATAATGCTTCAACCTCTGACTATTCACTATAAATGCCCTCTTGCTTGCTTTCTCAACTTCCACAGTCCCAGATGGATACATTCGCTTAATTGTAAATGGTCCCAACCACCTAGAGCGTAACTTTTTTGAAAAAAGAGCCGAGAATTAAATAGTAGAACTTGTTGCCCAACCTCGAACTATCTTCTTTGGATGTGGTTGTCATGCCATCTCTTAGTGCTCTCTTTGTAGATTTTGGAATTCTCATATGCCTCAAGTCGAAATTCATCCATTTCGTTTAATTGGAGAAGTCTTTTCTCACTGGCTTCTTTCCAATCAAAATTAAGCTTTTTCACTGCCCAATAAGCACGGTGCTCCAACTCTACGAGCATGTGACATGTTTTTTCAAACACTAGACGATATGGAGACATGCCAATGGAAGTTTTGAATGCAATATGGTACGCCCAAAGTGCATCGTCCAATTTTTTGGACCAGTCCTTCTTGAAGCATTCACCGTTACCTCCAAAATTCTTTTCAACTCCCGATTGGAGATTTCGACTTGCCCACTTATTTGAGGATGATAAGGAGTGGACACTCGATAACGTACACCATGCTTAGCCAATACCGACTCAAATTGGCGATTGCAAAAGTGCTTATCCCCATCACTGATTATTGCTCGTGGAGTACCAAAACGGGTAAAAATATGCTTTCTCAAGAAGTTAATCACAATTCGGCCATCATTGGTGGGTAATGCAACGACCTCTACCCACTTTGAGACATAATCAACCACCACTAATATGTATTGATTAGAGAACGATGGTGGAAATGGTCCAATAAAGTCAATACCCCAAACATAAAAAATTTCAACTTCTAGAATCTTGTTGAGATGCATTTCATTCTTTCTTGAAACATTCCCTATCATCTGGCACCGATCACATGTTTTCACAACTCTATAGGCATCCTTGAATAAGGTAGGTCAGTAGAATCCGGACTGTAGTACCTTTGCAGCAGTTTTAGAGGCTCCAAAATGCCCTGTATATTCTGATGAATGACAATGTTGTAGGATATCTTTTATCTCTCTTTCTGGTACACATCTTCTGATTATTTGATTTGGTCTCCTTCTGTAAAGAATTGGATCATCCCAAAAGTAGTGTTTGATGTCTGCAAAGAACCTTTTCTTTTGATGGCTAGAGAGATCTGGTGGAATGATGTTGCTGGCTAGGAAGTTGACAATATCTACGTACCATGGTGCTTCCTCAACTGCAAAGATTTGCTCATCAGAAAATTCTTCATTTATCTCCCCATTGCGCGACTCTTCTCCAATCTTAAGTCTAGACAGATGGTCGACGACCACATTCTCACTTTTTTTTTATCTCTGATCTCTATGTCAAACTCCTGCAGTAGAAGTATCCATCTGATGAGTCGAGACTTAACATCCTTCTTTGCAAATAGATGCTTCAGAGCGGCATGATCTGTATGGACAATCATCTTTGATCCCACAAGATAGGACCAAAATTTATCGAAAGCATAAACCACTGCAAGAAGCTCATTTTCTGTGGTGGCATAGTTTAGCTGAGCATTATTCAAGGTCCGGCTCGCATAGTGAATCACATGAAAAATTTTATCCTTGCGTTGCCCCGACACTACCCCAACTGCAAAATCACTAGCATCACACATTAGTTCAAATGGTAGACTCCAATCAGGTATAACCAAAACTAGTGATGTCACAAGCTTTTCTTTAGGAGTGTTGAAAGCATGTAGACACTCTTCAGAAAAGTGAAAAGAGATATCTTTTTCCAAAATGTTGCAAAGTGGCTTCGTGATTTTTGAGAAATTCTTTATAAAGCGTCGATAAAAGCCTGTATGCCCAAGAAAACTCTGAATTCTCTTTAAAGATGTTGGAGGTGGCAATTTCTCAATTACTTGAATTTTTACCTTGTCAACCTCAATTTTCTTAGCTGAAATTAAGTGCCCCCAATACAATTCCCTCCTGGACCATGAAATGGCATTTCTCCCAAATTAGAACAAGATTGATTTCTTCACAATACTGCAAAACCAAAGATAGATAATGAAGACACTCATCAAAAGATGCTCCAAAGACTGAGAAATCATCCATGAAGACCTCGATGTATTTCTCCACCATATCTGAAAATATGGATATCATATAGCGCTGGAAAGTAGCTGAAGCATTGCATAGGCTAAACGGCATCCTTCTACAAGCAAATGTACCATATGGGCATGTGAATGTAGTCTTCTCCTGATCTTCTAAAGCTATCAAAATCTGATTATATCCAGAATTTCTATCCCAAAAGCAATAATGTGAATGCCTGGCTAACATTTCCAACATTTGATCAATGAATAGCAAGGGAAAATGATCCTTTCGAGTTGCAGTATTTAGTTTGCGATAATCAATACAAACTCGCCATCCCGTAACTGTTTTGGTTGGAATGAGCTCATTGTTGTCATTAGGTACCACTGTGATCCCTCCTTTCTTCGACACTACTTGGATTGGACTAACCCAAGCGCTGTCTGATATAGGATAGATGATCTTCGCATCTAAAAGTTTTATTACCTCATCCTTGACTACCTCTTGCATTGTTGGATTCAATCTTCTTTGACGCTGGACTGATGGCTTAAAATCATCTTCCATGAGAATCTTGTGCAGACAGGCTGTAGGACTAATGCCTTTGATATCTGAGATAGACCATCCTATTGTAGTTTTGAGCTCACGAAGGACTCTTAGAAATTTTTCCTCTTCCAAATTACTGATGGCTTCCAAATTACTGATGGAGTTTGCAATGATAACCAGAAGTGTAGAATTATCACCCAAATAAGCATAACGCAAGTGAGATGGCAATTACTTGAGTTCTAACTGTGGAGGCATTTCAATAGATGGTGGTAACTTTGTTGACTTTTTCCCAAGCTCCTGGAAAGGTAGTTGCCATTTATAAGCTGGATTTGCCTCTAATTGCTTCACCATAGGTTTGGTTTCTTCTGAATTGAAAGCCTCGGTGAAAGAATGAACCAAACACGTCTCAAGCAGATCTTGATGATGATTTAGTACAAACGATTCTACCACAATTTCGTGTACCACATCAACCCTGAAACAACTGTCAGAATCCATTGGGTACTTGACTGCCTTGAAAACATTGAACACCACATCTTCATCATTTAACCTTAATATCATTTGGCCTTTGTGCACATCAATCAAAGCTCTTCCAGTAGCCAAAAATGGTCTACCCAATATTAGAGAAATATCATTGTCTTCTTCCATGTCCAGAATGATGAAGTCGATAGGGAAAATAAAATTTTCAACTTTCACCAAGATATCTTCAATGATTCTCCTAGGATATTTGATTGAGCGGTCGACTAACTGTAAAGAAACCGTTGTTACTTTTGCCTCCCCCAATCCTAATCTCCTGTAAATAGAAAATGACATCAAGTTAATACTTGCACCTAAATCACAAAGAACTTTATTAAAAATCAATATCACCAATGGTATAAGGAATAGTAAAACTCCATGGTTCTTTAAGCTTAGGTGACAATTTGTTCTGCAAGATAGCACTACACTCTTCGGTCAACATTACTGTCTCATGCTCATCTAGCTTCCTCTTGTTAGATAGAATCTCTTTCATAAATTTTGCGTAGCTAGGCATCTGAGCTAAGGTATCGGTAAAAGGGATATTGATTTGCAACTTCTTGAAAACTTCTAAGAATTTCTCGAATTGCTTATCCAACTTGTGCTTTTTCAATCTTTGCGGAAATGGGATTGGAGGCACATATGCCTTCACTTGATGAGTTGCCTTACTAGGTGGAGTATCCAAATCTTTCTCTTGACTAGAATCATGTTGTGCTTTAGATTGATCCACTTGTTCATCATAAATAAAGGGTGTCTTGTCATGAGTGGCAACATTTCTCTTCATTTCTATCTCAGGAAACTGAACCCCACTTCTTGTTGTAATTGCTTTAAGATACTCTCTTGGGTTGGTTTCAGTGTTGCTCGGTAATTACCCTTGTTGTCTTTTAGAGAGAAGTTTTGCCATCTAACCCATTTGATTCTCCAAGCCCTTCACGGATGCTCTGATACTCTGAATAGATTCCTCAGTTCGTTCTTGAAATTTTAACTGTTGGTGTGCCAACTGAGCCATAGCTTCTTTCCAACCTCCTTTCTATTGAAAATTTGATTGTTGTCTCGGAGCGCCTTGTTGATGTTGGTTGTTGCTCCATGAAAAATTTGGATGATTTTTCCAAGCTGAATTATACGTGTTGGAGTAGATATTACCTTGCTGACTAGGATGATTCTGAGCATAACAAGCTTGCTCAGTGGATGTCGAAGAACTGGTCAACAATGGGCAATTTTGGTTCAATGATTTGCTCCACAACCATCACATTCAAGAGTAGGCGTCTGAATAGCATGAGCTTTATGATTACGAGCTATAGTATCCATCATCTTTTTCTCCATGGCGGCCATTTGTGCAGAAAGAGCAGATATAACATCAACATCATGCATCCCTGCTGCTCTTTTAGTTACTCCCCTATCAGCCGGCCAATTTGAACTTGTTTCTGCCATTCTTTCAAAGAATACCCATGCTTCCTTAATTGTTTTTGTGTTGATTGACCCATTTAAGGATGAGTCAACAATAGAACAACAATGTGGAAGTAATCCGGCATAGAAATATTGAACTTGCAAAGCCTTCTTGATACCATGATTAGGGCACTTCCGAAGCATCTCTTTGAACCTCTTCCAAGCTTCATGAAAAATTTCTATGTCTTGTTGCATGAATATGAAGATGTCATGCTTCAGCTTTGCAACTTTGGTGGGAGGAAAGTATTTGTTCGTGAATTTTTGAACAAGATCATTCCAAGTGGTAATACTCCCTGCAGAATGCGAATCCAACCACTCTCTTGCTCCATCTCTCAAAGTATGTGGAAATAATCTGAGTTTGATAGCTTCCATGTTGACATCTTGATACTCAAAATTGCTCACTGTCTCCAAGAGGCGTGATAGATGCATGTGAGGGTTTTCATTTGAACGCCTATAGAATTGAAGAGTATTCTGGAAGAGGTTGATGACATCCGGTCTCAATTGAAAATTATCTTTCCCATAAGCCGGATATGCTATGCTAGATTGGCTTTGAACCACAGTTGGAGTAATAATATCCCCAACTAGCAAATCATCCTCATCTATTTCAACCATTTGATCTTCTTCGTCTGCCATGGTGTTCACTCTATGTCGTGCTTCTCTTTGTTCTCTTCTTCAATGTCTGAAAGTTCTTTCAATCTCGGGGTCAAACACCAAATTCTCAAGATTTTCAAAATCTTGCATCCACCAAAGATAATATGCCTGAAAAGAACAAAGGTAGCAATGGAATTTTAAATGGCAAAATAAAATAAAATTTAAGAAGTAAAGCTAGAAATACCGAGGATCTAACTAATTGAATCTATCCCCAGCAACGGCACCAAAAACTTGTTCGCTAAAATGTGTACCGTAAGTGCACGGGTCGCGTTCAAGTAATAAAGTGATGAGAGAGTGTCGAACCCACGATGATAAATAATTTTGCTAAAATTCAAATCAATCTAGCCCTATTTTAAACACACAATAAAATATATTTTTTTGATGATTAAACTATGAATTAAAAGTTAATGAAAAATAAGCTAACAAGAAAATTACTAAAAGAGAAATTTTTTTAATAATAAAATCAAATAGAGAAATAAACTAGGAATTAGACTTCACCAATTACTCCACTTTAAAGTTTTATTTTCCATTATCAATTCCAAAAAAAGAATATTATGGCAATCAATGCTCCTAAAATATCTAGTAATCTCTCCCGAGTAGAGCTAAACATATTCTCACACAAAACTTTCAAGCATTCCTACCAAGAGAATGCATATGTAAAAATGCAATAAACTCAAGAACATTCATTAGTAATGGCACAAAGTGTGAAAATGTATTCCTACATTCCATAAGCTTTATGTTGTTAATTAAAAGTGCTAAACCTAATTTCAACCTCCTGGTAGCAAACTAAATTACAAAAGTAATTCAATGGTGATCAATCATCTCAATACACAATAAAGTCCAATAAATAACAACCATAAAAGCCAAGTATAAGGAATCAATAACAAGAAAAATGCACTTTAAAGCTTCATAAATGGATTCATCTCATTCCTAATAACTAAAATTAGCCCATAGTATTTACAAAGACAAAATTGAAAATAGATACAAAATACATCACCGAATTTGATAAAGTCAAGAGAAATGAAAAATTTAGGTTGAGCCCATGGTTGTCTTCATTTGCCCATTGTGAATCTCCATTTATCTTCCTCTATTTTACAAAATGCTCACAATGATGTACAAAAATCAAAGAAAACCCATTTACATAGAGTTTTCAAAGAGCCCTCATCTTTTTCTTCTTGGAGAGCTTTCTATGTGAGAGGAAGTATGAGAGAATGGCCTCCAAAATGTAAGAAAACGGCCACTTATAATCCTACAAGAGATAAAAGTTGAAAGACCAAAAAGCCCTTGAAAATCTAAACAAAAAACGCGGACAGCAGAAAAAATAGGTCATGTGATCGCATGGCTTTGTTCCATGCGATCGCATGGCACAGTCTCAAATCATCCACATATGTCTCTCTCCCATCAATACTAGTTGAAGTAATGAAAAATCCCTATTTGTTTGATGAGAAATGCGAAAAAAAAAAGGATCCCCGTTGGGAATGAAAAAAAAAAAAAAAAAAAAGCATCGCGCGATCGTGCGATGCTTGCATGGGCCAAATTACAAAGTGGTGCATTTGACTTTTGATTAATTGCAATTTCAGTCCTTGAACTATCTAAAATGTTGACTTTAGTCCTTGAATTTTTGGTTATCTTTCATATAGGTCCTCCATAAATTGCAACATTGGTCTTCCATTTTTAAACATATTTATCTTTTAGTCTCCAAAATTCTCGATCTGCACAAATTTAGTCATTTTTGCTCATTTTTCGCGTGGATCTCTTCTAATCACCATCCAAGCTCGGATTTTTACCTAAATAGTCAAAAGAACATAAATAAGTAGTAAACAACTTGAAAGAACTCACAATTATCCATTTTTAAAGGCTAAAATAAGTGCACAATCCCCACTTATCAGTTGGAAGAAGGCTGTTGATTTTCAATAGATGCAACTCTTCTGAAAAGAACACACCTATTTATATACACAGAAATCAAATTTCCCTTTCGAGGGCGTTTCTCCCGAGCCCCCACGAGGGCGCTGCCCCCTCGATCCCCACGACCTGACCGGGCAGGTCAATCCCCGTTTCGAAGTGGCAAACCATTTGCAAACAACAATAAAATAAATTATGAAAAATATCTAACAAAAAATACTTGCATGCATATATAGAATGTATATAAAGTACAATAAATATCTTTCAAAATTAAGTTTATTACACATAAGAATTACTATTTATTGAGTCATTCCTAACAGAGTAAAACCAAAAAAAAAAAAAAAAAAAGAAAAACACTCTCATATTGTCACTTCAAAACTTGAATTAGAGAATAAAGATTTATATTGCCTATCCATAACTGTAGAAATTTTAAAAAAATATATATCAAATGTATTTAGGGTTTAATATTCATTTGGAAAATTTAATGTCCCTCTCCGGGGCTTGGACCAGATTTCTTCATATCTCCAAGAGTTAAACTGTTGGTAGATCGATGTCCTTCTCCACCATGACTCGGCCCTCCAGTCTTTATCGCTTCAATATATAATTTTTCGACTAGACTTTCAATTGGATCATACTGTTTTGAAAAGCTCAAAGGACGCACTTCATTAACAAAGAAGAAGGAGCCAAATATCAGAACAAGAAATATGAAAAGTAGGAGAGGTTTTAGAGTTGTGGCCATTTGGAATATATTTCAAGTAGTAGATATTGTAGGAGGTCTTGAATTAAATGTACTGTGATTGACGAAGGGGATCTTATTCCATATATAGAGAGAGAGATAGAGTACATGGCATGCAAATGAAGCTCCTACATAAGGAAAGACACATTTGATTGACTGTTCAATTTGAATTTCAATTTCAAGATTTGTATGGAGCCGCCACGTCCAATAAACCATAGAATTTTGGAAACAAATTATAGTCATAAGTTGAATGTCAAGTTCAAAACATAGTATATATGTAAAATGTTTCGTGGACTCGTGGTTTGGTAGTTAGAGTGAGAATTTTCAATGTTTTTTTTTTTTTTTAACTATTCTTATTAGGGTTCACACTTCCCTCCGTAATTGCTCACGTAAGCCAACTAGTTAAAGGAAAAGATAAACATTTACTAGTTTATTCATATATTCATATTTCAACTGTTTATTAGAACTTTGGGACTTCTATTAGTTGTGCATATATTTCTTTCACAGTATTGGAAAAGGTCATAATAATAGTTAAAAATTATACATAATACAACCAATGCTGAAAATATTTATAAATATCTAAATATCATTAGGGGTGGCACTGTCGGATCGGCCCATGTTGATTCGAGTTGAGTCTAAGCTCGGCTCGTGATCCACTAAGGAGCTCTGTTCGGTCCTTGGCTCATGGGCCTCGAAAGCCGAGTTGAGCCGCCCACGAGTAGGCTTGTTTTCATTTTTTTTTTTTAAGGAAAATTTGTAAACTTGAAATTTCAAAATAAAAAATCCAAAATACTAGCCGGCTTGTACAAAAAATTTAGGGCTCCTCCCGGCCTTGAGGTTGTCCTCAAACGAGTCCGAGCTGGCTAACCCACAGGTCGCTTGGCCCATTTACCACCACTACATATCATTAAAGGGAATGATAAAAAAGAACTACACTCATTAGATGACCCTTTACTTGACATTTGGAAAACAAGCATCTTCGCTGAATTAGTCCGAAATTTCTAGAGGAGACCATATGAGATATTCTTATCGCGACACAAGGTCATTATTGACTATAGTAGAATATTTTATCATTCTATTTGTGGACTTGTTGGAAGGAACGAAATTCAAAGATCTTAAAGGAGAGCTCTCGCGCACCACAAAAAATATTGTATGATGCCATAACTAGCTTGACTTGACATGCAAAAATCAGTTGCGTGAAAGAAAAGCTCCTTTGGAGTTGGGAGAGTCATGTAGGAATCATCATGGAGAGGTGATCGCAGCTTTTGTTGACATCAGAATCTGTATTATCCACATGTTAACAGATCTTTAGTCAATCATCTGCTAGTCTGTATGTTACCTGCACACTAGGACGGCCGTTAGGCACCAAGATCACTGAAAAAAAGGGTCCGGCGATCGTTGGTACTCCGACGATCAAGTCAACTACCGGTATATAGAAATAATATATACGGAAGAGAGTATTTGGGTGTAGGAGAGACAAGCAGATAGAAAATTGAGCAGAGTTTAAGGGTGAGAATAATGTGTACCTTGGAATAACCGGAGACGTTGTATTTATAGCTCCAGAGTTCTAATTGATTTAGGTAAACAATCAATTAGACATCTGATGAGATATTCCTTCCTTATGGGACAAGAGATGATTGGGTGTCAACGCAATCTCTTAGATTTAAGCATATATTTGAGTTGATCCCCAATATCACATTGCCTAATCATTAAGAGATTGAGATTTGATTTTCTTGTGAAAATCCGTGTGGTAATAAAAACATTTTTTTATAAATATCTCTCTGCTCATTCTGAAATATCACAATGTCTGCGAACTATGATGGATTCGAAGACCGACAAAGCGCCCTGGATCGGCTACGAGCGTTGAGGCCCTTTATGGGCTTCGATGTACTTGATTCAGAAGTGCTAAGATGTTAATGTGTCTTCAAGGTCCTCTACGAATTTACGAGGCCCTCGCTGGGCTCATGGGGCCTTCGCATGGCCTAACCTGGACCTTTACTGCGCCTTTACTGGGCCTAGGAAGCCTTTGCTGATGTGGAGACCTTACCAAAATCGAGTGATAACAACTTTTCGTGAAATATGTTTTGGGAAATATCTCATCTTTCTTAGCCGAATGTTTTGCTAGCTATTTAAAAGTACTCAAATTTGCATACCTTGAATCAGATTGTTGTAATTAATGCAATTGTCAAGGTGAAACGCCCATCTATCCATTTATTTGAGAAGAACTTTGTTGACTTCCAAAAATGATTGGCAACAAGATTTACATGCCTCTTCTATCTACGTGTATTTTACAAATACACTTGGACGGCCACATAGGCACTGTGGATCACTACGATTGCACTAAAAATGGAGCATATAAGATGTTTGAGTGTAAGAGAGACACGTTGTGATCGAAAGAAGCGGCTTGAGAACCTCTAACCACATATCTCCTAAGTGATATAAAACCACTTAAGTTAATCAATGTGTAAGACTTGTGTTCTGGTATAGTTTTGCTATTCAGATTTTTCATCATCCTTTCCTAGAAGACATGGCTATGGTATTTATAGGCTAAAGCCAATTATCCAAGGGCCCTGGATGCACGACAAGTAGCGCAATTCCTGGAAATCTCTTGTCGCGATTAAAGTGTCATGTCCTAGGTTTTCCTGAATGAGTCCATTTCAGCCTCATGCTAGGGACCAAGGACCGTGGCAAGTTGTATTGGCAAGCCGTCCCTTTCAGGTCACTTAGCACACAACGGGGTCGTCCTTTCAGGCACTTCTTTCCATACCTCATCGGTATTAGGATAACAACCTCGGTGGTGATGTCATCACTTCCCAATAGGCATCTTTGACTCTAACCAATCCTCGTGGGATGCCACGTGGTACTGAAGCGTAACACACTTTTTCATTCTTATTCTCAGTCTCTTAAATTGTTGCTATGAAACTAATAGAACCGCTCATGTTCTCGCTAGTTATGCTCTTAAGAATTTTGAGAATTTGGTTGGTCAAATGCCTCTCCAAGTTCATTGTGGACAATGTTTTAGTAGATATTGCTCAATAATATTGGCCTTGTTCAAACAAAAATTTTAAACATGTCTAGCTGTCCAACTCAGGACAGGCTTGCTAGGTATGACCTGCACATAAATGTGGTCACAAAAACATTTTTAGCACATTAAGACTCAAATAATATAATGCATAGTTATCAAAATCGGATCGGTCAGCTCAATCTAAAAACCTTTGAACTGGGCATTGATAAGTGCAGGTTTTGCACTTATTTTAGCCATTAAAAATGGATAGTTGAGAGTTCTTTGAAATAGTTTATTATTTATCTTTGCTACTTTGATTGTTTAGGTGAAAATTCGAGCTCGGTTGGCGATTAGAAGAAATCTACACGAAAAAAAGGCAAAAAGGACTAAAGTTGTACAAATTGTGAATTTTGGGGACCGAAGTATAAAGAATCCAAAAGATGGAGGACCTGAGTTGCAATTTATGGAGGACTTATCCGAAAGAAATCAACAAATTCAAGGAATGGAGTCAGCATTCCACAAAGTTTAGGGACTGAAATAGTAATTAATCAGAATCAAACTAAAATCACATGGCAATTTGGCCCATACGATCACACAGGCCAAAATCCATGCGATCGCAACATGCCCTATTTTTTAGCAGAATGATTTTGAGTCATGCCATGCGATCGCAAGGCACAAATTTTATGCGATCCGCATTTTTTGTTCAGCATTTCAGTTGTTTTTTGGTCATTCACTTTTCATGTCTTCTAGAGTTTTAAGTGGCTGTTTTCTTACAGAGTTTAGATAGATAAAAAAACTCTCTCAAAGAAAAAAAGAAAACTTAGGGTTCTTAGAAAACTCCATGTAAATGGGTTCTCTTTGATTTTATTATATCATTGTGTGAAATAAATGAAGATGAATGGAGATTCATATTGAGCAAGTGGAGACAACTATGGATTCAAGCTCAATCTTCAACTTCTCTAAATTTCATTAAACCCTGTGATGCATTTTGTATCTATTTTCTACTTTATTTTTGTAAATATGATGGGCTAACTTTATTTCACTAAGAATGAGATGAATCCATTTATAAAGCATTAAAGTTGAATTTTCTTGTTATTGATTCTCTATTCTTAGTTTTTATGGTTGTTTATTATTGAGCTTTATTGTGTATTGAGATAATTGATTACCATTGAATGTTTTTGTGACCTAGTTTTGCTACCGGGAGGTTGAAATTATGTTTAGCACATTTAATAAACACCATAAAATTTATGGAATGTAGGAATACACTTTCATATTTTGTGCAATCACGAATGGGTGCTCTTGAGTGTTTTTGCATTTTTACATATGCGTTTTTTAGATAGGAATGCTTGAGAGTCTTGTGTGAAAATAGGTTTGACTCTACTCGAGAAAGTTTGCTAGATATTTTAAGAGTATTGATTGCCATAAAAGATCTCATTTTGAAATTGATAATGGATAATGAAACTTTAAGGTGGAGTAAGTGGTGAAGTCGAATTCTTAGTGTATTTCTCTATTTGATTTTATTTCCAACAAATTCTCTTTTATTTTCTTTTAGCATATTTTCATTAACTCTTAATTTATAGTTTAATTATCAAAACAGTATGTTTAATTGTGTGTTTAAAATAGAGTTAGATTAAATTAGATTTTAGCGAAATTATCTATCCTCATAGGTTCGACATTCTCTCATTACTTTATTACTTGAATGCGATACGTGCACTTGCGGTGTATATTTTAGGGAACAAGTTTTTGGCGCCGTTGCTGCCGGAGATAGACTTATTTAGTTAGATCATTGTTATTTCTAGCTTTATTTTCTTACTATCGTTTCATTTTTCCCTTAAATTTTCAGTGCTAACTCTGTTCTTATCAGGCATTTTATCTTTGGTGGATGCAAAATTTTGAAAATCTTGAGAATTTGGTGTTTGACCCCGAGATTGAAAGAACTTTTAGACACTGAAGAAGAGAACAAAGAGAAGCACGACATAGAGTGAACACCATGGCAGAGGACGAAGATCAAATAGTTGAAATAGATGGGGATGATTTGCTAGTTGGGGATATTATTACTCCAGCTATGGTTCCAAGTCAATCCAGCATAGCATATCCGGCTTATGGAAAGGATAATTTTCAGTTGAGATAGGATGTCATCAACCTCTTCCAGAATACTCTTCAATTCTATGGGCGTTCAAATCAAAACCCTCACATGCATCTATCACACTTCTTGGAGACATTTAGCAATTTTGAATATCAAGATATCAACATAGAAGCTATCAAACTCAAATTATTTCCACGTACTTTGAGAGATGGAGCAAGAGATTGGTTGGATTCACATTCTGCGTGGAGTATTACCACTTAGAATGATCTTGTTCAAAAATTCACAAACAAATACTTTCTTTCTGTCAAAGTTGCAAAGTTGAAGCATGACATCTCCATATTGAGGCAGTAAGACACAGAGAATTTTCATGAAGCTTGGGAGAGGTTTAAAAGATGCTTCAGAAGTTTCCTAATCATGGTATCAAAAAGGCTTTGCAAGTTCAATACTTCTATGCTGGACTATTTTCCCAATGTTGTTCCATTGTTGATTCATCCTCAAATGGGTCAATCAACACAAAGACAATTAAATAAGCATGGATATTGTTTGAGAGAATGGCAGAAACAAGTTCAAATTGGCCGGCTGATAGGGATATAGCAAAGAGGGCAGCAGGGATGCATGAGGTTGATGTTATATTTGCTCTTTCTGCACAAATGGCAGCTATGGAAAAGAAGATGATGGACACTATAGCTCGTAATCAGATATCTCATGCTATTCAGACGCCTACTCTTGAGTGTGATGGTTGTGGAGCAAATCTTTCAACTGGAAATTGCCCATTGTTGACTAGTTATTCAACATCCACTGAACAAGCATGTTATGCTCAGAATCATCCTAGTCAGCAGGGTAATATCTACTCCAACACATATAACCCAGCTTGGAAAAATAATCCAAATTTTTCATGGAGCAACAACCAAAATTAACAAAGCGCTCCAAGACAACAATCAAATTTTCAACAGAAATGAGGTTGGGAAGAAGCTATGGCTCAGTTGGCAAATCAGCAGTTAAAATTTCAAGAACGAACTGAGAAATCTATTCAGAGTATCAGAGCTTCTTTGAAGGGGTTGGAGAATCAAATAGGTCAGATGGCAAAACTTCTCTATGAAAGGCAACAAGGGCAATTACCAAGCAACACTGAGACAAACCTAAGAGAGCAGCTTAAAACAATTACTGCAAGAAATAGTGTTCAGTTGTCTGAGATAGAAGTAAAGAGAAATATTGTCAGTCGAGACAAGACACACTCCATTAATGAAGAACAAGTGGACAAATCTAAAGCACCACATGATGTTAGTCAAGAAAAAGATTTGGATACTCCACCTACTAAGGTAACTCCTCAAGTGAAGGCATATGTGCCTCCAATCCCATTTCCGGAAAGATTGAAAAAGCACAAGTTGGATAAGCAATTCAAGAAATTCTTGAAAGTCTTTAAGAAGTTGTAAATCAACATCTCTTTTGCCGATGCCATAGCTCAGATGCCTAGCTATGCAATATTTATGAAAGAGATCTTATCTAACAAGAGGAAGCTAGAGAAGCACGAGACAGTGATGTTGACTGAAGAGTACAACGCTATCTTGCTAAGCAAATTGCCACATAAGCTTAAAGATCCAGGGAGTTTTACTATTCCTTGTACCATTGGTGATGTTGATTTTAATAAATTCTTTGTGATTTAGGTGAAAGTATTAACTTGATGTCATTTTCTGTCTATAGGATATTAGGATTAGGAGAGGCAAAAGTAACAACAGTTTCTCTACAGTTAGCCGACCGCTCAATCAAATATCCTAGGGGAATCATTGAGGATATCTTGGTGAAAGTTGACAAATTTATTTTTCCTGTCGACTTCATCATTCTGGACATGGAAGAAGACAAGGATATTCTTCTAATATTGGACAGACCATTTTTTGCTACTGGAAGAGCCTTGATCGATGTGCACAAAGGCTAGGTGATATTGAGATTAAATGATGAAGAAGTGATATTCAATGTCTTCAAGACAGTCAAGTATCCAATGGATTCCAACAGTTGTTTCAGGGTTGATGTGCTAGACAAAATGGTGACTAAATCTTTTGCACTAAATCATCCTCAAGATCTACTTGAGACATGTTTGGTTCATTCTTTTACTGAGACATCCAATTCAAAAAAAACCAAACTCATGGTGCAGCAATTAGAGACAAATCCATCTTATAAATGGCAGCCACCTTTCCAGGAGCTCGGAGAAAAGTCAACAAAGTTATCACCATCTATTGAAAAGCCTCTGCAGTTAGAACTCAAGCAATTGCCATATCACTTGTGTTATGCTTATTTAGGTGATGATTCTACACTTTCAGTTATTATTGCAAACTCTATCAGTGATTTGGAAGAAGAAAAATTGCTACGAGTTCTTCGTGAGCACAAAACTACAATAGGATGGTCTATCTCAGTTATCAAAGGCATTAGTCCTACCGTCTGTCTGCACAAGATTCTCATGGAAGATGATTTTAAGCCATCAGTGCAGCGTCAAAGAAGATTGAATCCAACATTGCAAGAGGTAGTCAAGGCTGAGGTGATAAAACTTTTAGATGCGGGGATCATCTATCCTATATCAGACAACGCTTGGGTTAGTCCAGTCCAAGTTGTGCCGAAGAAAAGAGGGATCACAATGGTGCCTAATGACAACAACGAGTTCATTCCAACCCGAACAGTTATGGGATGGCGAGTTTGCATTGATTATCGCAAACTCAATACTGCAACTCGAAATGATCATTTTCCTTTGCCATTCAACGATCAAATGTTGGAAAGATTAGCCGGACATTCATACTATTGCTTTTTAGATGGATTTTCTGAATACAATCAGATTCTGATAGCTCCAGAAGATCAGGAGAAGACGACATTCACATGCCCCTACGGCACATTTGCTTATAGAAGGATGATGTTAGACCTATGCAATGTTCTAGCTACTTTCTAGCGCTGTATAATGTCCATATTTTCAGACATGGTAGAGATATATATCGAGATCTTCATGGATGATTTCTCAGTCTTTGGAGCATCTTTTGATGAGTGTCTTCATCATTTATCATTGGTCTTGCAGCAATGTGAGAAAACCAATCTTGTCATAAATTAGGAGAAGTGCCATTTCATGGTTCAGAAGGAAATTGTATTGGGGCACCTAATTTCAACTAAGGGAATTGAAGTTGACAAGGCAAAAATTCAAGTAATTGAGAAATTGCCACATCCAACATCTGTAAAGGGGATTCAGAGTTTTCTTGGGCATGTAGGTTTCTATCGGCGATTTATAAAGGATTTATGTAGAATCACGAGCCACTTTGCAACCTTTTGGAGAAGGACATCTCTTTTCACTTTTCTGAAGAGTGTCTACATGCTTCCAACACTCTTAAATTTTTTCATGGCATCGTCTACTAATTTCTTTATTTGAATTAGTGTGGATGAAGGAAAAATTAAGACATTGGTATTTTTGTTTTTAGTTTGATGCCGACATTGTGTGAGTTCCTTATGTAGGAAAACAAAGAAACATTGAAGTTTTTTTTTTTTTGACAGCTAAGACGACGAGTCCCGTAATAGCGTCATTTATCTATATATTCTTGTAATTGCTTCTTAGATTAATTATAGGAGCATAAATCTTCTTACTTATGGGGCACACTAATAAAATTTATGTTTGCATAATTGTATTTCAGACACTGAAAACTCATATGAAAATATTGATTCAAGCTTTCAGGATTCAGAAAATGATATCGATAATGACGCTGATGATTTGGTGTACGCAGATAATTTTGTAGAAGGTGTCGAATAGGGAATGAACCGGCTACAGCTAGATGTGGAAAATCACCATTCAGAGTCTTCATGTTATCTATCCTCCGAAAAACTGAACACTGATTACTCGTCAGATGATGAAAGTAATTATAATTTTCCTAAATTTTGTGAATCATGAAAGATCCTCGATTAGAAGTTGGGATGGAGTTCAAAACAATTGATGAATTTAAAGAGGCAGTGAGAAATTATGGGATTAAGAATAGGTATAGTGTGAAATTTAAAGTGAATGACCCTAAGAGAGCTCAAGGGGTGTGTAATGATGGTTGTACATAGAAGATTTGGGCTTTAGAAGTGAAAAACTCGAATTGTGTGCGAATAAAGTCTTACAAACCAAAACATACATGCACTAAGGACAAATCCAATAGAAATTGCACATATAGATATCCTGCGGAGCATTACCTTGAGAGATTTAGGATTGATCCAAAACGGAAAATCGAAAATTTTCTCACAACAGTTTTATATGATTTCAAGTTTCGTATTAGTCGAGTTATAGCATGGAGAACTAGGAGATATGCTAAGGAGTTACTAGAAGGTACTCCTGAGGAGCAATTTGGTTTATTGAGGTCTTATGCTGCTGAAGTATGAAGAACTAATCATGGATCCACAGTGATAATTGCTATACATGAAGAGGTTTTTCAGGGAATTTTATATGTGTTTGGATGCATGCAAGAAGGGATTTATTGTGGGTTGTATGCGGGTTGTAGGGTTGGATGGATGTTTCTTGAAGGAAAAATTTGGAGGGCAGTTATTTTCAGCTGTAGGTGTTGATGCTGATGATTGTATAACCCAATCGTGTATGCAATTGTGGAGAAAGAAAATACCATTGCGTGGAGATGGTTTGTGCAGCATTTGAGGAGAGGATTTGGACATTACCAATAGTTATGAATGGACTTTTATGAGTGATAGGCAAAAAGGCCTACAAAAGGTGATTGCTGAAATGTATCCTAATGCTGAGCATAGGTTTTATATGAGGCACATGTACACAAATTTTTTTAAAGTAGACTTTAAGAGTAAAATCTTTAAAGACTACTTATGGAGGGCCGCAAAATCTTTTCTTGTAGTATATTTTAGATATTGGATGGGAGAGATTCAAAAGGAAAATAAAGAAGCATATGAATGGCTAATGAAAAGGCTGCCAAGGCATTGGAGTAAGTCTGAGTTTTCCACAATCCCCAAATGTGACATTCTGCTAAATAATTTACGTGAATGTTTTAAAAAGTTAATTTTGTAAGAAAGGGAAATGTCAATTTTGAACTTGTTGTTGTCCATACAAAAGGGGTTTATGAAGAGAATTCAAGTTATAAGGGATAAGATGAGACAATATATTGGGGTCTTGTGCCCAAAGATTGTGAAAAAGTTGTAAAAAAATATTGATTTAGTGAAGGATTGTGTAGGCGAATGGAGTGGAGGTTCACAATATCAAGTTAAGTGTCGTTCGGGTGAACATGTTGTTGATTTACAAAGGCGTACGTGGGCCTGTAGAATGTGGGATTTGACTGGCATTCTACGTGAACATGGCATATTTGCTGTTCTAGACCAAAGACACAATCATGTTGATTATATAGACAAGTGCTACACAGTGGAGACATATCTGAAAGTATATGCAAATATTGTGAACCCTATGAATGGCAAAAAATTATGGCCTCATGTTGAAGAAGCTACAATCAAAGCACCAAATTGGTATATTCCCAAAAAAGGAAGAAAACAAGTAAAGGGGAGGAAACAGCTTGAAGATGATGTAACGTATCATTCTCAAGGGACAATCAAATTAAAAAAAACAGGTCAAGTTTTCATGAGTTGTAGTATATGTGGTTTACAGGACCACAACAAGAGGTACCACTCCAAAAAAGATGCGCCAACTCCGATATGTCAGTGTTTACAAGTTTAAAGATAATTTCATTTGTGTTCCAAAACTTAAACTATTTTACGATCTTACAGGATTGGTATGATATTCCTTAGAACCTGTCACCCAAGGTAGCTTATTGCCGAATAGTCAAAATCAGGTACATAGTTGCAAGTTTGTACATAGTTTTTTTTATATTACTATGATCATCATAAACAAAGAGATTTTTTTTTGTAGGGCAAGTTTGTTCCAATAAGAGGCACTACAAGTACATCAAATCAGCTTGAGTTGCAACACTCAAATTATGTATTCATACCAACACCTGGAATAGACTCAACAGCTTCTGCAAACTATCAACAAAGAATGAACAACGAAAATGGTCTACAAAACTTACAAGATGAATGAAGATGTAGGGCAAAAATTTCATGTTTTTTTGTGTCAAAATAGCAATTTACGGTTATAATATTGATTAGCCTTGGTTGATCAAATGTTGGCATTATTTTGTTTATCTAGGCTCAAGATATAAGAAAGAATCACCAGTTAATTCAATGCATCCAAGCTGTACTTGGATCCTCATTATTTTGGTATGAAAGGATTCTTATATTTTCTTCACCCCTTTTGTTGAGTTGTAGTTATGACCATCTTTTAAATAATGTCACAAGATATAAGAAAGGATCACCAGTGAATTCAAATAATTAATGTTTCATGCAATTCCTTAAATAATTGAACTTTCCCGAGAATGAGAAAATCGAAAGCACCTACAGATAATTGCACATATAGTTGTTTTGACAGAGGAAAAACAAATAACTTGAGGCTGAAAATAGAACAAAAGCACCAAGTAGAACGCCCAACTGTTACAAAAGCACCAAGATACACTAATTCAAAATTTTCATCTAGGCGAACGTCCAGCCACAACCAGTCACAACAGAGGCGAAAAATTTCATCTGAATTGTACTGGATGTTCGCCCATATGAAGTTATTCGCGACTGAGGCGAACATCTTCGCTTGAGCGAATGCCCAGAATTGTACTGCGTGTTCTACAGAAGATTGTTCATGATTTTCATCTGATGCGGATTGTTTGGGTCAAATTTTCATCGGATGTGGATTTTCGTTTGCCATGTGTGATTTTCATTTGCCACATGGGATTTTCGTTCACAGATTTGAGGAGAATGGTGGACGGGAAATACTTTGCAAAGTTCAATGAGGAGTGGTAAACAATTTGAAGTTGAGTGATGACTTAGAAACATGGGGCAAAGTTTGGTGAGGATTCAAGTAATTAACTCTAAGCAAATCAAATTTCATGATGTTTTACAAATTATGAAATAGGGAGACTAATCAGCATGAAATACCTGAATCACATGAAAGCCATTAAATTAGATCAGCAACACAGATTCTAAATTGTAAAGGCCAATAAAATCAGACACTGAAAAAGAAGAATACTTGAAAAGTACTGTCCAAAACCACATCAGATTCAACTATATCATGAGATTCTAACATCAGGTTTTTATCAAATTGTTCATAGAAATACATGTTGTCTAAATCAATTGAAACCCAGAACAATTGACCCTAATTACCCCATGTTAATAACTACAATCATCGAAGGCATTCATATTAACTACTTTGGCTTGCTTCTCCGTTGCGAGACGAACGACCAGGATTGCAATTTGCAAAGAGGGTTTACTGTTTAGGGTAGGGCGCAAAAATCCGCTGGCTGGAGAGTGGAGACGAGAGACGTGGAAAATGAAATGGGATTTGAAATGATTTTGGGCTTTGGGCTGGGTTATTAATCTTTGCTTAAATTTTTTTTTTTTTTTTTTTGTGTGCTGGGCTTTTATATAAGTTCCTTGACTTTCTTCAAACAAAAAAATTTGGTGCTGGGCTTGAGCCCACTACATCCCTGGGCTAGATCCGCCCATATACACAACTGGTCCCTAACATATGTAAAATGGTACACTGTTAGTCTCGAACTAATTGAAAAAGTTGCACGAATATTCTCGTCTAACCAATGATCACTCTTATGATACGGATTGAACATTCAACCACCATCTCTCAACCATGTCAACAATCTCCAAACTCAAACAATGCACAAATTCAGATTCAAAAAATGCACCAACATGTTAAATTGGAACGTCACAAATATGGTCACCAAAAATGACATTTACCTCAACATTTCATGCATCAACCATTCAAAAATCCACTGCTTTTTTGCTCTTTTGGAAAACTGAGTCCTCAAATTCAAAATGGTGGGAGTTTTTTTCTTCAAAATGTGGCTGGGTAAAGTGAAGAGACGCAAAGTAAAATAAAAGATAAAAAAAGTGAGTTGACCAATTTAACCTTTTAGGTGAAGACAAATTAAATGAGATTTGAGATCACACACCCAACTAACGACAAATTTTGATGGATTTCGTCCATTGGGACCAGTTTCGCACCCAATGGCATAGGTTAGGGATCTCCTAACCAAAATGAAAGGTTATGGACCAAAAATACACTAAAAGCATATGTTAGGGACCATTTACGCCAAAATCCCTTAAATTTATCTCATATATTTTGTAAATACCGTAGATGTCAAAATTGGAGTGAATTAATTCAAATTAATTCTACACGTATTAATATTTAAGTCTTGCATTTACGAATGTTACACGTATTAAATTGAATTAATTAAATGAAGGGTCACTCAACTATGCACCACGCTACTACTGAATAACTGAAATTTGAAATATATCTTAATGGTCACTGAACATTGTATCACATTACTTATTTATCTTTGGGTTGAATTACATTTCATCCATTTGATGGAATTGCCCAGCGTGGTAATTGGAAATTCAACGTGGCACCGTTTTGACATTAAATTACGTCAAATCAATAAAATACCACTTTCTAATAGTTAAAAGTAACACAACTTTAAAACTATTTTCATCTTCCTTAGACACTCTATCCCCCACCCACCTCTCACCCATGTCCCAACTCTCCCATCCATCGCCACCAATCAACACAATTCACCAAATTACATCGTTTCCCAAAAAAAAAAAAAATTACCCTTAATTTAATACCCTGTCTAATTACACCAAAACTCCTTTTAAAATCCACCCAAAAAGTCTCTCGAATCAAAACCCATTTGAGAAAACAAAGAATCTCGAAGTCTCAATTCAAACCATGTCCAATATCTTGAAGGCATCAAGAACACAAAATCTCGATCTTCGATTCCAAACATTTGGGTTGGGATAGGTGATGGTGGAGTGAGGTGTAAAGGGTTAGGAATTGTTGAAGAACGGAGAGAAATTGAATAATGGGGGTGAAGTGATGGAGGAGAACTTGAGAAAGTTGAGGCCATTATTGCACCTTCTTTTGCCATTATGAGTCTTGTTGGGTTCTTTGAAATATGTTTGTTTTCTTTTAATTTTGTTGATATGCTAATATCAATGTTCAATTGGTGCCACGATAGACTATTGTGTGCCACGTGTGCAATTCTCTCAAAAGGATTAAATACAATCCAACCCAGTGATAGATGGATAACGCTCTACAATGTTTATTGACTATTGAGATACATTTCAAAATTTAGTTATTAAGTAGTAACACAGATTATAGTTTAAGGAGAATGTCCCCCTGCCCATGGTAGACAGGAGATATGTTGTCTACTGTTTGGACAACATTTGTGTCCACACACAATTGTTGCCCCACTGCTGATGTGGGACTCCCACATGAGCTAGTCCCACATCAGCAGTGGGTAACATATCTCTTGCCCACCATGGACAGAAGATCATTCTCCATATATATATTTCAAAATTATATAATTTAATGATTTTCTTGTGGTATATGCTTCAAAACAACTCGAAGTTGCACCTGGCTTTATAGAGATAAAATGCCTCGGTACTTGTACACATGCTAGTTGATTGTTTTACTCCGTGATGTTACAAGCATTTAGAGAGCGTAAATGCTATAACTAAAAAAATGTTTTATTATGACAAGTAATCGTTATGATTAAAGAAATCAAAAAGCCACGACCAAACTCTTAAATAATCAAAAATAAATTTGGACCTTGCTTTGAGAGACTACGTTTTACATTAGCAATATGCATTTTTGTCCAAACTCAATGTGTCTCTTAAGTATTTTTTGTATAAAAAAATATTATAAAGCAAAAAAAAAAAAAAAATCCAGATGGGTGGTTGGGCCCCAGCCAGTGGCGGATCTAGAGTTGAAGTTCAGTTAGGGCGGACGTTGACTGGTCAACGGTCAAATATTGACCGTTAACCAGTCAACAGACAATGCTTGTGAAAAAATAATGTGAAAATATTTTTAATAAATACATAACTTATAAAGCAACAAAAAAAAATCATATAATAGTGAAATATAATTCGATACAAGCCGTAATAATTCCTGTTTGATGACCAGTTACAGTGTCTTAGTCAAAATAGGAACGAACAAGAACTACAAATTTGGTAGTTTAAATAACCTACCTTCCTCGAATGAAGCCTCTCATTCTCTTCCTCTTTGAGCTCTGAAAATGCCTGCCAACAAAACGATAATCATTCATTAACAAGATAAAATACACGTCATACACGATAGCCAATACTAGGGGCGGACCTAGGATAATGGTTCAATGGGGACGATAAAGATTTAAATAAAAAATAATTTAAAATAAGACAATTAACGATAAGAAAAAACTTAAAATAAAGTCAAATCTATGACAATAAAAAAAAAGAGCAAAAATTATGATAAATACTTTCTATATTCTTCAATTTTGACACCCTATTTTCAAATTATGCAATTATCATATTAAAGAGAAATAATAAATTCTTTAGTTGAAGATTTATTCATGTAATTACTTATTTTTTTAATTTCTTAAAGTTTAAGGACCACAAAAAAAATTTTGAATTTAAAATAGAAATTCTCTCTCACTCACTCACTCACTCACTCTCTCTCTCTCTCTCTCTCTCTCTCTCACACACACACACACACACACACACACACATGACACCATCTTCTTCAAAACTCAAGAAATGTTATATTTACATTGGCGCAGCAAAAAATGTTATACATACACTACACGCACAATAAACACATTAGCGCAGGAAAAAAAATTTGACGAAGCCAACACCATTTTTTGACAAAATTCCAGCACGAGCGGACGCGGGATCTCGCCATGTGGTAGATCCGCCTCTGGCACCAGCCCCGGTCCGCCCCTCCCCTCCCCCCGGTCCACCCCTGGCAGTTGTAGTCCTTACCTGGGACAGATTTATTGATGATGATTGGTCTAGTTGTATGGACGATAGAAAATTTAGTATCCTATATTGCATTTATATTTGATTGTTAGGACTTCGAAGAAAACACAAGGTATTTGCTAGATCATGTACTGCGAATATCGTGCCCTCTCTTGTTGCAACATAGTTGATTTGGCTACAAAAATTGTTTGCTATTGGTCCAATCATGACAATATTGGACCATGTTTTCTAGCTTCAAACCTGGTGCTTCGTGCAAGAACTCAACACATTAAGCTATATGTCATTTATAGAGAACCAGATGGAAATGAAGCTGCTACGTAAATGGCGTTTGAATTTGATTGACCGTTCAAATTTCAATATCAATTTTCAGGGTTTTATGGAGCCGCCACGTCAGATGAAGCAAAATAGATTTTGGTTAAAAAATGTTTGGTCATAGTGGTAGAATATACTAGAATTTTCAGTGCCTCTTTCTTATTCTTTTAGCCCTTCCCACCCAACATGACTTGCGTAACTGCCCACGTAATGTTTGATTTTACTGGCCTGTGGGTCAATATTTTCATTCAACTAACGTATAATCATTTATCAACACAGGAAAGATGTATCAATAATATAGTTAAATTAATTTAAAAGTAACATAAAAGAAGATAGAATAAATTACACCTACAATTTCGTAATAATTTCTTTCATATTGTCTATTTTGACAATTTGGTCGATAACTTAAATAAGCAAAAATAGCAAAAAATATAAAATTACTGAATGAAAATTTGCAATTAAGGTTTTCTAATTTTTTCAAAAGTACAAATAAATCTTAGACTTTTTTTTTTTTTTTTTTTTTACAGTTATTCACTTAAAATAATAAAAAATATGCAGTCACATAATCCTAGCACTAAGTCTCTCACAATATCTGCGTTGGAAAGTCCTCTAAAATCTGGAAGAATTTCGTCCAAATATCTATTTATTTGACCAAAAGTCAAGTCCATGACCTAAATTTAACTATTTTAACAAAAGTAAAATAATGTTTCTATATTCAATTATTTCAAACAATTAAAAAAAAAAAAGTTTTATTCTTCTCCAATCCAACCCCCAGCTCACATGTACTAGGGGTGGGTATAATTACCGCCAAACTGCCAAACCCGACCGAACCGAATCGAATCGAATCGGGTCGATTTGGGTCAGTTTTTCACCTATAATCTGTTTGGTTTGGGTTGTAATCTGAAAAAAAAATCGGGTTAGGAAAAATAAACCCACACAACCCGAATATAACCGAACCGATTCCTTACTCGGCCAGAAATTATAACTAAACTTTGGATGACTGTAATATTTGTGATTGTTGGATGACTGTAATAATTTATTTCGACTTGTGGTGGTGGATCAAATTTACTTTAATGATGGGTCGTATTATATTTTGGACTTGTTACCAAGTTACCAGATTTTATTTCTAATATATAGAATCATATTTCACATGTATTGATTTGATATATTTTGATAAACATATTAACATGTTGCATGTCCAAAAAAATTTGAAATGGTAGTTTTTTTTTTTTTTTTGGAATACATTACAAGCCCAAACTGCTTAAACCAAACCAAATCGAACAGTTTACACAAACAATGCGGGTTGGTTTGATTTGGTTTGGGAGAAAAGCAAAATCGAAGTGGTCGATTCAGTTTCAGGTTGAGTTCAAAATCAAACCAACCCAACACATGTCCAACCCTAACCTGTACCCCAATCGGGGAGGGGGGCCCAATTTGATCAGGGTGGGGTTGGGGAAGAATTGCAGCTGGTTTTGTCGAAATTTTACAACATTCAACCATTGTTGAATATTTGAAACGTATTTTTAATTCAATTTCCAAACATTTTCTACGTTATAGTGCACATACGAAGCCAGATTTATTAGTTTGATAATCACTAAAATACCTTTTAAGAACAATACATGTCGTTCAATGAAGAGCAATTTTGGCCAAAATTATGCAACATTCACGTGTATAACCTGCAATTGAATGTTCTAAACGTATTTTCAATTTGATTTATTTGCGTATTAACCAACAAAACATATTTATGACGCTATATTAACTAATTTGGAGTCATAAAATATATTTTGAACCAACATATTGTCTATGCAATGTCGTACACTCAACCATCGTTGAATATTAGAAAAATATTTTTAATTCAATTTTCAAATATTTTCTATATTATAGTGCGATCATGAAGCCAAATGTACTAGTTCGAAGTCACAAAAATACCTTTTGAACAACAAATACGTCGTTCAATGAAGAGCAATTTTGGTCAAAATTAAGCAACATTCAGGAGTATTACATGCCATTGGATGCTCTAAATATATTTTAGAGCATTACATGCCATTGGATGTTCTAAATATATTTTCAATTTGATTTCATTGCGTATTAACCAACAAAACATATTTATGATACAATATTAACTAATTATGAGTCACAAAAACATATTTTGAACCAACATATTGTCTGTTTAATGTCGAATTGCAGCCAGTTTTGTCGAAATGTTTCATTTATTTTTTTTATTTTTGTTTTTTTCTTAGTTGTTTGAAAAGGTTAGGGGTTACAACTATACTTTTTTTATTAATTTTTATTTTATTTTAATTTATTTATGTTAGAGGTAAAATTGTTAAAATTAACTATTTATGTGAATTATTGAAGATGATATGTGCGAATAAAATTATAAAAAAAATTGATACAAGCATAAAAAAAAAGGACTATAAATAGAATTTACTTTGAAAAGAATATAACTTGAATCTCACAAAATATACTTTTTACAAGTACGTTTCTATTTTTATTTTTGATTTGAAAATCATGTTTACTGTACCACGTTTTTTTGTAGAGCTCAAAGGACTAGCATCATAGTTACTCTGTCCTACGTAAGTCATAATATCATCCCACATAAACAATGGTTACATAGCATCATTCTTACATACAAAGTGAAGCGGGATACGACAAAAGACTAGGTTGAGGGAGAGGGAACTGCTCTTATGGGGGCCCTACTCCCGAATTTTTTTTTTCTTTTCAAACCATAATTACTTAACCCATTTTTATGAGAATTTAATTATTTTTTATAAGTCGTAGTCTTTAAAAAGCTTACAATAAGTCATTACACACAAAAATTCAAGATATAAAATTAGCTAAAGAAAGTTGTGTCAAATTTTTTTTTACTGATTCTGAATTCTTTTATAATAAAATCTATATATTTTTTTTAACAAGGCCCTCTCAACAAAAAATTGTTATATAGTCGATGCACAAAAATTATTTTATAATATAATTTAGGGATAATTGTATCAAAGATCCCCCAATGTTTCAAAATCGTTGAAGATATGCTCCTAACCTAAAAAAAATAGCACCACACATCTCCAACATATGAAAAACTTGGCGTGGTAGATCCTTTATGACCAAATTGTCCTTCCCTTAAATAAACAAAAAACAAATAACAAGAAACAAGAAAAAAGAAAAACATAATTGAAAACTAACCATATGTACACCAAAAAATAAAAAATATACCTAAAAAAAATAAAAAGTAATAAATAAGTCATCTTCTCCAAAAAGTCCTAACATTTTATCTGTTCCAAATTCATCGAAAAATACCACAAACTCGATTGGACGTATTTTCCAGCCTTGTTGAGACCCGAAAAAAAGAAATCATCTGTCGTCACCATCTTTGGGTCCTTGCAAACCTTTCCATTCACGAAAACTGCAAATAACAGATATTAATTCATGTCATTTAAAATTAAAGATTAATAAATGTCTGGAATAAAAGTTGGATTAACATTTGCACTCACCAGTAGCTTTGGAATCATTAACTGCAACGCAGAAATCCTGAAGAGTGCTTGGATCAGAAACATAAGCTAATGAAGAAGCCAAAGCCAAAATGGTAATCAAAAGAAAGCCGATGGCAAACAAGATGTTAATTGATATATATATATATATATTATGCTGGGGATTTCTCTTGATTATTGGATTTTAGTGCTCAAGAACGTTGATTTGCAAAGCAAGATAAATGTATGCCTATTTATATTTAATCCTGTTTGAGTAAGTCCAGCCAATTGTTTTCCCAAGTAAATTTAGACAAATAAAATTTTAGGACTTTTTTGGAAGATAACCTATTTCATTTTTTTTTTTTTGGTATATTTTTGACTTTTATTTTTGTAGTACATATGGTTAGTTTTCAATTATGTTTTTCTTTTTTCTTGTTTTTTGTTTTTTTATTTATTTAAAGAGAAGGGCAATTTGGTCATAAATGATCTACCACACCAAGTTTTTCATATGTTAGGGATGTGTGGTGCTATTTTTTTAGGTTATGGGCATATCTCTAACGATTTTGAAACGTTGGAGACCGTTGATGCAATTATCCCTATAATCTATATTTATTTTATCTAAAACTAATTTAGACTTGGCTAAACTAACAAAAAAAATTTTTATAAATAATTGTATTGGGCTTTGGATCTGGACATGGGCAGCCATGGATTACAAACCAGGGTTCCCCCCGGATCCGCTTGTGCTTACATGTATGATTTTGTGATTTAGATCCAAGATAACATTAAATTTATCTCATATTTGATAAAAATAGCGTAGATGTCAAAATTGGAGTGAAACAATTCAAATTAATTATGCACATATTAATATTTAAGTCTTGCATTACGAATGTTGTACGTATTAAATCGGGTTAATTAAATAAATAGTCACTGAACTACACATCACGATACTACTTAATAACTAAACTTTGAAACGTATTTCAATGGTCACTTAATATTATATCGCGTAACTCATATATCACTGGGTTGGATTCTGTTTAAGGATGACAATGGGGGCGGGCGATTCGGAGCGGGGGCAAGCACGGGGCCCGCCAACCACCCCACGAAAAAAAAATTTCTTTTTTTTTTTAATAAAATCGAAAAAAATAATTAAAAAAGAAATAATTTTTTTAAAATATTTGTAGCAAACAAAACAAAAAAAATTCAAGAATAGGATTGTTGTGTAATGGTTGAGATTATATAGTTTATAATTTCAACCCGACGGGTCCAGGGCAAGTTGGCCCGGGCCTGGGCGCGGGGCAGGTTCGTTATCTTCAATGACATGATCTTGGGAATTTATAAATACCAAAATTCATTTAAAGAATCCTTTGGAAATTTTGTCAAAAGCATCTTCAGGGCAGGTGGCCACCAGTGTGCAAGGCAGGTGGCCACCAGTGTGCAAAAGACTTAGTTCGTCATTGGGTGAGACAGAATAGAATATTTGGAATACAAACTTCAAATCACAATAAGGCTTTAAGTTTTAAACTCTTGTTTATTTTTTTGAATTTCAACTCATGGTCCAAGAAGGGCGGTTTTGGGATAGTGGGTTTTTTTTTGCCATCCCTAATTCTGTTTCATCCTTTTGACGAAATTGCCCACGTGGCAAATGAAAATCCAACATGGCACCTCTTAGACATTAAATTTATCAAATCAATAAAATCCACTTCCAAATGGTTTAAAATACAAGTTTAGAAATGAAACACAACCTTAGAAATGTCTTCATATTTCCTTGCACACTCCATCATCGCCTACCTCTCACCCATATCCCAACTTCCTCATCTACCGCCATCGTCATTACCGCCACCATCCACCACAAAAGACCCATCAAGAAGTCATCACTACCACCACCACTATTCACCAAATTACATCGTTTCCCATTAAAAAAAAAAAAAAAACTACCTTAAATCAAATACCTAATTCATCTCCCATTTCCCAATTCAATTACACCAAAACTCCTTTTAAAATCTACCCAAAAAATTCTCTCAAATCAAAACTCATTTAAGAAAACAAAGAATCTTGAAACCTCAATCCAAACCATGTCTGATATCTTGTTGAAGGCATCAAGAACACAAAATCTCGATCTTCAACTCCATACATTTGGAGTGGGACATGCAGCAATGGAGCGAGTTCGGTTGGGGTGGGTGTGTAAAGGGTTGGGAGTTGAAGAATAAGGGCGGAACGGTGGTGGAAAAACTTGAGAGAGTTGAGGTCATTGTTACACATTCTTCTGCCATTATTGGTGTTGTTGGGTTCTGTGAAATTTGTTTATTTTTCTTTTGATTTTTACTTTTTTATCCTTTAACTTTGTTGACAGGAGCGGAGCCAGGATGTGCCAAAATGGTGAATTTTTTTTCTCAAACCACAATTACTTAGTCTATTTTTATGAGAATCTAATGTTTTTATAAGTAATAATCTTTAAAAAAGTTACAAGAAGTCATTACACAAAAATATTCAAGATCTAAACTAGCTAAAGAAAGTTGTGTCCGACGATTTTTTACAATTGCTAATTCTTCTATAATAGAATATATATCTATTTTATTAACAAGGTATTTTTCAACAAAAATTGTTATGTAGTCGATGCAAAAAAATTTGTTTTATAATATATTCTATATCTATTTTATCTAAAACTAAGCTATGTAATCGATGCACAAAATATTTAAACTCTTTAATAGTGTTATATATAATTATATTGTAATCTTATATATAATGAAACAACATATAAGTAATTCATTCACATAGAGATTATTACAACCAAGTTAGAAAATAAAATGATATTTCAACACCAAATAGTGGAAAGTGCAACAAATTAAAAAATTCAAGCCCACTTTCGAATTTTGAAATTTCTAAAGTTTGAATTTCAATTTTGAACTTTCTAAAGTAAAAGAAAAGCTACTTTGGAGTTGGGGGAGTCGTGTAGGAATCATCACGAAGAGGTGGTCGCAGCTTTCATGAAATATGTTTCAAGAAATATCTTATCTTTCTTAGCCGGATGTTCTGCTAGTTATTTAAAAGCACTCAAATTTGCAGACCTATGATATTCTTGAATCAGATTGTTGTAATTAATGCAATTGTCGAGATGAAACACCCATCTATCCATTTAAAACAATTTTTTATTGAGAGGGCCACCCCAGGTGTCCACGATTATCTGGGCTAGCCTACTAGACTAGCCTATTTTTTCCACCTCTACTAATATATATCAACAATGTAATAAAAATGCATGCATATATAGAACGTATATAAAGTACAATATATATCTTTCAAAATTATAAAATTTAATGATTTTCTAGTGGTATATGCTTCAAAACAACTCGAAGTTACACCTACCTTTATAAAGATAAAACACATTGGTACATGTGGAAATGCTAGTTGATTGTTTTACTCCAAGTTGTTACATGCATTTAGAGAGTGTAAATGTTATGACATTTAAAAAAATGCTTTATTAAGACAAGTAATCATTATGATTAAAGAAATCGAAAAGTTAGGACCAAACTCTTGAATAATCAAAAATAATTTTGGACCTTGCTTTGAGAGACTACGTTTTACATTAGCAAGATGTGTTTTTGTCCAAATTCAACGAGTCTCTAAGTATTTTTTTTTTTATTAGATAAAAAAATAAAAATAAAAAAAGATGGGTGGCTGGGGTCCCATTTTTTTAAAGTTATATGTCATTTTATAGAGAACAAGATATTCAACGTGTCTCTAAACTAAACCGTTTGATGTTGATATGCATGGGGTGGCCCCCTTTGCTGTTGGTGTTTACAAAGAGGAATCTTTATTGTAGGATTGAGTCCATGAATCTATTCTAGCCACTATTCTTTCTTGGGCCTTTACTTTCAAACACCAAACATTCTCCTTATAAATGTTGTTGTTAATTAGCATTAATCTACTTATATGCAATAGCAACGCATCTGTAGTGCATAATTAAGTACTTATTGACAAATGATATTGCTATTTAATTTAAGTAGTTTGATATCGCATCATGCATCACTTTAGCTTTGTCCTTATCTCGCTCTCATCTAGGACATGCCTAAACTTGAAAAATTTGAAACTCAGCCTCTACGCCTAGCCACGATTTACGCTTCTTAAAACATTGATCATTAGTCATTATGAAAAAAAGAAAATATATTTATTAATAGAAAAGTATGACACTTACACACACTGTTACAATAAATTAATATTAAGAGCTCTATCATTTATTTTCTCACACTTCACAACATGAATTAAAAAACGAAAACTGTTATGTCTATTCCTAACTTTATAAAAATCAAAAGAATATCAAATCATCTCGGGTTTAATGTCCCTCTCCAGGGCTTGGACCAGATTTCTTGATATCCCCTAGAGTTAAAGCATTGGTAGATCCATGTCCTTCTCCACCGTGACTCGGCCCTCCAGTTTTTATCGCTTCGACATATAATTTCTCGACTTGACTTTCAACGGAATCATGTTGTTTTCTTGCGCTCAAAGAACGTGCTTCATTAATGAAAAAAAATGAGCTGAAGAGAATAACACTGATGATGACGACCACTTGGAGAGATTTTAGCGTTGTAGCCATTTGGAGTATTTCAAGTAATAATAGATTGTTGAGAATTGTTGAATTCAATTTAGTGAGATTGAAGAAGGAGATTTGGTGAGAAATCAGAGATTGTTACTCCAAATATATAGTGCAATATGCATTGCATGGAAATGAAGCTGCTACGTAAATGACATTTGAATTTGATTTGACTGTTCAAATTCAATATCAATTTTTAAGGGTTTTATCGAGCCGCCACGTCAAATGAAGCAAAATAGATTTTGGTAAAAAATAAAGTCAATGGATAGTATAATATGTTTGGTCAGAGTGGTAGAATTTTCAGTGCCTTTTTCTTATTATTTTAGCACTTCCCACTCAACAAGACTTGCGTAACTGCCCACGTAATATATGATTTTACTGCATTATAGTGCCTGTGGGTCAATATATATTCATGCAACTAACGTATTATCATCACGTTTAAAGATGTATCAATAATATTTGTAAATTTATTTAAAAGTAAATAAAAAATATAATATAAATTACACTTATAATCTGTTAATAGTTTCTTATATAATCAATTTTATTTGTATCTATCATATTTAACTTTTCAATAATTTGCACATATGATCTAATTTGACAATTTTGTGCATAACTAAAATAAACTAAAATAGTAAAAAAAAAAAAGAAAAAAGAATGAAAAAAATTGCAACTAAGGTCTCCTAAATTTTTCAAAAGTACAAATAAATCTTTAATTTTTTATTTCTTTACAGCTCTTCACTTAAAATAATAAAAAATATGCAGTCAGATTCCAAACTTTCTAATCCTACCACCTATGTTCCTCAGTATATCTACGTTGGAAAGACCTCTAAAGTCAAAAAGAATTTTGTCCAAACATCTATTTATTTGACCAAAAGTTAAGCTCGTTACCTAAATTTAACCAATTTAATAAGGATCAAATGATGTTTTCATATTCAATTATTTCAAACAATTAAAAAAAAAATTATTCTTCTCCAATCCAACCCTAGCTCACCTGGGATGGGATGGGATGGGATGGGATGGGAGGGGAGCGGGTTGTATGTTACATGTGGGGTGGGATCGGGGAAGAATAAGATCTTTTACAAGGATAAAGTTGTTAAAATGAACTATTTATGTGAAAGATTAAAGATGATATTTGCAAATAAATTAAATTTAATGTGGACAAAATTGTTACAAACATAAAAAATAAGGGACAGTCCTTAAAACAAAATAACTTTAATCTCACAAAATATACTTTTTACAAGTACGTTTTATTTTTATTTTTATTTTTGATTTGAACTACATGTTATCTGTGCCACGTGTTTTGTTCTCAAAGGACTAGCATCTAGGGATGGTAAAAATATTTGATCTGCTCCGAACTCGATGGATATCCGATTCTAATAGAGCGAAAAATTTTCGATCCATGGATCAGTGGGCGGATCGGATCATGTGTGATCCGATCTGATCCGTCTTTTTTGAAAAATAAATAGGATTAAATAATAAATAAATAAAAGATTTTGGCTTAGATTACAATATAGATGTGGCTGGACTTAGCTAAAAAAAATTTATTCCAAAAAAAGAAAAAAACAACGGATCAGGGTTCTGGTCCACCCAGTCCCCAGATCCGTATCCGATCTGTCCCGAAAAATGGCGGATCAATCCGCAAATTTGGATGTTCTACAATTATTGCAAGACGAATACGGATCAGGCTGATTCGCTCCGTTGCCATCACTAACATCATAGTTACTCTGTCCTACATAAGTCGTAACTGTCCATGTAAACAATGGTTACATGGCGTTATTCTTGCATATATGATCTTATGGTCTAGATCCGTTGACGTTGGAAAATAGTTTGCACTGATTCCTAGTCAACTTAAAGATAAGTATTGAGGTCGGCTATGACTGTAAAGAGTGGTAGATAGGTAAATATATGTAGGAAGACCTGATTGTATAATATTTGTAAAAGTACTTTTATTAAGCAATTGAATGCCCAGCCTAAAGGACATTTATATCTCCTATTTATAGAAAAATATGTAATGATTACCTCAATTTAATGCTAGGCTAGGCATTAAATGGTCAAGCTAGGCATTTAATGCTTACAAGACATTCTCTTTTTAGGACATTTAATGAAGTGACATCTGACGTGTGAAAGGACAAGCTATGTTGATGACGTGAGTATGACTCTCAGGGACGAGGTCTGACCTGTTACTCTCAGGGATGATGTCCGAACTGAACTCATTGAGTTTATGGAATCCTCCATGGGGTTATGGATGAGGTCCGACCTGAAACCTAATTCAGGTCGGTCCTCTCTTGCTTGCCTGATAAATAATGCAACATCTGACCTGGCAGATCGAGATCGGGTACCAACAGATCCAATACAACATTAAATTTATCTCATATTTGATGTAAATAACGTAGATGTCAAAATTGGAGTGAAATAATTCTGCACGAATTAATATTCAAGTCTTGCATTTACAAATGTTATGCTTATTAAATCGGGTTAATTAAATAAATAGTCACGAAACTACTTAATAACTAAACTTTGAAACGTATTTCAATAGTCGCTAAATATTGTATCGCGTAATCCATCTGTCACTGGGTTGGATTCTGTTTTATCCTTTTGACGGAATTGCCTACGTGACACCTTTTAGACATTAAATTATATCAAGTCAGCAAAATTCACTTCCAAATGGTTAAAAATACAAGTTTAGAAATAAAACACGATTTTAGCAATGTCTTCATCTTCCTTACGCACCCCACCCTCGCCTACCTCTCATCCATGTCCCGCCGCCACCACCACCCACCACAAAAAGACGCATCAAAAAGCAATCACTACTAGTATTACCATTCTCCAAATTACTTCGTTTTCCAATAAAAAAAATTACCCTATATCAAATACCTTATTCATCCCCCAATCTAATTACACCAAAACTCCTTTTGAAATCTACCCAAAAATTCCTCAAATCAAAACCCATTTGAGAAAACAAAGAATCTCAAAGCCTCAATCCAAACTATATTCGATATTTTGGAGGCATAAAAAATACAAAATCTCAATCTTCAACTCCAAACATTTGGAGTGGGACAGACGGCATAGAGTGGGTTCGATGGGGGTGGAGGGTGTAAAGGTTGGAAGTTGCTGAGAAACAGAAAAAAGTTGAAGAATGGGAGCAGGACGATTGTGGGAGAACTTGAGAGAGTTAGGCTATTGTTGCACATTCTTTTGCCATTATGGATGCACTAGGTTACTGAAATTTATTTGTTTTTCTTTCTTTTTTTCTTTTAATATTGTTGATATTCTGATATTAACGATCAATTAGTGTCACATCGAATTGTCGTGTGCCATGTGTGCAACTCTCTCGAACGGAATAAATGGAATTTAACCCAGTAATGAAAGAGTAACACAATAAAATGTTCCATTGAGATACATTACAAATGTTAGTTATTAAGTAGTTGGGTGGATTATAGTTCAATGACCATCCAATCAATCAACTCTATTAAATCAATCCATATATGTTGTAACATATACATTCCACCTTTTGACAAACGCGAGTGAAATAATCAAGTCCACATATCTACACATGTAAAACACGGGATTTAGAGAAGTAACTAATTAATACATTAAACCTTAATTTATGACATTTACATTTTTTTTTTAAATGGAAAATCAAATTGTCGTCTCGAAAATTTTAATTTTAGAAAACTTTAGTCCCTAATAAATGGAACCGTTTATTTAATCGTTAAAAAATCAGGTGAGTCTCTTATTTTTAATTTATATCTTCTATTGATCCGAATATATATATAAACAATGTAATAAAAATGTTATAAAAATATAAGAATTTGATAATCTGAAATATGAACTCCAAGGCACGTAACACGTTATCTTTTAAGAAATGTTTCTCTCTTATCCAACGAAATCACAAAGGTGTTATAATGAAAATTTCTTTCAGGATACAATGGAGTTGTTCGTTCAAACTGTGACTGTTTGATCAAACCAAGAAAGAACACTCAAACTAAAACTGATGATACCAAAAAAATACGAACTAAGAAGAAAGAAAGAAAAATAGATAATTTTGCAAACGACAACCAACTCAATAAATAAAGAAGATGGGTCCATTGGGATGAATTGGTGTGTTTGTTGGTGTTCGCTAAAATGTGTAACGCAAGTGTACGGGTCACGTTCAAGTAATAAAGTGATGAGAGAGTGTCGAACCCACGAGGATAAATAATTTTGCTAAAATCCAAATCAATCTAGCTTTATTTTAAACACACAATAAAACATATTGTTTTGATGATTAAATTATGAATTAAAAGTTAATGAAAAATAAGCTAACAAGAAAATTACTAAAAGAGAAATTTTTTTAGTAATAAAATCAAATAGAGAAATAAACTAGAAATTAGTTTTCACCAATTACTCCACTTTGAAGTTTCATTTTCCATTATCAATTCCAAAACGAGGATATTATGGCAATCAATCCTCCTAAAATATCTAGCAATCTCTCCCGAGTAGAGCTAAACCTATTCTCACACAAGACTCTCAAGCATTCCTACCGAGAGAATGCATATGTAAAAATGCAATAAACCCAAGAATATTCATTAGTGATTCCTACATTCGATAAGCTTTATGTTGTTAATTAAAAGTGATAAACCTAATTTCAACCTCCCGGTAGCAAACTAAATCACAAAAGTAATTCAATGGTGATCAATCATCTCAATACACAATAAAGTCCAATAAATAACAACCATAAAAGCCAAGTATAAGGAATCAATAACAAGAAAAATGTACTTTAAAGCTTCATAAATAGATTCATCTCATTCCTAGTAACTAAAATTAGCCCGTAGTATTTACAAAGACAAAATAGAAAATAGATACAAAATACATCACCAGATTTGATAAAGTTAAGAGAAATGGAAGATTTAGATTGAGCCCATGATTGTCTTCATTTGCCCATTATGAATCTTCATTCATCTTCCTCTATTTTACAAAATATTCACAATGATGTACAAAAATCAAAGAAAACCCATTACATGGAGTTTTCAAAGAGTCTTCTTCTTCTTCTTCTTCGAGAGCTTTCTATGTGAGATGGAGTATGAGAGAATGGCCCCCAAAATGTAAGAAAACGGCCACTTAAAACCCTACAAGAGATAAAAGTTGCAAGACCAAAAAGCCCTTGAAAATCTGAACAAAAAACGCGGACAGCAGAAAAAATAGGTCATGCGATCGCATGGCTTTGTTCCATGCGATCGCATGGCACAGTCTCAAATCATTCTGTTAGAAAAAAAAAGTATCGCACGATCGCACGATAACAAATTACAAAGTGGTTGCATTTGAGTTTTGATTAATTACAATTCAAGTTCCTGAACTATCTGAAATGTTGACTTTAGTCCTTGAATTTTTGGTTATCTTTCATATAAGTCCTCCATAAATTGCAACATTGGTCCTCCATCTTTAAACATATTTATCTTTTAGTCCCCAAAATTCTTGATCTACACAAATTTAGTCATTTTTGCTCATTTTTCGCGTGGATGTCTTCCAATCACTATTCAAGCTCGGATTTTTACCTAAATAATCAAAAGAACATAAATAAGTAGTAAACAACTTGAAAGAACTCACAATTATCTATTTTTAAATGCTAAAATAAGTGCACAATCCGCACTTATCACACCTCCAAACTTGCATTTTTGTTTGTCCTCAAACAAAATGATCTAAAAATATCATGCAAGCACACAAGCACAATCAAACTATAAAAGGACTACAAACACGCGAAATGTTAGGGAGTTTGTCACTTTACCATGATATTTTGAAACTTGTTTATAATTCATGAAAAATTTACAAAAATGCTAAAAACAAAAAAAACTTTTCAACTTAATCCATGTTAGATGTATTTGTGTGCATATTCACTTTGAATCATTGTAAAACAAAAATTGATGAAAACCTAACCCTTAATGGTCAAATTTTCATTTCCTTCTCGTTGGATGCACTCCCCCAAACTTGATATTTTATCTCTAACCCGGAGTGTCTATTCACTTATTTCTCTCAAATCACTCAATCTTTTCCGCTCAAGTTTGGTTGAATTTAGCCAATGATTGTAACTACTTAGGCTTGTGAAGATTCTCCAAAAAATTGAGCAATTCAGCAATCAAACTTCTACCAAGTAATTCAAACCCACTAGTTATCTAAATCCCGAAAGGTAGTCACAGTGGCTCAAACTTGCAAGATTTGCTATGAAAATCTCATGATTTTTTTTTTTTGGCAACCTTACTCCCTTAAGCTTTCTATTTAACCCATGTAACGAACTTTAGGTCGGTAACTCTCCGATTTAAAAGAGACCAAAGGGTACCAGGCTTTGAGATGCCCCAAACGAACTTAATCGCTCAAGTTAAAAAGCTACAAAGTAAGGTAAAAGAATTAAAAATAGAGCAAAAATATAGCCATCTTGAGCACAACCAACAAACTTTTATATGGGGATTAGATTCTAAGCATATGGTCATTACCAAGTTTTTGCTAGTTAGTCAAAACTACTCCACATACATGTTCAACAAGCATGGAATCAACACACTCCTAAGGAGATAAATCACGACTCAACCATTCCCAAACTATCTTTCTATTTGGACAAATTAAAGAGATGATATTTCGGTAATGGATAACACCGTTTAAGTTCTAGAAACCGCTTATGAAGAACAAGTGCACTCAACATTTGTATGCAAAGAACATCATGACGAAAGTGCTAAAAAGGGTATCTAGCATGGAATAAGCATATTGATCAAAAACCACAAGTAGCATTTATGTCTACCATCTATGAATCACAGCAATTTCAACAAAATCACAACATTAGTCGGCAAGGCTCTCTAACAAGCATAATAAACAATCAAAATACCTATATTAGCCGGCAAGGCTCTCTAACATGTAAAGATACAAGCAAAATCCATACCACCCAAACATAAAATGTACATTGTCCTCAATGTAAAACTAAAAATCAAAAGAGAAGAGAAATAGGTACTCTTCTAGGCTGAGTTGGTTGGTGATGGTAACTTCAAGTTGACAGAAATCTTTGTTTGGATTAATTGAGATTGTTGGAGACTACATTTCTTCTTTTTGTGGACTCGTTGCTATTAGGCCTACCAAACAAGGATAACAAAATCAAAATTCACCTAATTTTCAAGAAATGGAATCATGCCAAAAGAATGAACTACTTGCCAAACAAACAGTAAAGGAAAGAAAAATGGGTTGCCTCCCATTCAGCGCTTCTTTATAGTCACTAGCTAGGCTTTTAGCATATGATTAGGCGGGATTGGTGAGATGGACAATTGATTTTCCATTGGAAAGTCATCACCCCAATAATGCTTCAACCTCTGACTATTCAATGTAAATGTCCTCTTGCTTGCATTCTCAACTTCCACAGTCCCAGATGGATACATTCGCTTAATTGTGAATGGTCCCGACCGCCTAGAGCGTAACTTTTCTAGAAAAAGCTTGAGCCGGGAATTAAATAGTAGAACTTGTTGTCCAACCTCAAACTGTCTTCTTTGGATGTGGTTGTCATGCCATCTCTTAGTGCGCTCTTTGTAGATTTTGGAATTCTCATATGCCTCAAGTCGAAATTCATCCATTTCGTTTAATTGAAGAAGTCTTTTCTCACTGGCTTCTTTCCAATCAAAATTAAGCTTTTTCACTGCCCAATAAACACGATGCTCCAACTCTACAAGCAGGTGACATGCTTTTCCAAACACTAGATGATATGGAAACATGCCAATGGGAGTTTTGAATGCAGTACGGTACGCCCAAAGTGCATCGTACAATTTTTTGGACCAGTCCTTCCTTGAAGCATTCACCGTTACCTCTAAAATTCTTTTCAACTCCCGATTGGAGATTTCGACTTGCCCACTTATTTGAGGATGATAAGGAGTGGACACTTGATGACGTACACCATACTTAGCCAACACCGACTCAAATTGGCGATTGCAAAAGTGCTTACTCCCATCACTGATTATTACTCGTGGAGTACCAATGTAACGACTACGGACTTTCCCCACAGGCCTTTCGCCCAGGGGCTATTCCGTGCCGTTATTAATGCATCGTCCACCCGAAAGTTGGGCTCCAAATTGGATTTCTTTCGCGTCTCCAGCGATTCGAACCATTGACCTCCCATTATGGAGAACTTAAGTAGAATGCTGGTACAAGTTAACGGCGCACGGAATAGCCCCTGGGCGAAAGACCTGTAGGAGAAAGTCCGTAGTCGTTACAACTAAAATGGGTAAAAATATGCTTTCTCAAGAAGTTAATCACAACCCAGCCATCATTGGTGGGTAATGCAACGACCTCCACCCACTTTGAGACATAATCAACCGCCACCAATATGTATTGATTAGAGAATGATGGTGAAAATGGTCCAATAAAGTTAATACCCCAAACATAAAAAATTTCAACTTCTAGAATACTGTTGAGATGCATTTCATTCATTCTTGAAACATTCCATGTCCTCTGGCACCGATCACATGTTTTCACAACTCTGTAGGCATCCTTGAATAAGGTAGGCCAGTAGAAATCGGACTGTAATACCTTTGCATCAGTTTTAGAGGCTCCGAAATGCCCTGCATATTCTGATGAATGACAATGCTGTAGGATATCCATTATCTCTCCTTCTGGTACACATCTTCTGATTATTTGATCTGGTCTCCTTCTGTAAAGAATTGGATCATCCCGAAAGTAGTGCTTGATGTCTGCAAAGAACCTTTTCTTTTGATGGCTAGAAAGATCTGGTGGAATGATGTTACTGGCTAGGAAGTTGACAATATCTGCGTACCATGGTGCATCCTCAACTGCAAAGATTTGCTCATCAGGAAATTCTTCATTTATCTCTCCATTGCGCGACTCTTCTCCAATCTCAAGTCTAGACAGATGGTCGACGACCACATTCTCACTTCTTTTTTTATCTCTGATCTCTATGTCAAACTCCTGTAGTAGAAGTATCCATCTGATGAGTCAAATCTTAGCATCCTTCTTTGTAAACAGATGCCTCAGAGCGGCATGATCTGTATGGACAATCATCTTCGATCCCACAAGATAGGACCGAAATTTATCAAAAGCACAAACCACTGCAAGAAGCTCCTTTTCTGTGGTGGCATAGTTTAGCTGAGCATCATTCAAGGTCCGATTAGCATAGTGAATCACATGAAAAATTTTATCCTTGCGTTGCCCCAACACCACCCCAACTGCAAAATCACTAGCATCACACATTAGGTCAAAGGGTAGACTCCAATCAGGTGTAACCAAAACTAGTGCTGTCACAAACTTTTCTTTAAGAGTGTTGAAAGCATGTAGACACTCTTCAGAAAAGTGAAAAGGGATATCCTTTTCCAAAAGGTTGCAAAGTGGCTTCGTGATTTTTGAGAAATTCTTTATAAATCATCGATAAAAGCCTGCATGCCCAAGAAAACTCCGAATTCCCTTTACAGATGTTGGAGGTGGCAATTTCTCAATTACTTGAAATTTTGCCTTGTCAACCTCAATTTTCTTAGCTAAAATCAATACAATTCCTTCTTGGACCATGAAATGGCATTTCTCTCAATTTAGAACAAGATTGGTTTCTTCACAATGCTGCAAAACCAAAGATAGATAATGAAGACACTCATCAAAAGATGCTCCAAAGACTGAGAAATCATCCATGAAGACCTCGATGTATTTCTCCACCATATCTGAAAATATGGATATCATATAGCGCTGGAAAATAGCTGGAGCATTGCATAGGCCAAACGGCATCATTCTATAAGCAAATGTACCATATGGGCATGTGAATGTAGTCTTCTCCTGATCTTCTAGAGCTATCAAAATCTGATTATATCCAGAATATCCATCCCAAAAGCAATAATGTGAATGTCCGGCTAACCTTTCCAACATTTGATCAATGAATGGCAAGGAAAATGATCCTTTCGAGTTGTAGTATTTAGTTTGCGATAATCAATACAAACTCACCATCCCGTAACTGTTTTGGTTGGAATGAGCTCATTGTTGTCATTAGGTACCACTGTGATCTCTCCTTTCTTCGGCACTACTTGGATTGGACTAACCCAAGCGCTGTCTGATATAGGATAGATGATCTCCGCATCTAAAAGTTTTATTAACTCAGCCTTGACTACCTCTTGCATTGTTGGATTCAATCTTCTTTGACGCTGGACTGATGGCTTAAAATCATCTTCCATGAGAATCTTGTGCAGACAGGCTGTAGGACTAATGCCTTTGATATCTGAGATAGACCATCCTATTGTAGTTTTGTGCTCACGAAGGACTCTGGGAAATTTTTCCTCTTCCAAATTAGTGATGGAGTTTGCAATGATGACCAGAAGTGTAGAATTATCACCCAAATAAGCATAACGCAAGTGAGATGGCAATTACTTGAGTTCTAACTGCGGAGGCATTTCATTAGATGGTGGTAACTTTGTTGACTTTTTCCCAAACTCCTAGAAAGGTAGTTGCCATTTATAAGCTGAATCTATCTCTAATTGCTTCACCATGGGTTTGGTTTCTTCTGAATTGAAAGCCTCGGTGAAATAATGAACCAAACACGTCTCAAGCAGATCTTGATGATGATTTAGTGCAAACGATTCAGCCACCATTTCGTGTACCACATCAACCCTGAAACAACTGTCATAATCCATTGGGTACTTGACTGCCTTGAAATCATTGAACACCACATCTTTATCATTTAACCTCAATATCATTTGGCTTTTGTGCACATCAATCAAAGCTCTTCCAGTAGCAAAAAATGGTCTACCCAATATTAGAGGAATATTCTTGTCTTCTTCCATGTCCAGAATGATAAAGTCGATAGAGAAAATAAAATTTTCAACTTTCACCAAGATATCTTCAATGATTCCCCTAGGATATTTGATTGAGCGGTCAACTAACTGTAAAGAAACCGTTGTTGCTTTTGCCTCTCCCAATCCTAATCTCCTGTAGATAGAAAATGACATCAAGTTAATACTTGCACCTAAATGACAAAGAGCTTTATTAAAAATCAATATCACCAATGGTACAAGGAATACTAAAACTCCATGGATCTTCAAGCTTAGATGGCAATTTGTTCTGCAAGATAGCACTACAATCTTCGGTCAACATCACTGTCTCGTGCTCCTCTAGCTTCTTCTTGTTAGATAGAATCTCTTTCATAACTTTTGCGTAGCTAGGCATTTGAACTAAGGTATCGGTAAAAGGGATATTGATTTGCAACTTCTTGAAAACGTCTAAGAATTTCTCAAATTGCTTATCCAACTTGTGCTTTTTCAATCTTTGCAGAAATGAGATTGGAGGCACACATGCCTTCACTTGAGGAGTTGTCTTAGTAGGTGGAGTATCCAAATCTTTTTCTTAACTAGAATCCTGTTGTGCTTTAGATTGATCCACTTGTTCATCAACAATAGAGGGTGTCTTGTCATGAGTGGCAAGATTACTCTTCACTTCTATCTCGGGCAACTGAACCCCGCTTCTTGTTGTAATTACTTTAAGCTGCTCTCTTGGGTTGGTTTCAGTGTTGCTCAGTAATTGTCCTTGTTGTCTTTTAGAGAGAAGTTTTGCCATCTGACCCATTTGATTCTCCAAGCCCTTCACGGATGCTCTGATACACTGAATAGATTTCTCAGTTTGTTCTTGAAATTTTAACTGTTGGTGTGCCAACTGAGCCATAGCTTCTTCCCAACTTCCTTTCTGTTGAAAATTCGATTATTGTCTCGGAGCGCCTTGTTGATGTTGGTTGTTGCTCCATTAAAAATTTGGATGATTTTTCCAAGCTGAATTATACGTGTTGGAGTAGATATTACCTTGCTGACTAGGATGATTTTGAGCATAACAAGCTTGCTCAGTGGATGTCGAAGAACTGGTCAACAATGGGCAATTTTCGGTTGAATGATTTGCTTCCACAACCATCACATTCAAGAGTAGGCGTCTGAATAGCATGAGCTTTATGATTACGAGCTATAGTATCCATCATCTTTTTCTCTATGGCAGCCATTTGTACAGAAAGAGCAGATATAACATCAACCTCATGCATCCCTGCTGCTCTTTTAGTTACTCCGCTATCAGTCAGCCAATTTGAACTTATTTCTGCCATTCTTTCAAATAATACCCATGCTTCCTTAATTTTCTTTGTGTTGATTAACCCATTTGAGGATGAGTCAACAATAGAACGACAATGTGGAAGTAATCCGGCATAGAAATATTGAACTTGCAAAGCCTTCTTGATACCATGATTAGGGCACTTCCGAAGCATCTCTTTGAACCTCTTCCAAGCTTCATAAAAATTTTCTATGTCTTGTTGCATGAATATGAAGATGTCATGCTTTAGCTTTGCAACTTTGGCGGGAGGAAAGTATTTGTTCGTGAATTTTTGAACAAGATCATTCCAATTGGTAATATACTCCCTGCAGAATGTGAATCCAACCACTCTCTTGCTCCATCTCTCAAAGTATGTGGAAATAATCTGAGTTTGATAGCTTCCATGTTGACATCTTGATACTCAAAATTGCTCACTGTCTCCAAGAAGCGTGATAGATGCATGTGAGGGTTTTCATTTAAACGCCTATAGAATTGAAGAGTATTATGGAAGAGGTTGATGACATCCGGTCTCAATTGAAAATTATCCTTCCCATAAGCCGGATATGCTATGCTAGATTGGCTTTGAACCACAGCTGGAGTAATAATATCCCCAACTAGCAAATCATCCTCATCTATTTCAACCATTTGATCTTCTTCGTCTGCCATGGTGTTCACTCTATGTTGTGCTTCTCTTTGTTCTCTTCTTCGGTGTCTGAAAGTTCTTTCAATCTCGGGGTCAAACACCAAATTCTCAAGATTTTTAAAATCTTGCATCCACCAAAGATAATATGCCTGAAAAGAACAAAGGTAGCAATGGAATTTTAAATGGAAAAATAAAATAAAATTTAAGAAGTAAAGCTAGAAATATAAAGGATCTAACTAATTGAATCTATCCCCGGCAACGGTACCAAAAACTTGTTCGCTAAAATGTGTACCGTAAGTGCACGGATCGCGTTCAAGTAATAAAATGATGAGAGAGTGTCGAACCCACGAGAATAAATAATTTTGCTAAAATCCAAATCAATCTAGCCCTATTTTAAACACACAATAAAATATATTTTTTTGATGATTAAATTATGAATTAAAAGTTAATGAAAAATAAGCTAACAAGAAAATTACTAAAAGAGAAATTTTTTTAATAATAAAATCAAATAGAAAAATAAACTAGGAATTAGACTTCACCAATTACTCCACTTGAAAGTTTCATTTTCCATTATCAATTCCAAAACGAAGATATTATGGCAATCAATGCTCCTAAAATATCTAGTAATCTCTCCTGAGTAGAGCTAAACATATTCTCACACAAGACTCTCAAGCATTCCTACCAAGAGAATGCATATGTAAAAATGCAATAAACCCAAGAACATTCATTAGTAATTGCACAAAGTGTGAAAATGTATTCCTACATTCCATAAGTTTTATGTTGTTAATTAAAAGTGCTAAACCTAATTTCAACCTCCCGGTAGCAAACTAAATCACAAAAGTATTTCAATGGTAATCAATCATCTCAATAAACAATAAAGCCCAATAAATAACAACCATAAAAGTCAAGTATAAGGAATCAATAACAAGAAAATGCACTTTAAAGCTTCATAAATGGATTCATCTCATACCTAGTAACTAAATTAGCCCATAGAATTTACAAAGACAAAATAGAAAATAGATACAAAATACATCACCGAATTTGATAAAGTCAAGAGAAATGGAAGATTTAGGTTGAGCCCATGGTTGTCTTCATTTGCCTATTATGAATCTCCATTCATCTTCCTCTATTTTACAAAATGCTCACAATGATGTACAAAAATCAAAGAAAACTCATTTACATGGAGTTTTCAAAGAGCCCTCTTCTTCTTCTTCTTGGAGAGCTTTCTATGTGAGAGGAAGTATGAGAGAATGGCCTCCAAAATGTAAGAAAACGGCCACTTAAAATCCTACAAGAGATAAAAGTTGAAAGACCAAAAAGCCCTTGAAAATCTAAACAAAAAATGCGGACAGCAGAAAAAATAGGTCATGTGATCGCATGGCTTTGTTCCATGCGATCGCATGGCACAGTCTCAAATCATTCTATTGGAAAAAAAAAAAAAAAAAATGCGCGCGATGCTTGCATGGGCCAAATTACAAAGTGGTGCATTTGACTTTTGATTAATTGTAATTTCAGTCCTTGAACTATCTAAAATGTTGAGTTTAGTCCTTGAATTTTTTTTATCTTTCATATAGGTCCTCCATAAATTGCAACATTGGTCCTCTATCTTTAGACATATTTATCTTTTAGTCCCCAAAATTCTCAATCTGCACAAATTTAGTCATTTTTGCTCATTTTTCGCGTGGATCTCTTCCAATCACCATCCAAGCTCGGATTTTTACCTAAATAATCAAAAGAACATAAATAAGTAGTTAACAACTTGAAAGAACTCACAATTATCTATTTTTAAAGGTTAAAATAAGTGCACAATCCGCACTTATCAGTTGGAAGAAGGATGTTGATTTTCAACAGAAAGAACACACCTATTCATATACACTGAAATCAAATTTTCCTTTCTGGGGCGTTTCTCCCGAGCCCCCACCAGGGGCACTGCCCCCTCGATCCCCGCGACTTGATCGGGCATGTTAATCCCCGTTTCGAAGTGGCAAACCATTTGCAAACAACAATAAAATAAATTATGAAAAATATCTAACAAAAAATACTTGCATAAATAGAATGTATATAAAGTACAATAAATATCTTTCAAAATTAAGTTTATTACACGTAAGAATTACTATTTATTGAGTCATTCCTAACAGAGTAAAACCAAAAAAAAAAAAAAAAACTCTCATATTGTCACTTCAAAACTTGAATTAGAGAATAAAGATTTATATTGCCTATCCATAACTGTAGACATTTTTAAAAAATATATATCAAATGTATTTAGGGTTTAATATTCATTTGGAAAATTTAATGTCCCTCTCCGGGGCTTGGACCAGATTTCTTCATATCTCTAAGGGTGTGTTTGATTCCTTTCATTTTCCATGGAAAATGAAAATTTTTCACCCATTTTCCACACATTTTCCAAATTTTATTCTGTTTGATTGGTAAGAAAATTTTCCATGGAAAATGCATTTTCTCACCTATTTTCCATCTTTCGTTTGATTGGAAACTTTTGTTTTCCATGGAAAATATTTTCCATGTTTTCCACTTTTGGTCATATTTTCCTTGTTTTCAAGGAAAATATTTTCTTTTAATGGGATAGGAGAATTATTTTTCATGGAAAATTTGTTAACCTTTTCCAACCCATTTATTTTCCATGGAAAATTTGTTAACATTTTCCAATCCAAATTTTCTTGGTAATTCATTTCCATGGAAAATATTTTCTTTCCACCCAAATTTTCCACTTGCAATCAAACACAACCTAAGAGTTAAACTGTTGGTAGATCGATGTCCTTCTCCACCATGACTCGGCCCTCTAGTCTTTATCGCTTCAATATATAATTTTTCGACTAGACTTTCAATTGGATCATACTGTTTTGAAAAGCTCAAAGGACGCGCTTCATTAACAAAGAAGAAGGAGCCAAATATCAGAACAAGAAATATGAAAAGTAGGAGAGGTTTTAGAGTTGTGGCCATTTGGAATATATTTCAAGTAGTAGAGATTGTAGGAGGTCTTGAATTAAATGTACTGTGATTGACGAAGGGGATCTTATTCCATATATAGAGAGAGAGATAGAGTACATGGCATGCAAATGAAGCTGCTACATAAGGAAAGACACATTTGATTGACTGTTCAATTTGAATTTCAATTTCAAGATTTGTATGGAGCCGCCACGTCCAATAAACCATAGAATTTTGGAAACAAATTTAGTCATAAGTTGAATGTCAAGTTCAAAACATAGTATATATGTAAAATGTTTCGTGGACTCGTGGTTTGGTAGTTAGAGTGAGAATTTTCAATGTCTTTTTTTTTTTTTTTTTTTTAACTATTCTTATTAGGGTTCACACTTCCTCCGTAATTGCTCACGTAAGCCAACTAGTTAAAGGAAAAGATAAACATTTACTAGTTTATTCATATATTCATATTTCAACTGTTTATTAGAATTTAGAACTTTGGGACTTCTATTAGTTGTGCATATATTTCTTTCACAGTATTGGAAAAGGACATAATAATAGTTAAAAATTATACATAATACAACCAATGCTGAAAATATTTATAAATATCTAAATATCATTAGGGGTGGCACTGTCGGATCGGCCCATGTGGATTCGAGCTGAGTCTAAGCTCGGCTCGTGATTCACTAAGGAGCTCTGTTCGGTCCTTGGCTCATGGGCCTCGAAAGCCGAGTTGAGCCGCCCACGAGTAGGCTTGTTTTCAATTTTTTTTTTTTAAGGAAAATTTGTAAACTTGAAATTTCAAAATAAAAAATCCAAAATACTAGCCGGTTTGTACAAAAAATTTAGGGCTCGTCCCGGCCTTGAGGTTGTCCTCAAATGAGTCCGAGCTGGCTAACCCACAGGTTGCTTGGCCCATTTACCACCACTACATATCATTAAAGGGAATGATAAAAAAGAACTACGCTCATTAGATGACCCTTTACTTGACATTTGGAAAACAAGCATCTTCGCTGAATTAGTCCAAAATTTCTAGATGAGACCATATGAGATATTCTTATTGCAACACAAGGTCATTATTGACTATAGTAGAATATTTTATCATTCTATTTGTGAACTTGTTGGAAGGAACAAAATTCAAAGATCTTAAAGGAGAGCTCTCGCGCACCACAAAAAATATTGTATGATGCCATAACTAGCTTGACTTGACAAAATTCCAAGAGATGCAAAAATCAGTTGCGTGAAAGAAAAGCTACTTTGGAGTTGGGAGAGTCATGTAGGAATCATCATGGAGAGGTGATCACAGCTTTTGTTGACATCAGAATCTGTATTATCCACATGTTAACAGATCTTCAGTCAATCATCCGCTAGTCTCAGATGTTACACGACACTAGATGTAGCCGTTAGGCACCAAGATCACTGAAAAAAAAGGGTCCGGTGATCGTTGGTACTCCGACGATCAAGTCAACTACCGATATATATAAATAATATATACAGAAGAGAGTATTTGGGTGTAGGAGAGACAAGCAGATAGAAAATTGAGCAGAGTTTAAGGGTGAGAATAATATGTACCTTGGAATAACTGGAGACGTTATATTTATAGCTCTAGAGTTCTAATTGATTTAGATAAACAATCAATTAGACCTCTGATGAGATTCTCCTTCCTTATGGGACAAGAGCTGATTGGGTGTCAACGCAATCTCCTAGATTTAAGCATATATTTGAGTTGATCCCCAATATCACATTGCCTAATCATTAAGAGATTGAGATTTGATTTTCTTGTGAAAATCCGTGTGGTAATAAAAACATTTTTTTTTATAAATATCTCTCTGCTCATTCTGAAATATCACAATATCTGCGAGCTATGATGGATTCGAAGACCGACAAATCACCCTGGATCGGCTACGAGCGTTGAGGCCCTTTATGGGCTTCGCTGTACTTGATTCAGAAGTGCTAAGATGTTGATGTGTCTTCAAGGTCCTCTCACGATTTCTGAGGCCCTCTTGGGCTCATGGGGCCTTTGCATGGCCTAACCCGGACCTTTATCGCGCCTTTTATCGGGCCTAGGAAGCCTTTGCTGATGTGGAGACCTTACCAAAATCAAGTGATAACAACTTTCGTGAAATAAGTTTTGGGAAATATCTCATCTTTCTTAGCCGAATGTTTTGCTAGCTATTTAAAAGTACTCAAATTTGCAGACCTTGAATCAGATTGTTGTAATTAATGCAATTGTCAAGGTGAAACGCCCATCTATCCATTTATTTGAGAAGAACTTTGTTGACTTCCAAAAATGATTGGCAACAAGATTTACACGCCTCTTCTATCTACGTGTATTTTACAAATATACTTGGACGGCCACATAGGCCTGTGGATCACTACGGTGCACTAAAAATGGAGCATATAAGATGTTTGAGTGTAAGAGAGACACGTTGTGATCGAAGAACTAGCTTGATAACCTCTAACCACATATCTCCTAAGTGATATAAAAACCACTTAAGTTAATCAATGTATAAGACTTGTGTTCTAGTATAGTTTTGCTATTCAGATTTTTCATCATCCTTTCCTAGAAGACATGGCTTTGGTATTTATAGGCTAAAGCCAATTATCCAAGGGCCCTGGATGCACGACAAGTAGCGCAATTCCTGGAAATCTCTTGTCGCGATTAAAGTGTCATGTCCTAGGTTTTAATGAATGAGTCCATTTCAGCCTCATGCTAGGGACCAAGGACCGTGGCAAATTGTATTGGCAAGCCGTCCCTTTCAGGTCACTTAGCACACAACTGGGGTCGTCCTTTCAGGCACTTCTTTCCATACATCATCGGTATTAGGATAACAACCTCGGTGGTGATGTCATCACTTTCCAATAGGCATCTTTGACTCTGACCAATCCTCGTGGGATGCCACGTGGTACTGAAGCGTAACACACTTTTTCATTCTTATTCTCAGTCTCTTAAATTGTTGCTATGAAACTAATAGAACCGCTCATGTTCTCGCTAGTTATGCTCTTAAGAATTTTGAGAATTCGGTTGGTCAGATGCCTCTCCAAGTTCATTGTGGACAATGTTTTAGTAGATATCGCTCAATAATATTGGCCTTGTTCAAACAATAATTTTAAACATGTCTAGCTGTCCAACTCAGGACAGGCTTGCTCGGTATGACCAACTGCAGATAAATGTGGTCACAAAAACATTTTTAGCACATTAAGACTCGAATAAGATAATGCATAGTTATCAAAATCGGATCGATCAGCTCAATCTAAAAACCTTTGAACTGGGCATTGATAAGTGCAGGTTTTGCACTTATTTTAGCCATTAAAAATAGATAGTTGAGAGTTCTTTGAAGTAGTTTATTATTTATCTTTGCTACTTTGATTGTTTAGGTGAAAATTCGAGCTCGGTTGGCGATTAGAAGAAATCTACACGAAAAAAGGAAAAAAGGACTAAAGTTGTACAAATTGTGAATTTTGGGGACCAAATATAAAGAATCCAAAAGATGGAGGACCTGAGTTGCAATTTATGGAGGACTTATCCGAAAGAAATCAACAAATTCAAGGACTGGAGTCAGCATTTCACAAAGTTTAGGGACTGAAATAGTAATTAATCAGAATCAAACTAAAATCACATGTCAATTTGGCCCATGCGATCGCAACATACCCTATTTTTTAACATAATGATTTTGAGTCATGCCATGCGATCGCAAGGCACAAATTTTATGCGATCCGCGTTTTTTGTTCAGCATTTGAGTTGCTTTTTGGTCATTCACTTTTCATGTCTTCTAGAGTTTTAAGTGGCTGTTTTCTTACAGAATTTGGTCATTCTCTCCCACATTAGATAGATAAAAAAACTCTCTCAAAGAAAAAAAGAAAACTTAGGGTTCTTAGAAAACTCCATGTAAATGGGTTCTCTTTGATTTTTGTATATCATTGTGTGAAATAAATGAAGATGAATGGAGATTCATATTGAGCAAGTGGAGACAACTATGGATTCAAGCTCAATCTTCAACTTCTCTAAATTTCATTAAACCCGGTGATGCATTTTGTATCTATTTTCTACTTTATTTTTGTAAATATGATGGGCTAACTTTATTTCACTAAGAATGAGATGAATCCATTTATAAAGCATTAAAGTTGAATTTTCTTGTTATTGATTCCCTATTCTTAGTTTTTATGGTTGTTTATTATTGAGCTTTATTGTGTATTGAGATAATTGATTACCATTGAATGTTTTTGTGACCTAGTTATGCTACCGAGAGGTTGAAATTATGTTTAGCACATTTAATAAACACCATAAAATTTATAGAATGTAGGAATACACTTTCATATTTTTTGCAATCATGAATGGGTGCTCTTGAGTGTTTTTGCATTTTTACAAATGCGTTTTTTAGATAGGAATGCTTGAGAGTCTTGTGTGAAAATAGGTTTGACTCTACTCGGGAGAGATTGCTAAATATTTTAAGAGTATTGATTGCCATAAAAGATCTCATTTTGAAATTGATAATGGATAATGAAACTTTAAGGTGAAGTAAGTGGTGAAGTCGAATTCCTAGTATATTTCTCTATTTGATTTTATTTCCAACAAATTCTCTTTTATTTTTTTTTAGCTTATTTTCATTAACTCTTAATTTATAGTTTAATTATCAAAACAGTATGTTTAATTGTGTGTTTAAAATAGAGTTAGATTAAATTGGATTTTAGCGAAATTATCTATCCTCATAGATTCGACATTCTCTCATTACTTTATTACTTGAATGCGATCCGTGCACTTGCGGTGTATATTTTAGGGAACAAGTTTTTGGCGCCGTTGCCGGAGATAGACTTATTTAGTTAGATCATTGTTATTTCTAGCTTTATTTTCTTACTATCGTTTCATTTTTTCCTTAAATTTTCAGTGCTACCTCTGTTCTTATCAGGCATTTTATCTTTGGTGGATGCAAAATTTTGAAAATCTTGAGAATTTGGTGTTTGACCCCGAGATTGAAAGAACTTTTAGACACTGAAGAAGAGAACAAAGAGAAGCACGACATAGAGTGAACACCATGGCAGAGGACGAAGATCAAATAGTTGAGATAGATGGGGATGATTTGCTAGTTGGGGATATTATTAATCCAGCTATGGTTCCAAGCCAATCCAAAGATAGCATATCCAAATTTTATGGAAAGGATAATTTTCGGTTGAGATAGGATGTCATCAACCTCTTCCGTAATACTCTTCAATTCTATGGGCGCTCAAATGAAAACCCTCACATGCATCTATCACACTTCTTGGAGACATTTAGCAATTTTGAATATCAAGATATCAACATGGAAGCTATCAAACTCAGATTATTTTCACGTACTTTGAGAGATGGAGCAAGAGAGTGGTTGGATTCACATTCTGCGGGGAGTATTACCACTTAGAATGATCTTGTTCAAAAATTCACAAACAAATACTTTCTTTCTGTCAAAGTTGCAAAGTTGAAGCATGACATCTCCATATTGAGGCCATAAGACACAGAGAATTTTCATGAAGCTTGGGAGAGGTTTAAAGAGATGCTTCAGAAGTTTTCTAATCATGGTATTAAAAAGGCTTTGCAAGTTCAATACTTCTATGCTGGACTATTTTCCCAATGTTGTTCCATTGTTGATTCATCCTCAAATGGGTCAATCAACACAAAGACAATTAAATAAGCATGGATATTGTTTGAGAGAATGGCAGAAACAAGTTCAAATTGGCCGGCTGATAGGGATATAGCAAAGAGGGCAGCAGGGATGCATGAGGTTGATGTTATATTTGCTCTTTCTACACAAATGGCAGCTATGGAATAGAAGATGATGGACACTATAGCTCGTAATCAGACATCTCATGCTATTCAGACGCCTACTCTTGAGTGTGATGGTTGTGGAGCAAATCTTTCAACTAGAAATTGCCCATTGTTTACTAGTTATTCAACATCCATTGAACAAGTATGTTATGCTCAGAATCATCCTAGTCAGCAGGGTAATATCTACTCCAACACATATAACCCAGCTTGGAAAAATAATCCAAATTTTTCATGGAGCAACAACCAAAATTAACAAAGCGCTCCAAGACAACAATCAAATTTTCAACAGAAATGAGGTTGGGAAGAAGCTATGGCTCAGTTGGCAAACCAGCAGTTAAAATTTTAAGAACGAACTGAGAAATCTATTCAGAGTATCAGAGCTTCTTTGAAGGGGTTGGAGAATCAAATAGGTCAGATGGCAAAACTTCTCTCTGAAAGGCAACAAGGGCAATTACCAAGCAACACTGAGACAAACCTAAGAGAGCAGCTTAAAATAATTACTGCAAGAAATAGGGTTCAGTTGTCTGAGATAGAAGTAAAGAGAAATGTTGTCAGTCGAGATAAGACACACTCCATTAATGAGGAACAAGTGGACAAATCTAAAGCACCACATGATATTAGTCAAGAAAAAGATTTGGATACTCCACCTACTAAGATAACTCCTCAAGTGAAGGCATATGTGCCTCCAATCCCATTTCTGGAAAGATTGAAAAAGCACAAGTTGGATAAGCAATTCAAGAAATTCTTGAAAGTCTTTAAGAAGTTGTAAATCAACATCTATTTTGCCGATGCCTTAGCTCAGATGCCTAGCTATGCAATATTTATGAAAGAGATCTTATCTAACAAGAGGAAGCTAGATAAACACGAGACAGTGATGTTGACTGAAGAGTACAACGCTATCTTGCTAAGCAAATTGCCACCTAAGCTTAAAGATCTAGGGAGTTTTACTATTCCTTGTACCATTGGTGATGTTGATTTTAATAAAATTCTTTGTGATTTAGGTGAAAGTATTAACTTGATGTCATTTTCTGTCTATAGGATATTAGGATTAGGAGAGGCAAAAGTAACAACAGTTTCTCTACAATTAGCCGACCGCTCAATCAAATATTCTAGGGAATCATTGAGGATATCTTGGTGAAAGTTGACAAATTTATTTCCCCGTCGACTTCATCATTCGGACATGGAAGAAGACAGGATATTCTTCTAATATCAAGGCGCACTCATTTTTGCTCTTGGAAGAGCCTTGATCGATGTGCACAAAGGCTATGTGATATTGAGATTAAATGATGAAGAAGTGATATTCAATGTCTTCAAGACAGTCAAGTATCCAATGGATTCCAACAGTTGTTTCTGGGGTTGATGTGCTAGACAAAATGGTGACTAAATCTTTTGCACTAAATCATCCTCAAGATCTACTTGAGACATGTTTGGTTCATTCTTTTCTTCGAGACATCCAATTCAAAAAACCAAACCAAACTCAAAGCAATTAGAGACAAATCCATCTTATAAATGGCAGCCATCTTTCCGTGGAGCTCGAGAAAAGTCAACAAAGTTATCACCATCTATTGAAAAGCCTCCGCAATTAGAACTCAAGCAATTGCCATATCACTTGTGTTATGCTTATTTAGGTGATGATTCTACACTTTCAGTTATTATTGCAAACTCTATCAGTGATTTGGAAGAAGAAAAATTGCTACGAGTTCTTCGTGAGCACAAAACTGTAATAGGATGGTCTATCTCAGATATCAAAGGCATTAGTCCTACCGTCTGTCTGCACAAGATTCTCATGGAAGGTGATTTTAAGCTATCAGTGCAGCGTCAAAGAAGATTGAATCCAACATTGCAAGAGGTAGTCGGGCGTCGAGGTGATAAAACTTTTAGACGCGGAGATCATCTATCCTATATCAGACAACGCTTGGGTTAGTCCAGTCCAAGTTGTGCCGAAGAAAAGAGGGATCACAATGGTGCCTAATAACAACAACGAGTTCATTCCAACCCGAACAGTTATGGGATGGCGAGTTTGCATTGATTATCGCAAACTCAATACTGCAACTCGAAATGATCATTTTCCTTTGCCATTCAACGATCAAATGTTGGAAAGGTTAGCCAAACATTCATACTATTGCTTTTTAGATGGATATTCTGAATACAATCAGATTCTGATAGCTTCAAAAGATCAGGAGAAGACGACATTCACATGCCCCTACGGCACATTTGCTTATAGAAGGATGATGTTCAACCTATGCAATGTTCTAGCTACTTTCTAGCGCTGTATAATGTCCATATTTTCGAGACATGGTGGTAGAGATATATCGAGATCTTCATGGATGATTTCTCGATCTTTGGAGCATCTTTTGATGAGTGTCTTCATCATTTATCATTGGTCTTGCAGCAATGTGAGAAAACCAATTTTGTCATAAATTAGGAGAAGTGCAATTTCATGGTTCAGAAGGAAATTGTATTGGGGCACCTAATTTCAACTAAGGGAATTGAAGTTGACAAGGCAAAAATTCAAGTAATTGAGAAATTGCCACATCCAACATCTGTAAAGAGGATTCAGAGTTTTCTTGGGCATGTAGGTTTCTATCGGCACTTTATAAAGGATTTATGTAGAATCACGAAACCACTTTGCAACCTTTTGGAGAAGGACATCTCTTTTCACTTTTCTGAAGAGTGTCTACGTGCTTCCAACACTCTTAAAGAAAAGCTTGTCACCGCAAAATGGTTGATAGTAGTGGTGTTAATATGGAGGAGGTTAGGGACACTCCTCTTGGGGATATAATAGTCATGGCAAAGCCTATTAGGGCTGTTTGTGCTATTTCAAAAATGGCATTCAATGCCAATTATTTTAAAATGCTTAGGAGAAAGAGAACTAAAAGATTTTCTGGAGTAATAAATTTAAGTTATTCTGACAGTGAAGCGAAAAAAAAGCAATTTTATGAAGGCAAACCTAACCTTAGAGGAAGCAGTGGATCTGTAGAAGTAAAAGGAGGAAAGTCTAAGACAGGAGAGGAAAAGGGGTAGCCATTCCTACTGAAGATCTAGGAGGAGAAGGTGTCAGTTTTGGAACCCGTAGAGTCAACTTAGGACTTACATCTGATGAGATGGACATGGTTGAAGAGTGGGTAGAATACGTTAGGACCTGTCCGGGAGGCATGAAGATTCAGAGCCTAAGCCAACTTATTGGGTATGCAATAAATATCCAACAGAATTAGATATGTCGGACTATACCAAAATTAGGGAAAAATTTAGGGTCCCTGGGGTGGTAAGATTGATATATCCAGCTAAAGTAGACCGGCTGATATATCTAGCTAAAGCAGACCGGGCTTGTAATCCTCTCCCGGGTCATATAGCCGTGATGGCAGATGCCTTTGAATGCGACCTAATCCGATTGTAATTCACTTCATTTCTTTAAATTAAAGCTACAATAAGCTAAAACCAGACTTAAATCCGTTAACCCTGCTAGCCAGCTCGAGAAGGACTAAGAGATGAGGGTTTAGCATGCTCCCTTTGTGGTATTCTTTCAAATGGAATAACGTCCAGTTCAAAAGAGAAACCAACACAGGCCATATAATTTCTTATTCTCCACCTCTAAGATTTAGGCTAACTGACTAAAGAATAGTTGAAGAGAGCACGAGGGACGAGATAATCCAAACAAAGTCACAAAGATGACAAGAATTTATTGTAAATCTAGAGTAGTTTTTTTGTGGCATATAAAATATGAATGTCTTGAGAAATGAATATTAACGTAAATCACGTGAAGTATATCTATTACTTTATAGGATTATGACATTGGCATCCTACTCAAGTGGAATTTTTGGAAGTAGATTTATTGTTAAAAAGTTGTTGACTATTTGATTGTGAATCTAAAAAATATTGTTAACATTAAATTGAGTGTTTTATTGTATAGAAAAGTAATTTTGTATAAATTTTATATTTATTTGATTAAATAGTAATTAATTATTATATAACTCATATTATTTTATTTTAAAATAAATAATATTTTTTCATATCCTATAATAACAATTAAAATTAATATTTTAATTAAATTATGATAACATGATTATTTTAGTATATATATTAAAATCAACTTATTTAAATCAAATATATTATGTGTAATTTTTATTATATTATTTTACACATCAACACATATTTTTCACTTTATATAATTATATGAAGTGACAATTTGATATATTATATAATACGCCAACATATTTTATTTATGTATTTAATGTAATTTTTTTAATTTTTAAATTTAATTAAATGTTAATTACAATTTTGAGTAAAAGCTCAAAATTTGATCTTCTCTAAAACAATTTTTTAAACTATTTTTCAATCATAAATTGCTTATTAACTTTAATCAAACAACTATAAATATAATCAAATGTTCTTTTACATTTTAAAAAGTGTTTTTCAACTTTTAAAAAAAAAAAAAAAAAATTCTAGTCTGTTTTCCTTAAAGGTTTCATAACTTGGCTTGAATCAATGTAGGACTGCTCTTTTTCCTTTTATGTCTTGGCTTGAATCAATGTAGGAGTGTTGAATTGTCATATTATTAGAGCTCAATGCATACTTGAGAATATTGAAATTATTTTTTAAATATTTTTAAATTGTTAGTTTTATGTAATGTATAGATAATAAGTATAGTAAATTATGAATTTTACAAAATGTATGGATAAAAGGCAAATTTGATCAAACGTGCACAATGATCCTGATTTGAATTTGGTAGGGCTTTTTCGATTAATTTCGCGATTCAAAATCTCCTCCTTTTTCTTCTTTTTAACCAGGATAGTGAGAAAGAAATTTTTTTTTTTTTTTCATGTTTTTTCAACCAGGCTCATTTATGAGAGATTTTTTGTATATATTATTGAGTCCACTTTTACTTTTAAATCTTAAATTCAAAAAATTTAAAAAGAAGGTGGAAAATAGTCAAATACCATCTCTTTTTTAGATTTCCTTTCCAGCCATTTTCCATCCAACATCAAACTTTCAGCCTTAACCCTTCAGGATCCACCTACCCGCCCACTCCATCATATCGGTCTCATTGATTCATTTGTACAACACCTCAAAATTATTTTTCTGTAGAACGAAACTAAGAATTCTACAAAACAAAATAAAGTTCACTCCTGCATCCGTAACACCCATCCAAGTTCACTCGATCCAACGCTCTCACCAAGCGCAAAACAGCATCTTTTCCAGAGTCTTGATTTGAATTCGATCATTGATTCAATCAGTCATTAGTCAATTCTGCTTATCCCAATTCGCTTCACCACTGCATTCCTGATCGCCTCTGTCTGCATGAAAAACCCATTAGGCTCGATCCCTGACATGTAATTCCGCACCTCCTTCCTTATCATCTCCTGCATAGTTGCCAAGAACTCCGGACTAAAAATCTGATTCTCCGCACCAACTTGCGATGGCGAGGCAGTCGCCCCTACTTTTGGTTTAGCTGCTGCAGTAAACTGCTGAGTTTGCAGTGAAACTGGCGGCGGCGGTGGTGGTAGTGGTGTCGGGGACTGGATTATCTGGCTATGGTGCATAATCGATCCTGATTTAAGAGTCGGTTCCTGTAAAGGTTTAGGGGTCTGTTCTGATACGGGTTTCATTTGTGGGGACGCAGAATTCATGCTATGTTCTAAAACGGGGTTGGAATTGAAACACGACCCGGGTAAGGAAAGGCTAAGTGATGTGAGGAGGTCTGGTTGAGAAGGCGTAGGATCAGCATGAGAGATCCCGCCGGTTCTTGCAATGGGGCGGTAAACGTGATGACCCGAAAAGCTTGAGTCACTCAAATCGGATCCGGATGGACTGCTAGGATCTAAAAACAGACCCGAACTAGAAAGTTTTGTACCCGGCCCGACACTTGATGCTCTTTTCAGCGGCTGCTGAGCATCGGGCTCAAAGTTATTGAACTCGTCGGACATGGAAACGCACTTGCGCTTCAGAGTTGAGTTCCAATGATTCTTGATGGCGTTATCCGTCCGGCCAGACAATAATCGGGATATGGCAGCCCACTTGTTGCCAAATTTCGCGTGAGCCCGAATGATTGTCTCGTCTTCTTCAGGTGTGAAAGCCCGATGCTGCACTTCAGGGGAAAGTTGGTTGCACCACCGCAACCTACATGATTTCCCAGACCGCCCCGGTATCGATTTGCTAATCAAAGACCAGTTTCTTGGTCCATGCTTCTCCACCAATCTCTGCAACAAGTCATCCTCTTCCGGGCTCCACGGACCCTTGATCCTATCCATTTCTTTCCTCTGTGAAAACGCCGCCATAACCAAGAAAACGAAAACCCTTAAATCCTTGGCGTTACACTGCTTAAAGCTTACACTGAAACGGCTATAGATACAAATTTGTGTAGGTACAGGTGTATTGAGAGGCGGAGCCTCACCTAAGACCTAAGTATGAGAGATAGGCAGAGAGGAAGAGTAGTCTGTATATATGGGTGAAGGGGAATGGGTAATGACCGGCTAAACCGGTGGGCGTGACTGGGAAAAGGGCAGTTACTAACAATACAGCTGTGAAGGGACACGCGTCAATTGGTGGAAGGCTAGAGTGACACCTAATATATAAATCAGATTACTAAAATCTCGGGTATTTTAAAAAAAGAAGGGTGTGGGGTTTTGGATTACAAAATTCAAATCACCGACCGTTTTGGAAGTTAATATAATTAAGAGGGCTGGGAGATTGAAGTTTGACTAAGCCAGGCTGGAGAGCATAACGGGGGATTTGATATTTTTTCAGATAGAGAAAGATTTTATGATTAATTAAAAAAAAGAAATAGAGGATGGAGGAAAACGACAAAAATAAGGCCAGGCTGTAAACTGACACATCCTAACGGCCACTCAACGCAATTTCCTGAATTTTGAACCACCCAAATTAAGGTTATCGTTTTCTCTCTCATCATGCATCATATATGTACCACTAATATCTTTTCATAATTTTCAATAAAACTTTATTTTATTTTTTTTAATTTCTTTTTCAAATAGTTACCAATTCATTTGTTGGTTAAATATTAAATAAAATATTTATTTTATTATGAGCGCGTTTGTCATTTATTTTTTAATTTTTCTATTTTCAACTACATATTTTATGAACTCACAATTTTTATCAATTTTTCTACACCAAATAGATACTGAAAAAAAAAATCATTACAAGTATAATTTATTTATCAGAAAAATATTTAAATAATAAAAATGCATATTTCTAGCTAAATGAAATTCAACACAATTTAAATAAAATAACATGATGATTAGCAGGAATTGTATTCAAAGTAATTTTAATTGAGGAAATTATAATTCTTGTTTTAAAAACATGTTTGCTCTATACTATAGATGTTCATGTCTTTCGACAAACGATTTTCAAGATACACTTATTTATCACTTTTGTAATAGTGATACTACGAATCTTGAGAATACGGAATAACCATAAAATTGTAGAATTATGCTTGGGAAATTATACAATATTGAAAATTAGACTGTGTTTGATTTTAATTAAATTTTTGATACATTTTTTATACATTTTTATGTTTATACCGTATAAACATAAAAAATTTTATATATATGGTCTTAGATTAAGCTCAAGCAACAACCACAACGTGAATATGCAAACTTGGACTTTGATTCAAACTAGGGAAATTTGCAATTTTTATCTTTAATTTTTGTAAAATGTAACAAATTTACTTTAACTTTTGTTTTTAGCATAAATCATCTCTTTCAATTATGTAACAAAATTCATAATTACCTCCATTTTTGCTATTAAATGAAAGATTTGTCCTCTTTTTTAAATAAACAAAAATAAAAGAAAGAAAACAAAAAAAATTACAAAAAAATCCATTAACTTTTCAAAAACTACATGTACATCTCCCTCACAAATGACCTACACTCCATTCATGTTTCATTCCCCCAATCTATACCCATGAAAACCGTGAATTCTAATTCTAATTTCTTCATCTTCTTTTTCAATATTATATATTTTTTTCATTTTGAGTGCAAGAATCAAATTAGTGAATACCTCAACTCGTACCAAGTTTCAATGGAGATGAAGTTCGAGTCGAATTGTGATTCATCTATGAAACAAAACAGGACTCGCTTCACCGATTTTAGTTGCCGACACTTAACTTCTTAGACATCAAAAGAGTCACACAAAATCAGAAGTCTGGTACAAAGAATTCAGGCAATATAGACCAAATTATACTCGAAGAAGATTAAACCGAAAACCAATCTTTCATATTATGTTTTTTTTATAATTAACTTTGTCGTTTTCTAAATTGCTAATATTGGGTTGGACTAGTTAAGATTTTGTATTTGTATCGGTACAAAATCGCTTATCAAAAAATTAAAAAAAACTCTCATTTAGTTTTGAACATGCAACGATTCACATGCCTCACCAAAGATGCCCGCCTTGTTGGTCTCATGAGTACGTTATTAACAAAATTTACAAAAATTTGAATATAACTCCCATTTATAAAATAACCTATTACTTATAACCTATTTTAAATTGTGGAGCCATCCCACATAAATGAGAACACACAATTCTTATACACTCCAGTGCTAACGTGAAATACTTTAATCATATTCGATTATCACGCCAGAGTGGACCTTTGGAGGAGTTCAATTGGGTTGGGAAACCGCCACTAGGAATTGGGATTAGGCACCAAGTCCAACGCCGCCACTAATTTCATTTCTCATGTTTTTTTTTCTTACTCCAAGATCGAGCAGCTGCGGTTTTCGGCTACCACGGGGGTTTCATTACCGGGGCTTTGCTACAAAGGGCTCCTCTCCAAACTTCGAAACCAAATCAAACCGAACTCGAATATATTTTTAGCTCCACCTTCGCAACTTCCATTCATTGAATCCGCCCAAAATGAGAAACCGTCATGGACTTATCTTTGGTTGAGACACCGGGTGTTAAAACCGGAACAGAGATTAGAAGAAATGATTGGTCGCCAAATAGCTAAGGCAATGTCCAATAAAAGTAGTAGGCAACAATCCATAGTGTTGGAAGAAGACCCTTTTCTCTAGAAGTGGACGGCGGTCCCTTGCCACGAGACTTCAAATCGACTAAGATAGAGAAGTACGACATGATCGTCTCGTCTGCCGATCACCTGGCTTTTGTTGACTTGATGAGGTTGCCACCCGAGATACCCAACGCTTAGGCGCGAGGCCCGGGGGCTGGTAGCCACTCTTCCTCTAAAATCGATCCATAATGACCTACACCCATTCATGTTTCATTCCCCAATCTATACATCATGAAAACGTTGGGAATGAATCATAATTCTAATTTCTTCATCCTCTCTCTTCAAGTTATCAATAGAGGAGATAAGTATATATTATTTTTACCAAAAGTATGAAAGATCAAAATTTGAGTGAAAAGAATCAAATTAGTGATAGGCAAGCTACCCCTCAACAAGCGAGACAAGTCAAGAGTTACTTGACCAGAGCGAGGCGAGCTCACCTTTTAGGGTGGCGACCTCGAGGCGAGAAAAGAAAAAAAATTAGCTCAAAAAAAAAAAAAAAAAAAATTTAAGGTGAGTCAGAGTTGTCACCTCTAGGCGGGTGAGCTCACTCAAAAAAAAAAATTAAGGCGAGGAGATGAAGTCCGAGTCAAAGTGTGATGCATCCGTGAAACAAAACAGACTCACAAAAAAAAATGTGATGAGCGGGTGCGTTAGATTCTCTACGATTTTAGTTATAAAAAAACAAGGATTTTTACTCTTCGTCTAAAAACACTTAACTTCAAAAATTGATGACATTAAAAAAGCCACTATTTAAAAATCAAGGTGATAGTCTATATTTAAAAATCAAGGCGAAGTAGCCACTATTTAAAAATGAAGGTGATACACATGAGCCTATATTTAAAAATCAAAAGCCACTATTTAAAAATCAAGGTGATAGCCACCATTGAAAATAAGAATTCTATATTTAAAAATCAAGGTGAATATAGACCAAATTATACTCAAAGAAGATTAAAAATCAAGGCGATGAGAGAGAGCCTATGTTTAAAAATCAAGGCGATACCTCGTCCAGAAAAACAAGGCGATGAGCCTCTATCGAAAAAACAAGGCGATGAACTTAAATATTTTGAATCTTTCATATTATATTTTTTTATAATTAACTCTAAGAAAAGTGGTCGTTTTCTAAATTGCCAATATGTATGTTATTTGGTGGTGGACTAGTTAAGATTTCATCTTGTTGGTCTCATATACACTCCGACATATAGATGCAACAACCCAACTCGTCGGTTAGCTACAATTCAATCGAAACATCTTATCACCTAATGAGGGAGAAAAGTATGAAGAATATCAACAAGCTCAAACAGGTAAGTACAATCATTTAGTAAAAAGAATTCATACATATAACGATTTCTTCACCTTTTGCGAGGTCTCCACCATTGTCGTTGTGATCGATGAGGAGAAAACATTTATAATTCATACCTTCTTCACTGTGATCGACGAAAACATTTATATTTCTCATACCTACAAATATATTACATTAAAATTTGTTGAAACCAATGTTACTTTCAATATAACATTGTATGAAAAGTTATCTATATTGTTTCTCCATTGCAACATAAACATTTTGAACATATGTTACAAGGGAATCGATTAACAAATGTCATAAACTATGTTAGAATGTATAATTATAGTTGGTAGAATCTTTTAACATCGAATGCATTATATAATGAACATAATTTTAAGCTGAATATGTAACATCGAATGTAACATAACACTAATACATAATGACTAACATAAAAGTTAACACAATAACAAATATATATTTTACATAATTACTGACATAAAATTGAACACAACGAATGTGTTTCACAGAAGGTGTAACATCGAATGTAACATAAGACTAAAATAAAATTAGCATAATATGTAAAAACGAATGCAACATAAGAGCATCTCCAAGAGGTCCTTTAAACATAAGATGCTCTCTGTTTTAAAGAGCGGACTCCTATAATTATGCTCCAAGAGACTCCCTAAATTAACTTTTTAAAATAAAAAGTAGATTTGACTTTTCAAATTTGGAGAGCTAAACTCGCTCTCTATAAATAAATGTATTCAAAGTATCTCAATTTTTAATGCTCCATAATTGATTGAATTAAATAATATTTGCCAAAAATATTATATAATAATGAGTAGGAAAACATGTAACAATAAAATATAGAGAAAAATAATAAATACTTATTAAAATAAGTAAAATAAAGTGTTAAGACTGATGGAGTGCTACAAAAATTTTACTTTTAAATTTATAAATTGCTCTCCAACATACAAAAGATATTCATTATAAATTAAGAGTCTCTTGAAAAGCTCTAAAGATACCATAACACTTAAACACAAAAACAAGTGTGAGTTTAACATAATTAGTGGCATAAAAATAACAAGAATAACACATAATGTAACAAGATAGAATATATAACAGAATAATTGGTCATATCATGTCGAGTTCATATTATATGATAAAAGATTTTACGAGCTTCAACTGAAAATACATTTATCACAATCAAAATTACATAATATTATAAACTTTGTAAAAGCAAATCATTTAACATTATGAAATCCAATGAAACATAATTAAATTATAATGACAATAAGCATCGCGGATCATAACTTAATTAACAAATTAACATCTACCGAACTTTAGAATTTAAAAAAGCATTTGCCACACAATTTGGATTGCGACTGAAAATTGGATTCATTAGTACAAAAAAATCGATGTTCATCTGCCGTTGACGCTAATGTTTGGAAGAGAGGAATAAATTTTTTCCCAATAATATAATTACTCTAATTGTGGGATTACAATAGGGATGACAAAAATATCCGATCCGCCCCTAATCCGATGGATACCAGATTTGAATGGAACAAAAAGTTCAAAATTTTCTAATCCACGGATCGGGACGGATCGTAGGGCGGGACGGATCAGGCCTGATCCGATCCGCCCTGTTTGAAAAAAAAAATATGATTAAATAATAAATAGATGAAAGATTTGGGACTTAAATTACAATTTAGAGGTGGCTGGAGTTAGCTAAAAAAAACTGGATCAGTATATGGATCGTGGCTCGATCCTCCCGATCCAGATCCGATCCCCAAAAAATGACGGATCATTGAGCGGATTTGGATCTTTTATAATTATTACGAGGCGGATCGGATCAAGCCTGATCCGCCCGTTACCATCACTAGATTACAATGACAGCATTGTTGTTGGCGGAGAGATAAAAATCTTTTATTATCAATCCCTTAAATGTTAGATTACAAAAAAAATGTTTTTTAGGTGTTTTTTTGCATGAATTTTGGAAATTACAAAAAAGCATTAATAATTCTTAAAAACAGAACTAGTATTTTTATTTAGCCATCGAACTTTAAAAGATATCTCAACGTCCACTCAACTTTCAACTAAGTTACTCATCTATCACCGTTAACTATTCACTTGCAATATCTGATAGAATATCCTACATGGCAAACGATGTTCCAACGTGACGTAGTAATGTTGTTAAATCTCTTCCAATCAACAAAACGCACTACTCAAACACACCTAATTGGTATGTATTTGATTGGGAAAAATTGAAAGCGTGTTCATTTTTTTAAAAAAAATGGTGTGTTTGAGTAGTGCAATTTTGTTGATTGAAAGAGATCTAATAATGCTACTATATTATATTAAAAGAGTTTTTGCCACGTAAGATATTCCGCCAAATATTTTAAGCGAATCAGTAACGGGTGATGGATGAGAAATTTAGTTAAAAGTTGGGCAAGTATTGAGATATATTTTAAAGTTTGGTGGTTAACTAGAAAATCGGTTAAAATTCGGTGGACACTGATTCATTTTACCCGTTATTATGAATGAGTGGCTTAATGATGTAAATTTCCCTCAAACAAACCACCATTGAGCAGGGGCCTATTAGGCATGAAGTTCCACATTGATTAACTAATGTATAAGAATATATGTTCCTTTTCTTACTTTTTAAAATAGATCTTTAAAGCTCAATATTCCACAATGCCCACAAATGTGTCTACATATACCCTCGAGTAAAAGATGGATATGATTAATGATGTCATTATGTTGAGATAGCCTATTGTTAAGTAGAGTCTATCCCGAAACAAAACATCACCATATGACCACAACTTGGGAAATCATAGGGTTCGTTCAGGAAATATTTGGCAATTAAGGTTGTCAAGCTATGGGACTATTGTCAAAGAAGTAACGAAATGCCACAAGGAATCTCATTAGCAGTCACATGCTAAAGGTGAACGATTATCTAAATGAATCTTAGGAGCTACCTTCTACAATGACACTCAAATTGAACTGGTATTGGAAATAATACCAATTTACCTTCTTTTTTTATGAAACAAATGAAAATATTACTAAATTCTTGCACTATTAGTGTATTATATTCATTTAGTGGCAAAGCAATGATTTTTAGATTGAGGCTCAACTACGGTTGGTGACAATACGTTAGTCGGAGATCGATGGCATGTCGGTAGTTGATAGAGAGAGTGACATTTGATTAAAACAATAAAACAATATATATATTTGTAAAAAAACACAAGCACAACAATGCAATAATCAGGTGTGTACTATTGAACTAATAGCCCGTCGTGCGATTCTTCCACTAAGGGTATCAGTGCCGAAAGCTAGAGAAACCTTCTTACAAATAAAATAGTGAAGAAAGAAAAATCGTTGATTATTCATAACCCAAAAAATAAAAAAAAAAAAAAAAATTGGGATAATAAATGAAATGTATGGTTACCTATATACATAATTAATATCAAACGAAATACAAAAAAGAAATAACACAATTATGCTTGAGTTAACAAAAAAATAAAAACTCACCATCATTAGGGTCATCATCTTCGAATATTTTGAAAACTTTCTTACTAAATGGTCGTGCATCCAACTAATTTTTGACAAGATTTGTGCGTAGAAAAATGGCAAGGATTTTCATTTAGATTTTGGAATTGAAATGAATAAAACGTTTTGGTCTAAAAATTAAGTTAGATGTTAAGCATGGTGCTTTGTTAACTTTAGAAAGATTGAGCATCTCACGTGAAGAAAAGTTATTGCCAATGTTAATAGAATTTTGGGATGGTGGATTTTGAATTTTGGATTTTTGGGGTGGTGGTGGATTTTGGATTTTGAAGTTTGATAAAGAATATAACATATTTGTTACCTTTTTTTTTTTAGGTTTTTTTGGTTTTTTTTTTTTTGTTTATTTAAAGAAAATGACAAATTAAATTTAAAGGACCTTTTGAATATTTTTTCAAACGTTTGGGATGTTTCTGTACCATTTTTAAAGGTAAATGATATATCTCTAATTTTTTTGAAACGTTGAAGACTAAATATGCAATTTTCTTTTGAAATTATTAATTTCTTAGTTTTCTAATACGTCCCTATTTAATATAAATCTCAATTTAATATTAATGTAAAGATTTATTAAAAAAAAAAAATTTAAGTAAAATTTATTATTTTAATTATAATAATTATATATTTTTAATTATAAAATAGAAGTAAGTTAATATTTATTGAATAAAGGAAAAATTTTTTTTTTTTTTTTTTTTACACAACGGATCGCATTACTCAAAAAAGAAAAGCTTCCAACGTACATGCGGTAGCCGTTGCTCCTCGTTCAGTGAACCACCAGCTGTCTGGATACAGTTAATTTAAGAATCAATTATACAGCTGTCACATGCAAACTTCCCCCATTGCTCAACTACTTCTGTCCTTTGCCCGTACTCCGCACGTACGTTATAGCATACGGCACGTGACAATATTGTGTGTGCTTATAAACACTTAAGTCGATCTAATATTATTTTATTCAAGTATTTTGCAGAATTCCCAATTTTTATTCATTTTTATCTATACATCTCATAGTACCCACAAGTTATAATTTAATAAAATATTTACCAAACATACTCTTAATAAACTGGTAAGTAAGGAAGTGTATTTAGTCTAAACTTTTAAAGACTTTAATTGACATTTTTTAAGTGAATGACTTTAATAGATTTTATTAACTTTTATTGACTTTTATGGATTTCATTATAAAAGACGTTCCTACACTTCCATATACTTTTATGGATTTTTATAGACGTTATATACTCTTATTTTTTTCGATTAACCATCTTAAATATAAAAAAACAATGTCCAATAGTTTAAAAAAAAAAAATTTGTTGCAGGAGAAATTTAGTTATAATTTATTTAATTACATTAATTTTATCAAACTTATAAAAAAACTTTGAATTTATAATGTTTTATTTATTTACTACAAGTAAACTACGTCAAAAATCAATAACATAAATTGTTAGCTTGCTTCTTCTTTTTCTTCAATGTAAAACTGTGAACTTTTATGGCTTTTAGATAATTTCAAAAAATTATGGAGCGACTCTTTTTAAAATATTTTCCAACAATAGATAAAAAATTTTATCCGTTTCATAATTTCACTCATTATCTTTAATAATCTATAGATAACATATCATTACAAGTCACCTCAATTATATAAATAAATAATCATAGTACCAATTTTTTAAAAACAATTCAACACTATTCTATATAAAAAAAAAAATCACTAATCAATATTATCAATCTGCCCAACATCACTTCTCATAACAGTAAGTAACTATAGTAACCATTATATAAGAATTTAACCTAATGAAATTCAATAATAAATTACCAACCACTATTATATAAGAATTTAATTATAAATTTATCTTGTTTTCAATGAAAAATAGAAAAATGATGAAAAAAAAAAGAAAGAGAAAAAAATGATTATAGAAATATTGAAAAAAATTATATTGAAGTGAGAAAAAAAGTATAATCTTCTTTTTCATAAAAATAGTTGGTAATTAATCATTTGTCTAGAGTTCGTAAAAGGGAAAAAAAAAGACAAAAAGAAAAATGATTAAAAGAATATTGAAAAGCAGAAAGAAAAATCACATTGAATAGAGAAAAAAACAAAATATTGATAATTTCGTAGAAGGGGAAAAAAAAGAAATTTTGAATAAAGACAAAAAAAAAAAAAAAATCATAGGATGAAAGATTTTTTTTTTTCCCGAAAGTCTTTCAAAGTCTTGGTGTTGAATATAGCAGAAATTGTGATATCTTTTATTTTACCTTGTGTTTTAAAGTTAGTATATAGAAAAATTTTATACAAAGTCATTAAAAATTATTGACACTCTAAATACCCATAAATTTCGTAGGATTTAAAAAGTCGAATAAAATAACGTATTTGACTTTTTAAAAGCTTTTCTATATTAAATAACTCAAGACTTTTATAAAGTTTAAAAAGTCTCAGATAATTAAACTTAAACTTTTAAACTCTATTAAAATTTTTAAAAGTTTTAATTAAATACATCTCCTTAATTATCTGTTTGGTGAAGTTTAAAAATATTTTTTTTAGGAGATTTTGAAAAAGTTGTTGAAATGTACTATTGAAAAATTGATAAAATACGTGATTGTAAATGAATCTTAAAAAAAAAAGTTTATTAAAAACTATAGCAAACATACTCTAATTTTACAAGCAAAAATATGACAGCAAAAAAAAAAAAAAAACAAGAAAAAAATAGGCACCACTTCAAGGTTACTAGTTAGACACACGTGCGTTGCACGTGCTTTTGTAATCATATTATCAATTTTTAATATTTTCAAATTTTTTATTTTTTAATTGTTAATAATTAAAATGTAGAAGTAGCAATTGCAATAAAAATAAAAAAATATGGTGGTTGATAACATGTTTTGTATTGTTCGATGTTTTATTTACATTCATAAAAGTACAATTACAATTAAAGATGAGTTTTTATATAAGAATAATGAATAGTAACTTGAATTCAGTGAAGAGCTTTTGGTGATTTGAGTTTTGATGATTGACGAACCATTGATATCAAATCGTATGGAATTAATGATGTATCAATAGAGATCTTCAGAGTTGTATTTTACGGAAAAAAATTAATAATTATTAATTTTATTGGAGATAATGTAATGATTAACTATATAATATTGTATATTTGTTAGAGTAGTGACTCCTTGTAAACAATATTCTTTGTGAATGTTCTCTTATTATTAAGCACGTTTGATTTGATTATGTAAATGAAAACAACATAAATGTAAGTACGAAACAAAAACTAAAAAATTGTCAACGTTTATATAAAATTATTAATTAAATTAAAAATTAAAAAAGTTTCATATATTAGTTGTCAACTATAATCACTGTAATCCAAATTCCAGTGTATTCAAAACAATCTTTTCATCTCTATGATTTGAATTTTAATCCAGTAATTAAAAAAGTTACAGTTTTCCCATTCATTTTTTTTAAATCCATTACTCATTTCGTTCATCTACGTCAGGCAAAAAAAAAAATTTGAGATTATATTTTCACATTCATATTTAATTTAATATATTAAATATTTACAAATTTTAAATTTACATTTAATAAATTATTGAAAATTTAATGTACGATAATAATGAACAATAAAAGAGTAACAAATAATTATTAAAAGATAATTACATTCATGTAAATACAATTACAATTAGATATGAGTTTTATATGGTGATAATACCAACAATAACTTGAACCCATTTAAGATCTTTTGGTGATTTAAACATTGATGATTGACGAACCATTGATGTCAAATCTTATAGAATTAATGATCTCTAGGGCTACATTTTACGAAGGATAAAATTAATAATTACTAATTTTATTCTAAGAAAATATAATGATTGACTATATAATATTGTACATTTGTTGGAGTAGTAGTTCGTTTTCAACAATGTTTTTGTGTATGTTCTCTTTTTATTAGGCGTGTTCGATTTGACGACGTAAATGAAACGTCATATATGTGAGTAAAAATAAAAATTAAAGAAGTATCAATTTTGTCATACATGTTGTAAGAATATTGTTGTAAGAAGTAAGATTGAAGAAGCGTTCTATATATATTAATTAAATTAAATTAAAAAATAAAAAAAATTCACACGTTAGTTCTAAACTATAATATATATTTTGTGGGACTTAAAGATTTTGAAAAAAAATAGTAAAATATATGGTTGAAGAGTTGATAAAAGTTGTATGTCCCACAAAATATGTAGTTGAAAATAAATTTTAGAAAAAAAAATTTAAAAATAAAGAATTGAACTAAACATGCTCGTAATCACTGTAATCTAATGTATTAAAAATAATCTTTTTATCTCCATTTCAGTTTTGACAACTATTAATTGAATTTTAATGCGATAAGAAACAAATTTACAACTTTTTCATTTTTTTTTTTTTATGTTGAAACTCATTTCTCATTGCTTTTATCTACTAAATACTCCAAAAAAAATGAGATAATCTTTTCACCTACATATTTAATTTAATAGATTAAATCTTCAAAAAATTTTAACAATTTAATGTACAATAAATATGAACAATAAAAGAGTAATAAATAAAATATTAAAAATAAATATACATTAATGAATACTAAAAGTGAATATGAAACTTTAAATAATTTATAAAGATAGAATAGTCCAAAAATATTTTTCCATTTAAGCCTTTTTTCGATGTAGTATAGATGTAACTTTTGGCATAAGAATTTTGACTCCAATATATATACACACATATATATAGGAACTTGAACAAAGTTAGAGATAAATTTTATCATGTATTAGTGTTTCTTAATTCTATTTGTTTGTAGCTGGTCTATGATCACTCTTGTAACTTCGTAAGTAGAAAGTGAATGCTAACATGTCAAAAGATACGAGTAATAATTCAAGTGAATTCGATCAAATAAATAAATAAATAAATAATTCAAGTGAATATCAGACCAAAAGATAAACACGATGGACACGTCCATAAGTCACACGAAAGAACCGGATAACCAAATGTATGGATTCGAATAATGGGAGTTTGTTGTTAATGTAGTTAATATCATTTCCTTTAATTGATAGATTCATTAATCAATGTGGAATGCTACTTATATTTGAGCAGGAGGAGCATTGTTTTGAAGGATAGAAAAGTAATTTTATTCTATTAGACAGTAGTAGCTGGTCTGCAGTCCCATTCTCCTTCTCATATACAAATTTACCTATAGTAAAAATTTGATACAAGGATAAATATAAAGCAACACACAACGTAATTTAGTGTCATATATTTTAATTCGTTTCAATCAATATAAGTCAAGGCTTTATAGTTGTATATCTTTCATTTTTAGTAAGTACGTGTAATAAACAATTCTATTACTTAAAACCTTATGGAACGAAGAAAAATATATTTTTCGTTGAATAATGAAATGTTAATTGAGTAAATGATTCACATGGTGCGGAAACAAAGAGGATGATTCCTTTCCACCGGGTATCTTTATTTTAAAATTATTAAAAATAGATTTAACTAAGAAATGTGTCTTCTAATCTATACCACGAATGAGTCCGCTGAATAGAGTCTTAATTTCCTACCCACTTATCATACCCACATCATGTGATGCCACCTCAGCGTAGTCATTATAATCGCCTACCCACTTATCAGGACCCTATATATGAATAATGTGTTCAAAATTTTACAAAGCAAAAGTGTTTGTAGAGACGTTCTTTCCTCAACTGCGAACTACGTACTTTTCATCAATTATATTTAATACTAAAATAAATTCAAGCTTTTTTGAAACACTTATCAATGTTAGACGCGTGTTACAAAATAAACTGTGATATGAAATAATTACAATATATAAATTTCGTTAAGTTGTTTTCTCAGTTCAAGTTTTCATTTTTCATGATAATTTAAAGAAATAATTTGCCCGCACAATCTTTTTATGCTCTCCTTTTCAGTCATATGTACTCAAAATTTTAGTTTCAATTAATTTGTCACCATTTTATTTTATGCATATTTGAGGTCACATAATTTGAAGCTAAGTGTCACACTTTTGTATATAATTGACAGACTTTGTCACACTTTTGTTGTGCTAATACTACAATATTAAGCAACGGACCCTTTAGACCATTCTATTCTTTTAGGAGATGAGAGCTAACTCTAAGGCTCTGTTTGATTCATCAAAATTTCTATGGAAAATGTCTTGTTTTCACCTATTTTTCAACTGATGTGTTTGATTGCACAAGATTTTTCATGGAAAAAATATTTTTCTCCCTATTTTCCTTATTTTGTTTGATTGCAACCTTTTTTTCTCTTAAGGAGGGAGGAGGTTTTAATTTCCATGGAAAATTTGTCTTATTTTCCAATTATTAATTTCTTGGCAATTCTTTTCTATGAAATTCATTTTCTTTCCACTCAAATTTCTTGCTTCCAATCAAACACAACCTAAATTCTTAGGTCCTCCTTTCTCATGATTTGCGTTGATTTTCTAGCATTAATTTTATTGACCTCTCAAACTCGATTTTTTTTTATTACAATCTTTGGCTCTCGATCATAACCTCTTTTTTATGATTATTGTCTTCATTGTCACATCAATTTTTTACATGATTCAAGAATTAAAATCTCTTTATACAATTAATTAAAATCTTTTTAAACAATTTGCTAGCTTGTCTATTCACAAATTTTGGCACTATTACAAATCTCCACGTGTTGGCTTGGTAGCAGAAATATCTGACAAATTTGACTATTATGTCAAGTATACTCCACCGCCAACAAGTGACGTGCCAATTATCCCTACAAGATGGGATGAGAATGATGATGGATATAGCTAGACACACAAAAGGTGGATAAACTATCAGTATTAGAGTTCTTCGAAGAGGTAACTAATTGTAAACTTAACTTTCGGATACCACATATATTATCAAACATCTGTATCGGATCTTACGATTAGTAGTGAAGCATTTTTCTCTATTGCAAAAGATCTTCAAAGAGACAACTGCATAGCATACTTAAAAAAAATTGTGACAAGGAGTAGAACACAACATATTCTTAATAGATTAGAATAAAGATAGAATTTTGTAGGGTTTGTTAAAAAAATTCGTCCCTTTCTTTGAATTAGTGACCAACTAGAATTATTGCGAACCTAATTATTAATTAAAACCCCACCCCTGCACCCCCTCTCTCTCTCTCGAATTATTGGTGTAAGTACGGACTGCAAGTTAGAACCACTGTTGTGGCGCTGAATTCCCTTTCCAACAAACATTTGTTCGGAATAGAGGGACCCACGTCTGCCACGTAGACAATTTTGCACCGTCTTATGACTAAAATGTCCGACAATGTTTACAGCGCAATCATAACCTATATCTCGCCACGTCATAGGTTTGTTAGGTGGGTCCCTAGAAGGCGATTTGTCCGGTTGGGCTTTAACTGGCCTAAACTGGAGGTTTGAAATTTCTCTAAAAACTCATTTGTCGTTACTAGCCAGCTACAATGCACTCCTTTCACGAGTCCCAATAGGCCAATAATTAATTAATACATCGTTTTCAGTTTATTACTTTATTTAGCTTGCGAGAGGAGCAGTAGAGGCCGGTGCCTATATTTAATTTTAAGTAAAATTACACATTTGGTCCTTAATCATTGCTCCGAACTGTACTCCTATCTTTTCTTTTTTTGATCACATTTTCACCTTCAACCTCCTAGAAGTAATTTGCGGAATATCTTGATCGGCTTTCAAATTTTTCTCATCCAATCGTATACGTTTTTGTACATAAGGAGCGACTCCCAAAATAATTGCTACATACCAAATAAAATCCAACTACATATTGGCACAAAGATTCAAACTGAACTCCCTCTCCGCATTTGAAGCAAGTCTTATCTTGATTGTTCCACCATGGGTTGAAATTTATGCTCCTGGGGGCACGTTCCTTAATTTTTAGTTTATTTATTTGTATGTTACTGTATGTTTTAGTTTTATTTTTGAATTAGTCAATTTTTCGTTAGAGGATAGTTAGACTTAACAACTCTAATGTGATCATATTAGGGGAGTCATAGAACAATCACTTATAGTTATAAATCTAATTTGTATTTGTATATAGAGATAATCATCAATTGAAAATGGCATCATATTATTTTGTTGCAAACATAATGTTTGTCTTGGAGGTTTTGGTTCCCCGAAAACCTAACTATGGAGGTCAAGATTTCCTCAAAACGAGCATATTTCTTTTTCTAATTTTCTTATTTAAAATGCGATCCTATCACGTTTAATTATTTGATTAAATCACTCGTGTGAAGTGAAGGCATGTCACATTTTTAAAGAGTGAAATAGTCTTGCACACTTAATTAAAAAAAAAAACATAAAAATAAAAATAAAAATTTCAACCCTATATTCTCCACTCGCCCCACCCCCAACCACCAAAGTCCCCCAACCAAAACACTCCCAACACCCCTCCACTCCCACCATTAGCCCTGAAAAGCGCGATGGTTGCCGTCCATGCTCAACTGTTCAAAGGGAGTATGGAAGATTGGACAAGGATGCCACGAAAAAAAAAATTAAGATAAAAATAAAATTTAGAGCAAATTGTCGAAAACGAAATGTGTATTGTTTATAAATTGGGTAATAAACTAATCTTGAATATTGTCAATGAAGCCAAATGTAAGGAAAAAGGAGGAAGCTTATATTACAAGTTGTGAATTTCAATATAATTCTCATGCACAAAAAGCATGACTCTATATTTTAATATTAGTTTTTATTCATTAATTGAATTTTCATGATTGAACACATAGTTGTTACCACTTACCAGAGAAATTATATTTTATCCTAGCTCTGAATTTCCACTATTTTATTATTGCTTTCCTATAATATATAACTGTGTGAATGCACTGTCATATGTTGAAATTTAGTCCTTGTTTCACCCTCATTTTACAATTTTTTTTTCCTATACTCATTTTCAATCACACATTCCATGGAATCTATAATTTTTATCAACTTTTTAACCAAAATTTTATCAATATTTATCAAAATTTTTTAAAAATTTAATTTTAATCTATACCAAACAGACACTTAACACGAGATAATAGAGATCGTTTCGAAATGTATTGTAATAATTGTAAAAGTTTCCCACAAAATGTCTAACAATGGTTAAACCACACCTTTGATAGCACCTAACCACTAATATTTATATCGACGTCATCAAAGCATTCAAATTTGGCTAATTTTCAGAATGCAAAATCACACTTTAAAAAACATGCATGCACGCATGGCCGGTTCTGATATCTTCTATGGTCGTGGCGAAGTCCAAAAATCAAGTCCCTAAGACAAAGTATGATAAGTCATGAACAGGACTGCTAGTAGGTTGAGTTTCAAAGAAAATTTTTAAAAAGTGGGATCCTTCGATTTTGAACTACTATTTAATAATAGTCATGATGCTCATGAAATACGGCTTGCTTTGCTTTACTGAGCTTAAAACTTTTGTACAAATATATTTTTTTGGGGTAACTTCAGTAATCAAAAATAAATTTTTTTATATGAAAATAGACTCCTTTCAATTTTGGACCCAAGACGATTAATTCACTCGCCTCGATCCAAAATCGGCTCAACATGCACGGTTCAGTCCAATGTCTATTATGGAGGATATTAAGAGTTCAAAAATATTTATCTGACACAACTTCCATATCAAAGATTAAAAAACAAATTTTTATTTAATTGTAGCATGTGATCTTATATAATATAGTTTCATTAGTAATTCAAAAAAGACGATGGGTCAAAGAATGTTGTAGATAGAAATATCATGATACTCGTGCTATAATTTATTAAGAATGTCATGATTCGCGTAGTATAATTTAGTATATAATAAGGTCACATATAGGAGTCATAGGACCTACTACATTTGACTTTTAAATTAACAAACGGCTAAAAGTAGAATAATAATACAAGTAGAATAAGGCAACAACGATAATGAAACCAATAATTTTTCGATGTATCAAATCAAAGTCATATACGTCTCAATCTATGTTAATTATTCTTGCAACTAAATCTTCTAGATTTTCTCCTTCGCCTTTAATTTTAATAGTTTATTAGAGAAAATTGCATTGAGGTTCCCTTACCTTTGTAAAAAATATAAATAAATCATTAACTTTCAAATTTTAGCATCATTGTTCTCAACTTTTCATGTATGTATCAAGTCCTTACAGACGGAATCCATTTGATATGATATTAACTAAGAACCCATTTGGTAGAGTTTATAATCTAGTATATTTGATCAAGAATGATAAAAAATGTCAGACTACCAAAGTAAATTTTTTTAATCAAATAAACTAGTTTACAAACTCTACCAAATCATGTCAACTATGCAAAACTATCCATGCAATAATTTTTTGAGAGAGAGAGAATCATCTTTCCAACTAGAAAAATGTACTAACATTTGTAAAATAATATATAATCATTGATGAATATTTATTTTAGAAGTCCATATATTGATCAGTTTATAACATTCATTGAAACACTATATATATGAATCATTGTTATAATAAATTGACATACTTAGTCTTGACTCTCTCAATTATTTATTTTTATAACACACTATCAACACAAATCTATAGTCAATTGAGTTTTTTTTTTTATATTGAAAGAAACACGAAAACATCTAATCGTGGAAAGTGTGAATTGAATCTTACAAACAATAAGCAAATTAATTTGGGCTAGATTTAAACACTACTCGAAGATTTCTACATATATCTATCAAATTTGAAAAGTGCTTCAATTTAATTGCTCTCTTTCTACTACAAGTTCATTCGTTAAATTTTTTTTAAAAATCAACGTATATTAAATTTTGTAAGATTACATAAAATTATTTATAATAATATTTAACGATGTTTATGTTCTTTAAGAAGTATAACTAAAAATCTTTTATATTTTATGAGAATATGGTGTTGATATTTCTAAAAAAACACAACCCACACATAAATATTCAAGAAAAAATCGATGTTGACTAATGAGATGAGGAGAGCATTGTGTGAGTACAAAAATTAGCACATGTTATCTACTCAAAAGGAACTGCAACAATGGGTACAAAAAAAGTTTCAACTCTCCATCGTCCAAGGAACAATATCAAACACTCTCACCGACTACTTGTCAAATGAAATGAAAACCGAAAATGACTTTTTAACTTATAATTATTTATTCGACTTTTCAACTAAGAAATTGTCTTTCTAAAGACAAGTAAACTGAATCTATCCTTTGAGGACAAGTGATGCTACAAAATTGAAAAGTTGAAGACTGTATTGTCCAGAAAAATAAATTGGAAATCCAGTTGCAATAAAGTCTATAGACCAATTATTTGTTTCTCTTTCAACCTATCATTAATTTTAATATCCACTGTTTTGCTCTGGATTAGAATAAACATTGAATTTAAAAATATTTGTATTTTGTTCAACGGTTTTAAAGATTATGATCATGCTTTTAAGTTAAAACATTTAAAATTATTTCAAGCGGTTTGGTGGAGTTTCCTTATAAACAAATAAGTCTTGATTAATGTGTGATTTATATATATATTACAAAAGACTGCTGTTATTGCAATTCCATTCACACGATCAAATTTATGTTACCTTTTTGGCAGGGATTTAGTTCCCTTGTTAGAAAATAAGTGTTTTAATGGGAATCAAATCAGTACATGTAAACAGATTTTGTATGCAATGTCGAAATATAATCTACTTTTAAGTTTTTACACAACGATGAAACTTCGACATAACAAGATTTTGCTTTTGTTATTGTTGTTGACGTTGTTGTTGTATTGCTATTCCGTTTCGAGGGCGATTGTTCGAGAAAAGCTGGTTGAGAAAATAAATATATTCATATTAGGAGGACAGAGCAACATGGCTGGAAGAGGTGGGGTGGATGAGAAAGAATGGGATGAATATGTGCCTATTGAATGTACAAGAGATAGAAGAATTCTTCGACTAAACGAATATTCAAAATTGGAAGAGGCTAAAGAACCACTTCATTCAGGAATTGATGTGAATAAAACTTGTGGGGTTGGTCCAGGAATGGCATTTGCTAATGCAATATTGGAAAAAGACCCAAATTTTGGGGTCATAATTTTGGTTCCTTGTGCTGTTGGAGGGACGAGTATTAGAGCTTGGTCCAGTTCTAATAGTAGCCTCCGAAGCCAGATGATTGAAAGAAGTAATGAAGCACTCAAATATGGTGGAAAAATTCGAGCAATTTTATGGTATCAGGGGAGAAAGATACAGAAACTGAAGCTGCATCCCATTTATTTCCCAGCGAATACCAAATATTTCTTCATCGTTTACATCAAGAATTGAAGTACCCAGAAATTCAATTTCTTCAGGTATTTATAATTATTTAGAAATTCATAAATTTTATGTGTGCACAGTCATGGTAATGTAATTCTCATTCTCATGTGTGTTTATACTGTATAATAATAATATAAAGGTAGCTTTAGCATCAGGACAAGGCTCTGCGGATTGGCTGGACAACGTTAGAGAAACTCAAATTGCAATGGAGAATGTAATAACAGTTGACGCCATGGGACTTGAAGTTGGAGCAGATGGCCTACATCTCACCACCAACGCACAGGTTCGCCTTGGTAGGATGCTAGCCGATGCCTTTTTCCAAACCATTTCATAGAATTCAGACCAAAACAAATTAACAGCAGACATTGAGTCCAATGTATAGCCACAATCTCAATACCTTTTTTTTTTCCCCAAATTATTTTGCTAATTCATAGGGGATATTTTTGTTACTTAAGAGGTCTATCTGTGTATGTAAGAGACAAATGAAGATGATTTTGTGTTGTTGTTTATCTGGCTCTACTATTATTCAAGGTTTTAAGAGCATGTGCACTACAAGCTAATAGGAACTCCGATGAGAAAAAAAATAAACATGGTCTAAAACTCTGTTAAAAATGCTGACTCTGTAAAATATAAATTTTTTATGTGAATTTAAATTTTTAATGCAAATTTAAATGTGATTTTGTTTTTATTTTAATAAAATAAAATACATCTATATAGCAATTCATATACTGCATTGCTTTCAATATTCATGTCGCCTAGATAGCAATCCATATAATGCACTAGAGATACTCTAAAAGGAGCGAAGTGTGGCAAAGCGGCAATGTCAAGGCTTGTTCGTTGAAATCGCAAGTGAATTATATTTCAACGAGTAATATAATGATGAATAAATTATCTTTCTCTCAATAATTCTGCCACTAAATACTGAAATTAAAAATTCTAACTTTATCTAAACTGTCGATTTAAATGTGATTTTGAACTCAAACTACAAAAAAACAATAAAAGTAAGAATTCGTTGGAAACAATGGATTTGAGATGTTAGGACTTCACGATTTCACCATAATTCTTGATTAATTTTGTGTATCGAGTTATGACAATTATTTCATCTGTAATGACGATCGAATTACTCTAAAATATTTGACAAGGACTCTCGAATAGAACCAAACTTACTTAAAATTGCGAATTATTATATCTCTATCTAAATCAAGACAAGAAACTCACACACAATTGCACAAATTATAGCAGTATATCTCTATATCCTACCTAAACTTATGATTTCTATCGCCAGTGTTAAATTGCTATTTTACCTCTTTGTTTCAACACGAATTCACTAACAATTCATTAATCGGTCGAGTTTATGAAAACAATCAAAGCAGCAATAAAATATCCACACAAAATCATAATTGAAGTCAAAACTCGAAAATTGAAATTAAACAATCAAACTAAGACTATGTCGTTTGTCCTAACTATGAAATTTAGTAGAGCATGTTCATGGAATACAAACACATAAAGTTTAAGAATGACATGACCATGATTTAGAAACAAAAGAGAAGAAAATAATAATTGGTGATGAAATCCGTAGCAAGAGCTCCAAATTGTAGCAGTCCGTCTCCTTTCTATTTTCCAAACCCCAGGTTCTAATTTGTATTTTTGAATGTTCTAGCGCAAGATTGTGTCCCCTTGAATGTCTTGTATTGGAGGTATTTATAAATTGTGATGTTTAGACCTATTTTTCTGTCAATATTAGCCCCATAATACCCTTCAATTTGTCAATTAAGTTGCAGTAGAATTGGACTAGGAGACCTCATATCGCAGCTGCATTGATAAGCTTGCGGCCGTGCAAGTAGAGCTCGTGGCTTTGAGTACTCCACTACGTATAACACTTTTCTAGTAGCTCAAGATAAAATGCAAATAACTTTTACATTTCGTAAAGTGCGTTGAACACCAAATTCGATAATATTTTTAATAATATATTATATGTTTGATAGAAATCACTGAAATTATGTCGTGTTGTTTCAAACTATTCACTTCTTCCGGTGTTCGACGCCATTTTTTCACTCTTTTTTTTTTTTTTTGCCAATGTCTTCTCTCCAAGCTCAGGATTGTTCATAAGAAATAAAAATATGATGAAAATCAATAGATACTCGAGCAAATCACTAGAAATTGTTGACGTTGGAAAATGATGATGCACTTTCCAAGCCAACTTAAATATAAGTGTTGAGGTCGGTTATGACCGTAATGAGTGGTAGATAGGTAAATATATGTAGAAAGACTTGATTGTATAATTTTTGTAAGAGTGCTTTTTTTAAGCATTAGAATGTCCGAACTGTTGGACATTTATGTCTCCTATTTATAGGAAAATATGTGATGATGATCTGCATTTAACGCCAAGTTAGGCATTAAATGCCTACAAGATATTTTCTTTATGAACATTTAATGTGAAGTGACATCTCTGTGATGGTCGGCTGATCTGACGTCTGACACGTGGGAAGATGTGCCATACTAATGACGTGACCTTAACCGTAAGACCTGGGTATGAGGTCCGACCTAGAGTAAGACCTGCCTTGGGATGAAGTCCGACCTGGAGTAAGGCCTGCCTTGGGATGAGGTCCGACCTGGAATAAGGCCTGCATTGGGATGAGGTCCGACTTGGAGTAAGACCCGCTTGGGATGAGGTCCAACCTGGAGTAAGACCTAGATGAGGATGACATCCGACCTGCTCTTGTAGCACCGGTGAAGAATTACTTAGTTGATGTAACAGATCGAATTAGATATCAACAATTGCCCCCAAGGCTCACTCTTGAGTTTAGTCATGGGTGGCCTTCAGTTCCTGGGCCGTTTTGATCTGTTTCGTGTGTGCACACATAGCTGACGTTATAGTACTGACTGTAGGACCTGAGATATCGAGGTAGGATCTCTTGGATGATAGTGTCCTTCCTCATGGAGGTTAGGTTGGACCTCCCTCGTGGAAGTTAGGTAGGACATGATATATCGAGGTAGGGCATGAATGGATAGGACCTCCCTGATGAGTGAACTCCCCCTCCATAGAGGTTGTAGGTAGGACCTCATTCGTGTGATTCGATATGACATGAAGGGGTAGGACCTCCTTCTTGTGATCCGGTAGGACTTGAAGGAGTAGGACCTGAGATATCGAAGTAGGACGTGATATTGAGGTAGGACCTCCTGGGCGAGGATGTCCTTCTTCGTAGAGGTTAGGTAGGACCTCCTTTTTGGAGTTGGGTAGGACCTGAGATATCGAGGTGGGACCTGGTATTGAGGTATGAGTTCCTTCGTATTATTTGGAGGGACACGAGAGGGGTAGGACCTCCTTCTTGTGATTAGGTAGGACCTGAATGAGTAGGACCTTCCTCTCCATAGAGGTTGTAGGTAGGACCTCCTTCGTGTGATTCGGTAGGACCTGAATGGGTAGGACCTCCTTGATGAGTGAACTCCTTTTCCATAGAGGTTGGGTAGGACCTGTTGTAAGTATGACCTCCTTCATGTGATTCGGTAGGACCTGAATGAGTAGGACCTTCCTGATGATTCTTCCTCTCCATAGAGGTTGTAGGTAGGATCTGAAGAGGTAGGACCTCCTTCTTGTGATTCGGTAGGACCTAAAGGGGTAGGACATCCCTGAAGGAACCTCCTCTACATAGAGATTGGGTAGGACCTCTTACTCTTGACTTTGATCAAGGGTGCCCTTTAGTTCGTACTATTGCTCTGGATGAGGGAATGAGGCTCCGTTCTGAGGCCGTAAAGGAACTGGACAGAAAAGGTGAAGAGCTTGCTGAGAATGAGTCCGAGCTCCAGGCTTTAGCACGCCAAGTGGAAGAAGAGAAGATGGAAAAGTCCGAGCTAAAGGCTTTATTTGAAAAGAGCCAAGCGGACCTCCGAGCTTCTGTAGAGAGGTCGTGGATGAGCTAATTGAGACTGTTGTAGAGAAACATCGGGACTGGGATGTCCAGTTCTTGAAGGACGAGCTCAAGAAAAAACTCCAAGTTCAATCCTCCTTCTTCTGGAGAAGAATGTCAGCCTGAGGTCCGACCTGGATCAGGTTCTACCAGGGATGAGATCCGACCTGGATCAGGTTCCACCAGGGGATGAGGTCCGACCTGGATCAGGTTCTACCAGGGATGAGATCTGACCTGGATCAAGTTCCACTGGAGGATGAGGTCCGACCTGGACCGAGTTCCACCGAGGATGAGATCCGGCTGGATCGGGTTCCACCTGGGAATGAGATCCGACACAGTTACCAACGCGATACTTAGAATGAGGTCGACCTTAAGTTGCTTAGCGAGTGAAGAATTACTTAGCTGATATGAGGTCTGAACTATGTGGGACATTCGTGTCTAGAGGTTTGTGACCTTGGTCACATCCTCAGTTCGAACGTTGGCTTTTGGTGATGTCGCGATGCAGATTACACGTTGATTGACATGGGTCCACTTTTGTTGTGTGGGACCTTTGTGTCCAGAGGTTTGTGACCTTGATCACATCCTCAGTTTGGACGTTGGCTTCTTGAGCTGATGCCGGCAATGCGCCCCCTACGGTTGGTGACATGGAGTGCACGTGTGTGGGACCTTTGTGTCGAGAGGTTTGTGACCTTGGTCACATCCTTAGTTCGACGTTGGCTTCTTGGTGATGTCGTGATCAGCAAAGACTTATCTACCGATTAACATGGGTCCGAGTGTGTGGGACTTTTGTGTCAAAGTTTTGTGACCTTGGTCACATTCTCAGTTTGGACGTTGGCTTCTTGAGGTGATGTCGTGATGCGGCACTTACGCTAATTAACATGGGTCCGAGCTGTGTGGGACCTTTGTGTCCAAAGTTTTGTGACCTTGGTCACATTCTCAGTTCAGACGTTGGCTTCTTGATGTCGATGTGATGCACAGCAAAGACTTACGCCCGATTGGCGTGGGTCCGAGCTGTGTGGGACCTTTTGTCCAGAGGTTTATGACCTTGGTCACATCCTCGATTCGGACGTTGGTTAGATTTACTAACTTTGTAGCCCCATTCTTCAAGAGGTGGTAATTTTTAAGGACCTTCCCAGTTACGGGCTCTACTCTTTAAGGCTAGTGAGAAAGCGTCTCTCTCGTGCTAGAGCGGCAAGTTGTGCGATAAAACCAAAGTATATTCGGAAGATCTTCTGCCCAGGCACCATTGAGTTCATCCATTTGCGTCTTCAGTGTGTGTTTGATGATTTTCAGCTCTTCACCGAACGACCTCAACATTGGCTAATGGTTCTATTTCTGCTCATTTGGTGAAGCAGTCAACTTTGACTATGGCGAATTTGGTCCCGTCTTTTCTCGTGGGCTTTGGACCGATTAGATCAATCATCTATTTTGAAAAAAGCCATGGGGTGAAAATCTTGAGATCAACTCTTGTTGGGAGAGATCCGGTGATGGGGGTAAACCTTTGGCACTTGTTGCATTTTGGACAAACTCGATAAAGTCCTTATTTAGTGATGGCGGAAGTTTGAAATGCATCTAGAGGTGGCTTGATTCTTTTCAAGCCATTCGATAACGATGAGTTAGGTACTCCAACGTTTGTAGGACTCGCTTTCCTTACGAGAGCATAAGTGGAGTCGAGATTTCTCTAAGATGTCTTGATTCTTTGAAAGCACTGGTAGGAGATCAATATGTTGACTCTCTTTTCTTACGTGGTTGTGAGTTCTTGAGTCGTGGCTATGACTCATGTTAAATGTGTTTTAAAGATAAAGTGTTTAGGTGTGGTGGGAGAGATTCACTTTGTGGAAATCAAAGGCTAATCTCTTTTGGTGAGCTTTTGGAATATGGAGAGCCTTTTTAGGGGGACCCCTCCTTCTAGCGCTAAACTGTTGACGTTGGAAAATGATGATGCACTTTCCAAGCCAACTTAAAGATAAGTGTTGAGGTCGGTTATGACTAGTAATGAGTGGTAGATAGGTAAATATATGTAGGAAGACCTGATTGTATAATCTTTGTAAGAGTGCTTTTTTTAAGCATTTGAATGTCCGAACTGTTGGACATTTATGTCTCCTATTTATAGAAAAATATGTGATGATGATCTACATTTAATGCCAAGCTAGGCATTAAATGCCTACAAGATATTTTCTTTATGAACATTTAATGTAAAGTGACATCTCTGTGATGGTCGGCTAATCTGACGTCTGACACGTGGGAAGATGTGCTATACTAATGACGTGACCTTAACCGTAAGACCTGGGTATGAGATCCGACCTGGAGTAAGGCCTGCCTTGGGATGAAGTCCGACCTGGAGTAAGGCCTGCCTTCTCCATATGCAAGAATTTTTCCACACGTTTGACGCTTATCTTTTTTTGCCTTCTAGAACATTGTTACTATTTATGTTTCTCCCTCTATGGAAAAAGAGAATTTTTCGAAATTCCATCATATAATTTAGTGCAAATTTCTTACATTGACAATGAATTTTGCATATAGTTTTATTTTGTGCAAACGTTTATAGTTTAGATACTACAAAATAAATGCTATTGTGTGATCCATTGTAGGGGCGTTCAAGTATGAACAGATTTAGATGGAGACAAAAAAAAATTTTAGAATGAACTAATACATGAGAAAAATAAAATTTCTATATAAAAAATTTATTTTTTCAAAAAAAAAAATTGGGCCAACGGGGGGACTCCTCCAGCAAAGGAAAGTCCCCACCTGTATCCACCCCTGCGTTCGTACTACTTAGAGATACATTCGTACATTCTCTTGTCAATCTCTCGTTTTTACACTAACGAATTCTTTTTCCAAGGTATTATGGTTTTTGCCTTAAACTTAGGCACTTATTGAATTCAGTTATATGTCAAAGTTTAAATTAGAAAATGAATTTCTTGAAGTAGAAAATGGAGTATGACGAACATTTCTTAGCGGCTAAATGATGAATTACGACACGAGTCATTGGTTGTAGAATAACTAATTATAACTTGCCTTTTGTGATTAATATTCTAACTCTGTCAAATACATGAAACTTAAATATCTAACCATTTTAGCACAACAAAATTAGGTTAGCTTCAATAATATGAACACGTGTTTTTTTTTACTTTGAAGCGTGTTAAAAGTTCTTATAAAACATGACGAAAAGTGTTACACAGCTTAACAAGTTAATCCCAAGAGAGTGTCGGTGCTTAATCAAATACGAATATAAGTACATAGAACGAGTCCATGCCAACACTTTTAAGGTACGAGATTTTCATTTTCTATCAAAAATGACTGAGTATAATGCTACCCTGAAAAGTTTGTATAACAACATTTTAGTATTATTTTTGATTTTGTTGTTTCTCTATGGATACTTCCGGTTTGAGATGATTTCTCGAGAAAAAATCGATACGAAAAATGTAGAGAAAATAAACGTATTCATATTAGCAGGACAGAGCAACATGGCTGGAAGAGGTGGGGTGTTTGACGGAGTATGGGACGAATATATTCCAGTCGAGTGCCGGAGTAACGAACGAATTCTTCGACTAAACGGAGATTCAGAATTGGAAGAGGCAAAGGAACCACTCCATGAAGGAATTGATGATGTGAAAAAAACTTGTGGGATTGGTCCAGGAATGGCCTTTGCTAATGCAATATTGAAAAAGGACCCAAATTTTGGTGTCATAATTTTGGTCCCTTGTGCATATGGAGGGACTAGCATTACAGATTGGTCCATTCCTAATAGCAAGGTAAGAAGCAGGTTAATTTCAAGAGCTAATCAAACTCTCAAATATGGTGGAAAAATTCGAGCAATTTTATTGTATCAAGGGAGACAGAAACACGGAATGAAGCTGCAGCAAAAAAATTCCGCTCCCAATACGACAAATTTCTACGTCGTTTATACCAAGAATTGAAGTACTCTAAAGCTCCTTTTTTTATTAAGTGCACGCTTCTTTATCTACGTTTTCTGTGGTTTTCTTAAAGTCGAGAAAAAAAAAAAATTTGGTGCGTCCAACTTCAAACATTGTGGCCCGTGCTTGCGGACTAACATTTCAATATTATAAATGCTTAGCCGTGGTTTTTAGGCCTCGATCTATACACCGCGGAGGTTTTGACACTATTCTTACCACGTTTATTACACGGAAGGGGACATTGTAGCACAGGGATTTAAAATGTTATTAGGTTGTTTCTATAGCCAATATAGACCTCATAATTCTGTTTTATTATTGATGGAGTGTGACAATATATGTAAAGGTAGCATTAGCATCAGGACAAGGGGTTTAGAATTGGATCCACAGTGTAAGAGCAAGTCAAATGGCAATGAAGAATGTGATAACTGTTGATGCCTTCGGACTTCAACTTGGAGCAGATGGCATGCATCTCACCACCGCTGCTTAGGTTCAGCTTGGCAAGATGATGGCTCGTGCATTCTTCAATACCACTACATGACTTAATTGGAGAGAATCGGGTAGGAAATTGAGATCAATTTTTTTATTGTCTACAAGATTTTTATTTAGAAGAAAAATAACGTGACAGAAATTAACATTTAATTCCCAATTCTTCTCGATTTTGAATATATTGGATTACTGTATAGTTGTATCGCTAGTTTTTTTTTTATTCAACTACCATGTAAGTGGAGTATTTATTAATAAAACCCCCCGAAAAAAAAGAGTTATTGTTTTAAGGATTCTTCTTGATCGAGTAAGGATTTTTCAAGAAAGAAGTCTATCCAAAATTTCATGACAAAGTTTAGACTTCCATGGGAAGGATGCAGCGAGAAGCAAATGAAAGAAACAAACACATAATCGACTCTAATCGAATATCGAGATTTGACTGAAACAAACACGCGCTTTCACTCTCCAAAAAAGGCGAGTGATAATGGCAGGGGTAAAAATGGCCACTGAAAGTGGAGTTCATTTAGGAAGATGAAGGCCAATATGAAATGAATGAAGTTGTTGACCATGAAGACTTGATCTCAGATGATGCAACTGATGGTATTATATTTGGAAGTTCTGAGGCCGCCAAGCAGTTCATGGAGGAGCTAGAACGGGGTTCAAGTGCTGATAGTTCGCATGAGCACTCTCAAGACGGATCTAGGCTTTTCTCTGTCGAGCGTCCAGCTGGCATGGGATCTTCACTCCGATCTTTGAGACATGCCCCACAACCAAACCGCCCCAACCTTTTCACTCCTTCCACTTTTTCTGGGATGGGAGAATCTGAGAACAACTTGAGTGAAGAAGAGAGAAAGAAACTGGAGAAGTTACAGAAGATCAGAGTGAAATTTTTGAGGTTTGTTCACAGATTAGGCCTTTCTCCGGAATAATCAATGGCAGCACAGGTTTTGTATCGGTTCACACTTCTTGCAGGAAGGCAGAATGACCAAATTTTTAGTGTGGATGCTGCCAAGAGGATGGCTGTGCAGCTTGAAGCAGAGGGCAAAGATGATTTGGATTTCAATGTGAACATCTTGGTTCTTGGAATATCTGGAGTGGGTAAAAGGGCTACCATAAATTCAATATTTGGAGAGGAGAAAGCACCAATTGATGCGTTTGAAACTGGGACGACTTCTGTGAAAGAGGTTAGTGGGTTGGTTGATGGAGTTAAGGTTGTGACATACCTGGTCTCAAGTCTTCTGTAATGGAACAGGCTTACAACCGCAATGTATTGTCTTATGTAAAGAAGTTCACAAAGAAAGGCTTCTCGGATGTCGTCCTCTATGTGGATCGATTAGATGCTCAAACAAGAGATCTTAACGATGCTGGAGGCCAAACGGATTGCCTTAAGGCTTCTGAGAACGCACAAGAGGTTTCAAAGATGCTGGAGGCCAAACGGATGCATTACCATTCATCTGAGTTTTTTGTTTCATTTCCTACTTCCCAAAATGGTATGGCAGTGGCTCAAGTCGCGGTGATGATGGTGCCGCTACCGGCACAAGGCCATCTCAACCAGCTCCTTCACCTCTCCCGTCTCGTTTCTCTGCTCACAACATCCCTGTCCAATTTGTTGGCACCACCACCTACAACACGTAGCAGCATAGCTGATCCGACTTGTCTATGCACAAACCATAAATCCAAGTCTCTGCCAAACAATTTATCCCGCCGATATAAATGCCACTCATCACTACACACCAATTCTCTCCATCTCTTCGAAACACAGTTGAAAAATAGATGATACTTTCCAGGAACTCTTGCCAAACAAAAAAGGGCTATGTGATCAGGAAGCCCAGGTATTAGAGCTGCTTGCCAGACTACTTTCCGTTTGTTCCACAGACTTTCTAGATGCATTCTCAGACTTCCGTTTGATCACGCAAATTCTTCATTGCAGTAAGCACAGACTTGAACAGAAGATGAAGATGGGTAATTTATGCAAGGCATTTCTGATGCAGAATAGTTGAAATATGAATCGTTGTTGTAGATTTCAACAGCTTTGCCTCTCTCTTTAATGGCTTCTGGTGAAAGAAAGATCAAATATTGCAAAGATTTGACAAAAAATATTTGGGATATAAAAATGGAGAAATAGGTTTCAATGGATTATTACCCCTGCAACTCCAGTCGTATTTTTTGGAGAGAGAAAGCGATTGGAGTCCAAATATGAGGTTTAACGGAGAAAATGGATGGAATATGTCAATAGAGACCTACGATGCCTATTTCTTCAAACGTTGAGGAACGTTTGGTGCTATTTTTTAAGGTTAAGGGCATATCCCTAACGTTTTTGAAAGGTTGGGGACCTTTGATGCAATTATCCCTTAATTTTAATATCCACTGTTTTGCACTGGATTAGAATAAACATTGAATTTAAAAATATTTGGATTTTGTTCAACGGTATTAAAGATTATGCAAATCAAGCTTATAAGTTAAAACATTTAAAATTATTTCAAGCGGTTTGGTAGGATTAGTTTTCCTTATAAACAAATAAGTCTTGATTAATGTGTGATTTATATATATATATTACAAAAGACTTGCTGTTATTGCAATTTCATTCACACGATCAAATTTATGTTACCTTTTTGGCAGGGATTTAGTTCCCTTGTTAGAAAATAAGTGTTTTAATGGGAATCAAATCAGTACATGTAAACAGATTTTGTATGCAATGTCGAAATATAATCTACTTTTTAAGTTTTTACACAACGATGAAACTTCGACATAACAAGATTTTGCTTATGTTATTGTTGTTGACGTTGTTGTTGTATTACTATTCCGTTTCGAGGGCGATTGTTCGAGAAAAGATGGTTGAGAAAATAAATATATTCATATTAGGAGGACAGAGCAACATGGCTGGAAGAGGTGGGGTGGATGAGAAAGAATGGGATGAATATGTGCCTATTGAATGTGCAACAGATAGAAGAATTCTTCGACTAAACGAATATTCAAAATTGGAAGAGGCTAAAGAACCACTTCATTCAGGAATTGATGTGAATAAAACTTGTGGGGTTGGTCCAGGAATGGCATTTGCTAATGCAATATTGGAAAAAGACCCAAATTTTGGGGTCATAATTTTGGTTCCTTGTGCTGTTGGAGGGACGAGTATTACAGCTTGGTCCAGTTCTGATAGTAGCCTCAGAAGCCAGATGATTGAAAGAAGTAATGAAGCACTCAAATATGGTGGAAAAATTCGAGCAATTTTATGGTATCAAGGGGAGAAAGATACAGAAACTGAAGCTGCATCCCATTTATTTCCCAGCGAATACCAAATATTTCTTCATCGTTTACATCAAGAATTGAAGTACCCAGAAATTCAATTTCTTCAGGTATTTATAATTATTTAGAAATTCATAAATTTTATGTGCGCACAGTCATGGTAATGTAATAATTCTCATGTGTGTTTATACTGTATAATAATAATATAAAGGTAGCTTTAGCATCAGGACAAGGCTCGGTGGATTGGCTGGACAACGTTAGAGAAACTCAAATTGCAATGGAGAATGTAATAACAGTTGACGCCATGGGACTTGAAGTTGGAGCAGATGGTCTACATCTCACCACCAACGCACAGGTTCGCCTTGGTAGGATGCTAGCCGATGCCTTTTCCAAACCATTTCATAGAATTCAGACCAAAACAAATTAACAGCAGACATTGAGTCCAATGTATAGCCACAATCTCAATAATTTTTTTTTTTCCCTAAATTATTTTGCTAATTCATAGGGATATTTTTGTTACTTAAGAGGTCTATCTGTGTATGTAAGAGACAAATGAAGATGATTTTGTGTTGTTGTTTATCTGGCTCTACTATTATTCAAGGTTTTAAGAGCATGTGCACTACAAGCTAATAGGAACTCCGATGAGAAAAAAAATAAACATTGTCTAAAACTCCGTTAAAATGCTAACTCCGTAAAATATAAATTTTTTAAGTGAATTTAAATTTTTAATGCAAATTTAAATGTGATTTTACTTTTATTTTAATAAAATAAAATACATCTAGATAGCAATTCATATATTGCATTGCTTTCAACATTCACGCCACCTGGGCAAAGATAATCCATATAATGCACTAGAGATACTCTAAAAGGAGCGAAGTGTGGCAAAGCGGCAATGTCAAGGCTTGTTCGTTGAAATCGCAAATGAATTATATTTCAACGAGTAATATAATGATGAATAAATTATCTTTCTCTCAATGATTCTGCCACTAAATACTGAAATTAAAAATTCTAATTTTATCTAAACTGTCGATTTAAATGTGATTTTGAACTCAAACTACTAAAAAACAATAAAAGTAAGAATTCGTTGGAAACAATGGACTTGAAATGTTAGGACTTCACGATTTCACCATAATTCTTGATTAATTTTGTTTATCGAGTTATGACAATTATTTCATCCGTAATGACGATCGAATTTCTCTAAAATATTTGACAAGCACTCTCGAGTAGAACCAAACTTACTTAAAATTGCGAATTATTATATCTCTATCTAAAATCAAGACAAGAAACTCACACACAATTGCACAAATTATTGCAGTATATCTATATATCCTACCTAAACTTATGATTTCTATCGCCAATGTTAAATTGCTATTTTACCTCTTGGTTTCAATACGAATTCACTGACAATTCATTAATCGGTTGAGTTTATGAAAACAATCAAAGCAACAATAAAATATCAACACAAAATCATAATTGAGTCAAAACTCAAAAATTGAAATCAAACAATCAAACAAGACTATGGCCCCGTTGTGATTAATTTTGAGCTCAACTTACGATTTTCAAACAATCGGAAGTTAATTTAAGCGTTGGCAAAATTTTTAAAAGTGATTATAAAATAATCGACTCACCGACAAATAGATTTTGAGAAGCGAAGAAACGACGAATTTTTCGATTTTGCTTTTTTAGCTTTTTCATTTATATATTATTAAAATACCCTTTACCCCTAATTAATTAAACTAATTCTTTTAATAACCATTTTAGAAATCGAATTGATGCAAGTTGGATAATAAAAAACAATATTAATTTAATTAATTTTTGCACTATATAACTATATTTTTATTTTATAACTTTTATAAAATTTGAAATTTATTATGTTTTTATTATTTTTATTTTAAAAGAATAATAATGAATGTATTGTCTTGTTAAAAAATATTTGATTAGAAAAAAAATGAATTTTACCACTCGTGATAATAATAATAATACAAAATAACATTATTATAATCAATGTCCTTTTTAGTAATTTCATGCCGATACAGCAATAAATCACTTTTGTTTACCAAACGCTCAAATGCTGCTTTTGAAACATACATCAATTTTGAAATAAAAGTTTACCAACCACTTATCCGATTGTTCACATTTAATTCTTCTCTCAGACAGACATGAAGATTCTCTTAAAAGACAAGAATACCAAACCAAACCTATGTCGTTTGTCCTAACTATGAAATTTAGTAGAGCATGTTCATGGAATACAAACACATAAAGTTTAAGAATGACATGACCATGAATTAGAAACAAAAGAGAAAAATTAATAATTGGTGATGAAATCCGTAGCAAGAGCTCCAAATTGTAGCAGTCCGTCTCCTTTCTATTTTCCAAACCCCAGGTTCTAATTTGTATTCTTGAATGTTCTAGCGCAAGATTGTGTCCCCTTGAATGTCTTGTATTGGGGGTATTTATAAATTGTGATGTTTAGACCTATTTTTCTGTCAATATTAGCCCCATAATACCCTTCAATTTGTCAATTAAGTTGCAGTAGAATTGGACTAGGAGACCTCATCTCGCAGATGCATTGATAAGCTTGCGGCTGTGCAAGTAGAGCTCGCGGCTTCGAGTACTCCACTCCATATAACACTTTTGCAGTAGCTCAAGATAAAGTGCAAATAACTTTTACATTCTGCAAAGTGCGTTCAACTTCAAATTCGATAATATTTTAAACAATAAATTATATGCCTGTTAGAAATTAATCATAAAAATTGTGTCATGTTGTTTTAAACTATTCAAGTCTTCTGGTGTTAGACACCATTTTTTCACCCTCTTTTTTGCCAATGTCTTCTCCAAGCTCTGGATTGTTCATAAGAAATAAAAATGTGATGAAAATTAATAGATACTCGAGCAAATCACTAGAAATTATATAATAAATTAATAGTAAATAACTATATAAAATATACTTATTAAACTTCAAATCTAATGGAGTAGTGATTCAACGCCTCTACAGTGGGTCGAATAAGAAGTCTTAACCAGACAATTGTTCAAAGAGTTGGAAGAGTGTTTGACATAATAAAGCGTGTCCCTATTTTTAATTTTATTTTAATTATTGCAAGAGCATTAATTACTTCAATAGCATCATTATTTTAATAAGACTATTGATAATTATTCATTTTATTTAGTTAATCTATTTATCCTTTGAAAAAATATAAAATGGACAAATAATTTTTAAAAATTAAAAATTAAAAAGGTGCCAACCTTTTGCCACCTGAGCCTGTTTTAAGCAGTCAAAAATAGAGTTGATTAGCTACCTTTTCCACGCCTTCTCTATATGCAAGATTTTTTCCTCACGTTTGACGCCTATCTTTTTTTGCCTTTTAGAACATTGTTGCTATTTATGTTTCTCCTCTACTGGAAAAAGGGAATTTTTCGGAATTGTATCGTATAACCTAGTGCAAATTTCTTACATTGACAATGAACTTTGTATGCAGTTTTATTTTGTGCAAACGTTTGTAGTTTAGATACCACAAAATAAATGCTATTGTGTGATCCATTGTAGGGGTGTTCAAGCATGGACACATCTAGATGAAGGCTAAAAAAAAAAATAGATTGAACTAAAATATGAGAAAAAAAATTTCTATATATAAAATTTGTTTTTTCAAAAAAAAAATAAAAATCATATACTACAAAAAAAAATTGGGCCAAAGGGGGGACTCCTCCAGCAAATGAGAGTTCCCCCTGTATCGGCTCTTGCGTTTGGAGGAATCCCCTTGTATCCGTCCCTACTTTCATACTAATTAGTAATGTTCTAAAAAGCGTAAAGTGTGGCTAAGCGTCGAGGCCGAACTTCCAACTTTTTGGGCCTATGCGAGGTCTAGGGGAGAGCGAGACAAGGGCAAAGTGAGGGCGATGCGTGAGGCGCGGTTAGGCTTAAAGGCCAAGCTTTCACGCCTACGCGACTTTTTTTAAACAGTCTTAATTAGAGATACATTCATACATTCTCTTGTCAATATCTCATTTTTACACTAACGAATTCTTTTTCCAAGGTATTATGGTTTTTCCCTTATCAATGGTACAAACAATGACCACGAAGATTTTACAGAATGAAATACTCCAGGTAAACATCAAAATATTAAATATTGATGCCATTTTCAATTGTAAAACAAATTAATAATTATCGGAAAAAAAAAAAAAAAAAAAAAAAAACCTCCATAGCCTTCTTTTGCTTGATTATAATGTCATCGTTACAAAAAGTTCACATAAAAGCGACGCCTAAAATTGAAGTTTGACTTTGACGCTTAGCCACGCCCGTCCTTGTCTTGTCTTCACTTAAGTTTCGCTTATGTCCGAAAAGATTGAAATTAGAAACTTACGCCTAACCACGCTTTACGCTTTTTAGAAACATTTGTTATAATGTTCGATTACAAACGGAAAACTTAGGCACTTATTGAATTCAGTTATATCTCAAAGTTTAAATTAGATAATGAATTTCTTGAAGTAGAAAATGGAGTATGACGAACATTTCTTAGCGGCTAAATAATGAATTACGACACGAGTCATTGGTTGTAGAATAACTAATTATAACTTGCCTTTTGTGATTAATATTCTAACTCTGTCAAATACATGAAACTTAAATATATAACCATTTTAGCACAACAAAAATAGGTTAGCTTCAATAATATGAACACGTGTTTTTTTTACTTTGAAGCGTGTTAAAAGTTCTTATAAAACATGACGAAATGTGTTACACAGCTTAACAAGTTAATCCCTAGAGAGTGTCGGTGCTTAATCAAATACGAATATAAGTACATAGAACGAGTCCATGCCAACACTTTTAAGGTACGAGATTTTCATTTTCTATCAAAAATGACTGAGTATAATGCTACCCTGAAAAGTTTGTATAACAACATTTTAGTATTATTTTTGATTTTGTTGTCTCTCTATGGATACTTCCGGTTTGAGATGATTTCTCGAGAAAAAATCGATACGAAAAATGTAGAGAAAATAAACGTATTCATATTAGCAGGACAGAGCAACATGGCTGGAAGAGGTGGGGTGTTTGACGGAGTATGGGACGAATATATTCCAGTCGAGTGCCGGAGTAACGAACGAATTCTTCGACTAAACGGAGATTCAGAATTGGAAGAGGCAAAGGAACCACTCCATGAAGGAATTGATGATGTGAAAAAAACTTGTGGGATTGGTCCAGGAATGGCCTTTGCTAATGCAATATTGAAAAAGGACCCAAATTTTGGTGTCATAATTTTGGTCCCTTGTGCATATGGTGGGACTAGCATTACAGATTGGTCCATTCCTAATAGCAAGGTAAGGAGCAGGTTAATTTCAAGAGCTAATCAAACTCTCAAATATGGTGGAAAAATTCGAGCAATTTTATGGTATCAAGGGGAGACAGAAACACGGAATGAAGCTGCAGCAAAAAAATTCCGCTCCCAATACGACAAGTTTCTACGTCGTTTATACCAAGAATTGAAGTACCCTAAAGCTCCTTTTATTCAGGTACGCTTCTTATCTACGTTTTATGTGGTTTTTCTTAAAGTCGAGAAAAAAAAATTGGCGCAACCAACTTCAAACATTGTGGCCCGTGCTTGCGGACTAACATTTCAATATTATAAATGCTTAGCCGTGGTTTTTAGGCCTCGATCTATACACCGCGGAGGATTTGACACTATTCTTACCACGATTATTACACGGAAGGGGACATTGTAGCACAGGGATTTAAAATATTGTTAGGTTGTTTCCATAGCCAATATAGACCTCATAATTCTTTTTTATTATTGATGGAGTTTGACAATATATGTAAAGGTAGCATTAGCATCGGGACAAGGGGTTAAGAATTGGATCCACAGTGTAAGAGCAAGCCAAATGGCAATGAAGAATGTGATAACTGTTGATGCCTTTGGACTTCAACTTGGAGCAGATGGCATGCATCTCACCACCGCTGCTCAGGTTCAGCTTGGCAAGATGATGGCTCATGCATTCTTCAATACCACTACATGACTTAATTGGAGAGAATCGGGTAGGAAATTGAGATCAACTTTTTTATTGTCTACAAGATTTTTATTTAGAAAAAAAATAACGTGACAGAAATTAACATTTAATTCCCAATTCTTCTCGATTTTGAATATATTGGATTATTGTATAGTTGTATAGCTAGTTTTTATTTTTATTTTTAATTCACTTACCATGTCAGTGGAGTATTTATTAATAAAACCCCCCAAAAAGAGTTATTGTTTTAAGGATTCTTCTTGATTGAATAAGGATTTTTCCAAAATTTCATGACAAAGTTTAGACTTCCATGGGAAGGATGCAGCGAGAAGCAGATGAAAGAAACGAAGACATAATCGATTCTAATAGAATATCGAGATTTGATTGATACACATTGTTGGGTTTTATTTACTGTTATCCATGACAGATTAGCACGAAAATAAATTTATGCAGAAATGGAACTGAATCAGAAAACCATGAAAAAATCCGAAACTTAATAATGATCGAGGCGAGAACTAGGTTCTCTGTCTTTAAGATGTTTTACCCCGCCACACGATGCTTACGAGTATATGGTAAAGCGTCTCCCAAGATACAACGATCAAACAACTTGCAGATTAGCACCTTAACATGCAAGAACAATGAACCAAAGGAAATGAGAACTCTTTGAAAATGCAAAAACGGAAAGACACGAAAATGGTTTCTTGAAGAAAACTGTTTTGGGAAAGAAGGAGAATGCTTATGTTTTTTTTTTAATCCGTATCTCTTTCACTGAAAGTTTGAGGAGGAAGATGGTTGGCGGTTTTGGAAGATGATGGTTGACAGTTTTCCCACGCACCTCTCTCTCCACTCACCACTTTTACTATCTGATTCTTTGGAGGGAGTTTCAAAATGAATTTGAATAATTTTATCCCAAAAATAATGTTTGACATATGCCCAACCCGACCCAAGCCCGGGTCCACAACCTAAACATGTGCACGTGTCGAGCCGAGGCTGCCGGTCGATTATGAGCATGCCTACGTCCTCTCCCCTCTAAAGACTTGCGGTGCCCCTTGGGGCCCAAACCCATTTCCAAACTTGGAGTTTATTAATTGGTTCAAGGTTGAGTTCCCAACCAATGTGGGACAAACATTTTTCCAATTTTGTCTCATTTTATTCTTCATTTATTTTCCAACTTTCAACCATAATTTCTCATTCATAATGGAATTGTTTAGCACAATTAAATATACTACGTTCATCTACTCGAAACGTAGAATTTAATCGAGTATTTATTTTGACAAATCGACGCTTGGATCCCACCCAATTATTATGTCAAAGTGGTCCAATTCCAACACACATTACTCCAATTGAATGCCGAGAACTCATAGTAGATAATTGACTTGATCAACAAATTCATTAATTTTGAAATTTTCAAATTAAATAGAAAAAATAAAAAAGGAATCGATTGTTTGCAAAATTTATTCATTTACAAGTTACAACTGTCCCATAGTAAACCCTAGTTCTTGTTATTAAAGAAATAGGTGGTTATTTTTGCACCACAATTTTTATTTGTCATACCAAATTTTAATTGTACTTAAAATTTTCAATTTTTATTCATTATAGCATTTATGTCCCCTAATTTTTTTTCATAGAATTCTTATCTTCTATTTTTATTAATTACCACATATCATCCTTAAGTATGATTTCTATCAAAATATTATGTTTGTGTGCTTTGAGGTGAAGAAAAAATATTTTGTTGCACTTTTTTTATTTATTATTAATTTTAAAATATGATGGGCAAATAAATTTATTTACTCCCTCACAACGAACTTTTGTACGGAAACCGTTATTAGAGATAATGTATGCTAATTAATAGAAAATTGATAATAAGAATGCGACAAAAAATATTGAAGACATGAGTACTACAATGAACAAAGATTGACAACTTTAAGTGTAATTAAAATGTTGTGTAACAAATAATAGATGTGGTATGAATAATTATCGAGAAAAAAAAAGAAGCCAAATCAACCATTTTTATCCTCCAATCTTTGTCTCTAATCTTGTTATTTGGTAATATTTTTAACCTCAACCTTCTACTGTTAACAAAGGCATGTGAAATACAAGAAATTTCACTTTTCACGATGAATATTTTGGTTTAGTAATGTCTTTCGACGACTATTTTTGATGAAACAATAAAAAATTGACTTTCTACGACAAAAAATTGCATTGTTTAAAATAAAGTTTATTGTAGTTAGCACATGGAATTTTTAGCAAAGGCAAAAATGTAACACAGGGTCAAGTACAAAATTGAAAAAAAAAAATTATTATATTCTTTATTGAAACATATTTTAATTGTAATAAAAGTCCTCAATTTTTTTCATTATTGCACTTATGTCTTTAACTTTTTTTTATCGTTTCTTATTCTCAAACGTCCATTAATTAACTCATCTTGTCCTTAATGATGATTTTGTCCCAAAAAATCATTAGGAGTACATAAAAAGACTTATTTGTGGGTTTTATTTTAAAATAAGCAAAAAGAACAAAAATTCACCTCTTATTTCACAGTACACTAACAGAATATTTAGACAAAAACTATTATTAAAGACAACATATGCTTAACTAATTGACTTCCAGAAGGATCAATAATTTTAAAATAATGATATATTAATTTTATGGAGGGTAATAGTTCTCTAGATATGTTATATTCTTACTTCGCTCATATCTCAGTTATAAATGAGTGATCAAACTTGTGCAAATATATTGTAGCAATAGTAACGGGTTCTTGGGAAACGCAAGCTGGAAATCTGAACAACTGTAACAGTCGCAAACTAAGTTTTGATTTCAATCCGGCACAAAATAAGTAAAAGAAAAAAAGAGACAATAGGTAAAGACTGACTAGCACTAAATCATGCTAATAATTTTGCATAAAGTGCTTTATTAAGGCATATGTAGAACAACCAAAGCAAGACTTGTTCTGATCAAAACATATCTACTCCCAAATACCAACTTCCATGGACCCATCTTCGGTAGCAAAACCCCTAAACATCCCGACTGAGTTAAACCCATAGGCCACTTCCCCATCACTAGATACTGCTATCAACCCAGCCTTGCCATGGTCCAACCGCTTCTTGATCACATAATCCACCGCCTCCTGGAGATTTAAGCCCTTGTACTCCATAAGAGCCGCCACGTCGCGGGCTAGGGTCCCACGTATAATGGCCTCGCCTTCGCCTGTGCACGAAACACCACACAAGTCACAGGCATAGGTCCCAGCACCAATTAGAGGCGAGTCGCCTATGCGACCTGTCATTTTGTTCATTAGTCCACCGGTAGAAGTGGCGGCAGCGCATCGACCTTGGCTGTCTACCACTACACACCCAACTGTCTCAGGGGCATAAACACTGATTGGAAGTCCATTCATATGAATAGGGCTCTCCACCACTGCACTACAAGGTTCTGATCCACATATTGGAATCCTATAATCGAACTGTCAAATATACAAAACAACAGTTAGCTTTTTATAGAACCCAATTTTCTTATCCGTTAGATTATTTGAAAAAAAAAAAAAAAAAAAAAAATTTAGTTGAAAAGGTACCATGATTGAGTTGGCTTCTTTTGCCAATTTGAGCATACCAACGTTGTCCTCAGTGATGAAGTAATTATTGTCCACCATTTCCACACCCTAACAAAACCCTCAAACTCAATTACTTTCAATTTCTCTTAAAAAACTTGCAATTGTCAGAAAAATAAATAAATAAATAAGAATTGTTATAAAATAATAGATAATGATGTTGTATTAGTATTACTATTAAGGATCCTTTTGGGATTAATTTTAGAACAGTAGAACCCAACTTAACAATCACAAATTGTTTTAAACGTTTCATAAATTTTTAAAAAGTGATAAAAAAAAGATCTAATAGTAGATTTTGAGAAGCAATGAAAATAATAAACACAGATTCTGCTTTTAATTTTTTTATTTATCTATTATTAAAATACCAATTTTAACCCTAATTAATTAAAATAATTCATTTTATGTCTTAGATTTATTAGTATTATAATTATAATGCATCTCAATAAATAATTAAATATAAATTTAATTGATTTTTATATTATATAATTATACTTTTATTTCTGTAATTTTTATAATTTGTTTTATAATATATGCTTATTTTTTTTATTTTAAAATAATTATAGTGAATGTATTGTCTTGAAAAAATATTTGATAATATTACATATCATTATAAAAGTAAAAATGAATTTTACAATACTACTTGTGATAATAATACAAAAGAACATTATTATAATCAATACATATTTTAGTAATTTTATATAGTCACCAATAAATTAATTTTGTTTACAAACGCTCAAATGCTAATTTTTGAAACATACAATAACCAAATATCGCACCACAACAAAAACTGATTCTCTTAAAAACACAGCAAAATTAAACAAATCTTAAATCTTATTTAGATGTCTATTTATATATTAGTTACTCTAGAAGTGAGTATATTCTATTCAAGTTATAAATTCCATTGAAACAAGGTCTCCATTGTTATGGGGAAATGATCTCCTCTCATGATTAGGAGGAATTATAAAGGCCACATAACACGTGTCTTGTAATCATTAGACAAGTGATTGACATCATTGAAAAAGTGTCGTATGGCCTTTATAATTTCTTATCCAATGACCACATAACACGTATTTATACCCTATTGTTATAACTCCAGTTTATAACATGAACAAGGATGGAAGGACAGAAAGGTGTACTTAATTTGAATGAACTCTTTTGTACACGTGTTGTTCATGAGTATTGGACTCTAGGATTCAGACAATGGGAAAAGTAAAATATAAATGACAATAAATTAAAATAAAAACAGTAATAATAAGGCATAAAGACCTGTTGTTTAGCAAATTCTTGGGCTCCAGAGAATGCAAGATAAGAATGGGGAGACTTTTCCATGACAAGGCGAGCAAGGAAATGGGGTTCTTCACGGTGGTGATACCCGAAACGGCGCCGCATCTCCTGTCAGGCCCATCCATGATGCTGGCCTCCATCTCCACCGTTCCATTCTCGGTCAGTGCAGATCCACGCCCAGAATTGAATAGAGGATCACTTTCCAATTCGCGCACCTATGCAACCGTACACAGCAGAACGAAAAAACCCACAAAATTAGCAAAACATTAAGCCTACTTTTCTGGTCATCCACCAAAAAGGAACAAATTAGTTTACTTTTTATAACTGTAAGCAAGTGATTCAATCAAAACAAATAAATTATAACAAGGCCGTGCATGGATTCTGGGATCATCAACAATAAATTTTCCAAATAAACATTGTATGGGAAAACATGTTAATTGAAAATTGATAACGTAAGAATGAAAACGAAAACTATTTTAATTAGACAGATGAGTGAAATAATGGGTTGGGGGGCGTACGATGAGTTCAACGACATCGATAGCAGGGAGGGAGGAACGAAGAGCGGAGATGCCAAGATTGAGGCATCGAGTAAGGAGTTGTTTGGCCTCTTCTTGGCGATCTTGTGGGAGGTTTGGATCCACTCCAGCGCCGCCGTGTACTGCTATGGCCCAACCGCCCATCCTCTCTCCGTTCGTTCGGTCGCTCGCTTTGGTTGTTTTTTGTTTTTTCTTACAGCACCAACAGCCTCTCCCTCTCTCTCAAACTATATGTACACGGCGAGGGTGGTGGGATTTTCTTGGTGTATTTATAAGCCTTTGGGTTGTGCACTTGTACTTAATCGGTGGTTAATCCTTGTTTGGTTATACTTCTAAATATTTATAAGTAATGAGTCCTAAAGAATATGTAGTAATAGATATAAAGTAAATTTTGAATTCTATAAAATATATTAAATCAATTTTAAAAAACAAATTAAAATTTGCCAAACATATTATTAACGTCTCGGAAATCATATATCCTGTTGATTGAATTTATTTTACTTAATTTAATTTTGGGTTCCAACTAGGAAAGCTCCACCACTTGTTGTGGGATACGTAGATTCCTAAAATTTGTTATCTAGCTGAAATTAGAGATGATAATGGAGCGGGTCTGGGTAGCTCTTTGACCCGTCAATCGTTTGATTAATTTTTTTTTTGTTAAACTGAAAAAATAATTAAAAAAAGAAATACAAATTTTTTAAATATTTGCATCAAACAAAACAAAAAAATTATAAGATTTGGATTGTGATGTAGTAGTTAACGTTGGTAGTTTATAAGTTTTAACTTGGGTTTGATTCTTCTTTAGCCAATTTTTAGTGAAAATTATAATTTCTACTATATTTTATTATTTTTCAAAAAAAAAATTTTTTTGAAGGACGAGGGTAGAGTAGAGTAGGATATGGCTGGGCAGGGCGGGGCCACCTCGGACCCACCGCGGGAAAGAATTTTCTGCCCCAAATCCGCCCCTATTATTCGGCGGGGCGGGTCCAGAGCGACAGATTTTTTTGCCATCCGTAACTGAAATGCATATGTTGTAACATTGTCGATTTATATTCTGTCCAAATGTTTTTATCTTTTTCTCCAATTCCTTTTCCTATTATTTTAGAGTCTATTTTTTCTTTTACTTTTTTTGGGGCCCACAGTTTCTTCCATCTAATGTTTATTGGAGAGATACCATATGATTTCGCTATTAATTGTATAATTTATATTTTTTTTACAACAATAATTTATATTTGTCTAACTATAAATTATTTTATTTCTTTATTAGTGTGATTGTATTCTTTTTTTATTATCCTGATTCCACAGTTAATAGATTATTTTATTTTCTTCCTTTATTTGCTCAAAAAGATATATACCAAAAACCAGTTTCTGAATTTCTTTCTCTACTTTTTTGTCACAATCATTTAAGCATGCTAAAATAATAGGAATGATATTCATAATCACGGATTACCGTAGTTACTAGTCAATTTGCGTAGCATTACTCAATTTTACTTCAATTGAGTAATGTTATTCAGAACATCTCCAATGCTAGACATCTTTAAAAAGTCTACATGACAAAAGAGAGAAAAGAAATGAAGAGAGTGTGTAGAATGAATAAAGAGAGAAAAAAATAGATGAGAGATATAGACACAATATGACAGTAATTATTGTAGAAGGTGTCTAGCAAATCGTCTAAAAGTGGACATCATGTTGAACAACCTTATATAATAAATGATGTCACATTAGTTTTGTCCTCCCCACTCAAGGCCGGACTTTATAAGAGACTCAAAAGTGATTGTCTGAGCCCAAAAATTTTAAGGACCCATAAAAAAAAATTATGTCATAATTTTTTTTTTTGGTTATTTAAAAACATAAGCTTAAACAGTCCAAGCATACATCCAATTTTAAAAACTACCCAATTAAAAAATTCACTCAATTATCCAATTAAAAAACTCCATTAAAATCCAACCCCAAAACCTCTTGCAACCAGCAAACTTTGAGGAGACAATCGACGGCAAGAAAAAAATCCATAGAATGATAAAAATATATATATAAATAAATAATTCCATCTTGAAGCAGGGGCAATCTACGGAACCACGATAAATTGGTAATACATTGCTAAGCTCTTTGTATTGATTCATTCACTCTATTATAATCCTTTATTGCTTTTATTTTTAAAATTTTCAGACTAAATTGATATAAGCAGTTGTTCTTGACATTTTCAACTTTTGATTTCTCCAAGTTGAAGTTGATCAAGAATTATATCCGATCAACCATGTCGCAAGAAAGATTGAACGGGTTGACTATATTATCAATTGAGAAAAAAATAGTTGAACAACTTGATTATGCAAACTTAATTGATATTTTTGCCTCCAAAATTGTAAGATGGGTAGCAAAATATTTTGTGTATTAAAATTTTTTTGTCGTTTTATTATTATATTTTGAATATATGATTTAATTTTGAAAAACTCTTATAAAGAATTTTTTTTGAATAAATACTACAAATTTGAGAGCCTAATTTTTAAAGTTCAACTCAGGTCTAACAAACTTAAAGTTCAGCCATGCCTCCACTTCATCGCCAATCAACTAGACATTCAAAATAAAATCACCATTGGAGATGTTCATAGTCAACAACTATAGATATTCCAATTAAATAATATCATGTAAACTGACTACAATAGTCAAGAATTATAAATAGTATTATTCATAAAATAATGGTAGCAAAGTTCTTTTTGCACTCTTAACTATATTTTTGGAATGGTAAGTTGAAAATATGACGTTTTTATTTTATTTTATTTTAATTAAGAGTATAATTGTAAAGTATTTTTGGTCACGTGCAACTACCAATATCACTGCCAAATCTAAGTACTATGAAAAGTTAAAGTCTGGAGATCCAAATGCTGAGAAAAATGAAATAAAGAATTCAAATATAATAGAATTCACCCGCAGTATCTTTTTGTTTAATATAAGTTCCAGGCAAAATTTTACTCTGAAAGATTCTTGAAGATAACACTGAAAAAAATAAAAACAGTATCTAACATTGTCCCTGAAATTAATTGTAAGAAATCAAATATAAATTAAATTATCTAATTCCTTATATCAAGGTTTGGAATTGTTGAACAAGAAAAGACACCGAATTTTAATCAGATTACTACTTAATTATTAAATTTTAAAAAATAACTCAATACTCACTTTTCTTTCCACTATATTACTTATCTATCACTCGACGTTAACACTCTTCAATTCTTAATAGAACGTTTTACATGACAAATGACATGTTTAAAGTGTTAAATCTCAACCAATAATAAATAGCAAGTAATGGGCGTAATGGTCACTCTAGCCACCTTGGTATTAGTGGGGCTATGAATTAGGAATCTAAGCATTGAGATTTGACAGAGACGGTGGCCCAAAAAGTTAGGACGATTGGGTCCCACAAGAACTGGATCCCTTTTATTGAATTTCTGATGAATATCATAAAATTTTAATTAGCATGCGATAAGGATTATTATTGGTTGGATTAGCTGCTTACTCATTGCTGCACCTGCATCAGATTAGCATGGAATTGGTCCGATTCTAAATTTTAAAAAAATTATTATTATTATAGATATAATGTTTCATTACTGATCTGGCTCGCATATCATGTCGTTGTCAAAAATGGAATTGTTCAAAACTGTTTAGGACTTTATTAAATTAAATCAAGGGTGTCAAATAGATATATAGAAATTCTATATATGATTAAATACGATAATTAAATTGGACTAATTACTTCCGTAATAAATTTCTCTAAGGATTCCATAATTAACTTCCGTATGCATTAATACACTTGCCAAACTATTGTAATTGTGAAATTTTGTGTAAATCTTGTCCTTGTTGCCTTGGCTACTATGATATTAATATATAATAATATATATTTGTTCAACTCTATAAATATCAACACTTTGTTGGTCGAGAAAATAGTCCCTACACTTTACAAATATAGAATCTTGATATTTGTTTTGAGTATTCAACAACACTATACTATAAAAGACATCAATTTGAATATATTGTCATTTTTTAAATTTATGTTCCACTTAACGTACCACGTTAAGTACAAATCTTTCTTTATATCTTATTTATTTCTTTATGGAACGAGCTCTTTTAGATTATGCTAATTAGTATAATCAAATTCCACAAGAGCTGAGGTATTTCGAATTGTTTGTTAAAAAGAATTAAGTCATGAAAAACTTCTGAATGTTTAATAGAAATTTAATTTTCGTAGATTACGACCTAGGTGGTGCGACCCAAACCAAAAAAAAAACAAGAAGTCGGCTACTAAAATAAATACAGTGTGTTATGAAATTAGCAAGAGAACAAGAATAAAAAAATGAGAGAATTTTTAGAGAGATTCAGAAATCAAGCGTGTCAATTTATTATTACAACGATCCGTATATATAAGGTTTCAATGAGAGTTACAAGTTGATCAAGATACATACTTATAAAATAAATAAGATTACTTTCTATGTATTTCGATAAGATTAAATAGTTATTAACAATTATTTATTATTTTATAATACCATGTATTTTATATATTAATAAAAATTTAAAAATTGCAGAGTGACTAAGAGACAATTAATTTGCATAATTGGGCATATCAAGACATAGATCAAAAGCCAAAATAGTGGGAAATAAACGAAAAAGATTTGTCAATGGAGGACGACACTGATCCCACGAGGAAGAACTTTTGCACTTGATTTGTTAACTTTTGAGGCCTAATACGTTTTGACGTCAAATCCATCTTTACATTGTGCCAGGATTCTGTACAGACAGATTCCTCCACCTTTTCAAGGTTCCAATTACATTTGTGGAGTGTGGAGTGTGGAGTGTGGGTGTGGAGTGTCCTCTTTAAGTCCACTTATTCAAAAGTTTCACATGAATCAGCTACTCGATTATGAAACAATTGGTAGTGGAAGTTTTCACCTATCAATTCCCTTTTATTCTTATGGTTTTTCTCTTTAATTCTTGACGCGCATGCTCGTAATTCTTTTTCTATATTTTAGTGTACATTAAGAGTGCATTGGTACAATGTATTAAATTAGGAAGATGTGGTTAAGACACGCCGTTGGGATATTTTTTTAAAATTTGTCAAAATTAAAAGATGTACTAATTGTTGAAAGAGAAGACATCTAAGTCGAATAAAATAACAAATTTTCTATTCTTGGACAATTTGGTAGTCGAAATTTGGAAGACATTTATGTCAACTAAAATTGAACAAGTTTTCAAATATTGGACTCTTTGGTAGTTTAAACTTGAAAAAAAATTAGGTCATTCGTTAACTATTAATTGATGTAGTTTATTCTCTTTTGTGTGTATGGCTTGAGGGTTTTTTAAAAGAAAAATGGTAAATCTAGCATCTTAATTGTTTTTCTTGTATTTTTTGTGGGTTGTACAAAGAGTAGAAATTGGTGGGTGCGGTAAAGCTTGGAATATTATTTTTCTTGAGATATTGGGATTTGGGTGGGTGAATCTATATGATTGTAACAATTTTTCATATAGTGAAAGCTTTGACAGTCCGTAAATCTTTTTCTATCTTTTTATATTTTTATGTTTCGTTATATTTCTCTGAACAAGGATCTTGTGGGCAATAAAGGAATTGGTTTCAATTTTCAGCAGTGGTATCAAATAATCAGGTCGTTCAGAGTGTTAGCACACAGAAAAGATGTTTATCAAATATGACGTGGAGAAATTTGACAGAAAAATCAATTTAGGCTTGTGTCAAGTACATGTCAAGGATGTTTTGATTCAATCTGGACGGCACAAATCTTTGAAAGGCAAACCAACCACTATTTCTAACAAAGATACTGAAAAACCTGGTCACGTGAGAAAATTTTTTCCAAAAGGTTGCTAACTGCTCGACATCAGATACGGACAATATGTCTCTCTTTATGGGAGACGATGATATCGCTTGAGTAAATATTTACATCCTCGTGGCATGCGCTAGTTGCCATGACAGAGGATGTGTTACTACTAACGAATCAACATGTTTGCACACAGGCACTGGCTTGATATTAATGCAAGGTATGTGGTGGAACTGATGTCGATTACTGATGAACTTTCAAGTAAGTCAAGCAAGGGAGTTGCACCATAATATTTTAGCAAATTTATTTGACATGAGTCGATGAAATTCTTAGAATTCATTAATTCTGGTGATTATACTTATATGTTGTAGTATATTAATTCTCTGTTTTGAGAATTGGGATAGTCAAATTTTACCCCTTTTTTTTAAGTATCGAGATGAAGAGCTGCAAAAGATATGATTGAGCTTTGACTCGTTTTCATTAAAGTGGAGATTGTTGGGATATTTTTTCAAAACTTGTCAAAATCAAAAGATGCACCAATTATTGAAAGGGAAGATATCTAAGTTGACTAAAATTACAAGTTTCTTATTCTTGGACACTTTGGTAGTCGAAACTTGGAAGACATTTAGGTCAACTAAAATCAAATAAGTTTCCAAATGTTGAACTCTTTGGCAGTTTAAACTTGGAAGAAAATTAGGTCATTCGTTAACTATAAATTGACGTAGTTTATTCTCTTTTGTGTGTGGCTTGAGAGGTTTTTGAGTAAAAAATTGTAAGCATAGCATCCTAGTTGTTTTTCTTGTATTCTTTGTGGGTTGTACAAAAAGTAGAAATTTGTGGGTGCAGTAAAACTTAAGATATTATTTTTCTTGAGATACTTGGAGATTTAGGTGGGTGAAATCTAAATGATTGTAACAATTTTTTATATAGTGAAAGCTTTGACAGTCCGTAAATCTGTATCTATCTTTTTATATTTTTTTGTTTCGTTATATTTTTCTGAACAAATATCTTGTGGACAATAAAGATATTGGTCTCAATTCCCAACACACTATAGTTTTACAATACGGCGGATGATGCTATACCGTATCATAAGCACAAATAAGTATAAAAAAATAAATAATTTATGACAATGCTTTTGTCTAAGCTTAAAAAAGAGTAATGTTATTTTTGAGAATTTTTTCTTACAAATATATATAAGGGTAAATTACACTAATATTCCCTATTTTTCAATTTTGTAACAATATCATCCCCATTCAATTTTATTCGTAGATATTGTCTCCATCTTTTTATTAATTCGACATATGGTCCTCGAGTATTTTTTGACAATTTTGCTCACTTAAATTAAATAAAAAATTACATTTGAAGTCCCTAACCTTTTTAAAAGTTTAAATAAATCATAAATTTTTAATTTTTAAAAATTAAGAGATTTTTTTTATTTGATGACCCTTTTATTTTTTGTTTATTTGTTAATTTGTTTATTTATTTTTTCTTTTCTTTTTTAATTACTTTAAATAATATAATGTGAATAGATTATTTTGTCTTTGTTAAATTGATCAAATTTATAGCACGATCTTAATTTTTTGTCAATTAACAGACCTTTGGATAGTGATGGCAACGGGACGGGACGGCCATTCCCGCCCCTCGCCCGTCGGGAATTTGTACCCCATACCCACCCCGTTACCTTGGTGGGGTGGGGTGGGTGGGTGGGGTGGGTGGGGTGGGGGGGTGGGGTGGCTTCATGTCCCATTTACTGTCCCGGTTGTTTTTTTTTTTTTTGTTTTTGTTTGTTGTTTAAGTACTTGTAATTGTGATTACACACTAAGAAAAAATCAAAAGAAATAGCTGATGGCATAGGGGGAGAGAGAGAGAGAGACAACTGTGATCTTTTTTCATGTACAATCCATTGCCATTTACACAAAAATGTAAACTTTTTCATGTACAATTTTTACACACAAAATTTGTGTATTTACATCATTTAACATTATATATTAACTATAGACATCAAATTAATGGAAAACTGAATTTTTTTTTTCAAGGAATGATAAATACCTGGAAATAAAAAAAAAAAAAAATAAAGAGATAGAGGTGGTAGCGGCAGGCGGCAGATGGTAGAGCAGCTGGTGGCAGACAACAGAACAGATATGGTCTTTGCAATTCGCACATCGCAGAGAGGACAGCAGCAGCTGGGATGAATTTAGGAAATGAAAATATCTAAATGGGGAAAGTTAATGACAGGGTAAGAATGTTCAACAATGCATTTTTTATAATATGTGTATTAAACCAAATGAAAAAAGTGCAAATAAATGGGTTGTGCCGTTGTGGTGTGCAGTGGTTAGAATTTATTGTTTAATATCGTAACACATGGGTTCTATTACTTAATGGGCCATTTCACTCTTTCAACAAATTAGTTTTTTAAAATTTTAGCATTTGAAAAAAAAATATATAAACGGGGCGGTCCGGGTACCCGATTGTTCGGGGCAATTTTCTATGCCCATACCCGCTCTCGAATACCCAATTGTTCGAGGCGGGACAATCTTAAACGAGGCGGGGCACGGGGCAATTGTCATCCCTACCTTTGGACGAAATCTGACCATACTCCAAAGGCCCTTTTGGTGAATATAATTAGAAGATTTGGGACTTGAAGACACATTTTTTATTATTTTAAGTAAAAAGATGTAATAAAAAAATTTAAGATTTATTTGTACTTTTGAAAAAATTATAGTCCACTATTGTAATTTTTCTATTATATTTTCTTTTTTTGTTTTGATTTATTTAAGTCATTGGTAAAATTGTTAAAAAAATTGTTTGGGGACCATATGTGCAAATTAATAAAAAGATGAGAACGATATATGAAAATAAATTGAATGGGGATGTTATTATTACAAAGTTGAAAGAATAGAGAGTGAGTGCAATTAACCATATATATATAATTTATTTTTCTCTTACTTACAAATAAAAAATAATTCTTTTTTTATTGTCAAAATAAGTTAATGAATTATTTTTAATTTTGATTAATAGAAAACTTATTTATTTTAATACTTGCTTATTTACTTATAAATAAAGGATTAATTTCGCCGACATGCATTAACCAACGGTCACTCTGTTAAATTTTCAACGTAAATTGATGATATGTCATCGTTAAATGTCCACATGACACACAATCGATCGACATTTGACAAAAATTAATGCCACGTGGACTTAATGTACTAATAACAATAAATTCAAACTACAATGATGCACTTAAAACATGAAGACATAGCTGCAATTTCTTGATAATGTCTATATCAAATCCCAAAACTATTTTCACAACCCAATTTAACCCGGGTGGGGAGTTAGAGTTTGTGATTGTTTTTTGGGGAAAATATAGTTGTACAAATGGTTTGGGAATTTGATTTAGATATTGTCCAAAAAATGCAGCTAAATCCTCATATTTTATGTACATTATTTGTAGTCTGAATTTATTGTTATTAGTACATTAAATCTACGTTGTATTAATTTTTACCAAATGTCGATCAATTTTGTGCCACGTAGATACTTAACAGTGACTCGTCATCAATTTACATTGAGAATTTAATAGAATGACCATTGGTAAACTCATTAGTATACTTCAATTACCGACACTAAAATTTGTAACTTCAATTATCGCTTTATAATTTTACTGAAACTTCAATAACTTCTTCTGAAATTAACTCTATAAATAAATGTACTTGCTCTTATTTTTGTTTTAGGCTTTAATTTAAAGAGGAATACATGAAATTATTCAAATACATGTACCGCAAGGTCAACAAATAACGTCCAACAGGGAAAAATGCTTAAATTTAAACCTTTTAAAAATCTAAGATTCACGCAACACTTATCCATCAATTTTCAAACATGTACAACTCAAAATTTAAAAGATTTGTTAATATTTATAAATTTAAATAGAATTCATAGAATTTATAAAATTTCAACAGAATTCTATATTATAAATTTCAATAGATTCTTATAGTTTTCTATGAATTTTTATTAATTTGTGGTCTTTTTATTAAAAATAGTAATTTTATATAGTCGTTACTCCAAAAAATTTAAGTGACGGTCCTACATAAACAAATATTTTGAATAGAATGTTGAAAAGTGAAAATTTTTGAAATATAAAGAAAAACTTTTTCAATTTTAAATAAAGAAAATTGTTTCTTAAAAAAAATATGTTTGACAATTGTATTAAAAAAAACTATTATTCAACTAAAAAATCAATAAATTTTCATACTTAATATAAATTGAAAATCAAGAACAAGAGTTTAGTACAAAAATTTGAGACAAATAGAGAATAGTGGCATGAGAGAAGAGTTGGATTAAAATTTTGAGTAGAGAAGCTAGAATTCCTAAAAAATTTGGTATTTATATTTATGGGAGATCGTTCCACCTACCATATATTTGATAAATAAATTTGACAAATAATTACCATCTTTAAGTTCATCTAATCTAATAGTCTAGAATTATTAAAATTTTTATTAGGATGTGTTTGAATGTAGGTATAAGAATTTTATAAGTTCAAATAAATCTGAGTTAAACGTTTCAATATTACTGAATTTTTAGTCACGTCTTCGATCACTCACTAAACTTTGAAATATTGTTGTCTACTCATTAAACTTTGAAAAGTTACGCTCCGTTAATCTCTACTCACAATTCCGTAACTACCAATTGACGGAGATATACACGTGGCTGACGGAATACCCGACTGACGGAATGTCCACGTGGTAATAGGTAAATGTTTCAATAATCATTGAACTTTTATTCGCGTCTTCGATCACTCAATGAACTTTCAAATGTTGTCGCGTGCTCACTGAACTTTAGAAAGAAACAATTCATTAATCATTCCTCGTGATTTCATAACTACCAATGGACAGAAGTGCACACGTAAGCTGACGAGACACCTACGTGGCACACATTTGAGGATAATTCTGCCAATCAATTAAAACTGTTCATCTATGTTATCAAATCGCTTTTTCAAAATACGATGTATACATGAGAAACGTATATTTTTTCCTATATTGAAACCCCTTAAGTTCAATTACCCCAACTTCGATTCAATTACCCAAAAAATCTATCTATATGAAGTTTTTATCTGGAAAACCTAACCCTAAACGTGATAATGATGAATTTCATGTTGGATACCATATGTTATGTATTTCACGTCAACAAAAAAAATGTATTTTGACCATGTATTTCTGTCAGCTACAGTTAGTTTCTAAAAGAGATTGAATATGGTTAAAATTCATATTTTTTGACGTGAAATACATGTTCTAACATATGACATGCAACATTAAATTCATCATAACAAAATAAAAAATATATATACTTTTCACATTTAGGATTAAGTTTCCTAGATAAGAACTCAAATAGATTTTTGGGTACATAATATTTAAAAAAAAAAAAAAACCTAATTGACAGAACCTTTATGGGCAATATTAGTACTGTCATTTTGTTGCAGGTTATAATGGGTTATTGTTAGGAATAGAATTTTGGGGAATTGAACTTTGAGGAATAGACTTTGAGGGATTTCAATTTAGAGAAAAATATACGTTTCTCATGTATAAATCGTATTTTGAAAAATCGCTTTGATGACATGGATGGACAGCTTCAATTGGTTGGCAGAATTTATCCTCAAATGTGTGCCAAGTAAGTATTTTGTCAGCCATGTGTGCGCTTACGTCCATTGGTAGTTACGAAATTATGATGAATGATTAAAGAATCGTTACTTTCTAAAGTCAGTGAGCACGCACCAACATTTGAAAGTTCAGTGAGTGATCGAAGATGCGAATAAAAGTTCAATCATTATTGAAACATTTAACTATTGCCACGTGGGCATTCCGTTAGCCACGTATATACCTCCGTCAATTGGTAGTTGCGGAATTGTGAAGAGTGATTAACGGAGCGTAACTTTTTAAAGTTCAGTGAGTAGACATCAACATTTGAAAGTTCAGTGAGTGATTGAAGACGCGACTAAAAGTTCAGTGATTATACGCGACTAAAAGTTCAGAGATTAACTTAAATTAATGACTGTTATTATTTGACAAATTTATTTGTTAAATACATTGGTAGGAAGAACGGTCCCCATATTTATGAGCTCAAAATCCATGCAAATCTACTTAAATCTTTTAAATTATTGAAATCTTTTAGAAATCTACTACCAAAAATCTAAAAAGTGAATTGTCTAAGTACTCTCCTTTGTCGATATCTAAATTTTTAAAGAATCTATTTAAATTCGAGTTGGAGAAACTTAAATTTCAATGGAATCTATTAAAAGTTAAGTTGATGACACCCTCTAAATAAA